>CAEMYA010000029.1:3132396-3170869 GCA_903131615.1 Diplodus sargus
CATCACATTTGCATTTGTATCAGGAGCATCGCTTCAGTTCAGCTCCTCTGAAGCCCGGCAAACCAGTTTCTTGTCCCCGAGCAAATGTTGATATAATATTTTCTTTGACTCACGGCGAAACCGTTGCCAAGCCAATACCAGACAGAGGTGAAAGTAGTCCTGTCCTACTGAAACAAAGTGACACACAATCATTATATCAGTGCCAGGAGTGAGGCACACTGAGTCACGGAGGGAGGTGCCCTGACACACAGGAGGGTGTTAAGGAAGAGAAATGACACTTTGCAGCTCCGACTAGAATATTCTGAGCTCATGTGGGGGAAAAAAAAGACCTTTTGGTCAAACTTGCACTAATTAAAACCCAGGAAGCAACTTTTAAGTTTTCAGCTGCACCCAGCACGACTCCATCAGCACTTTCTGAGCAAAGCAGCGTGTGACTTTGATACTCAGATGAATAATAAATCACATAAACTCCTAACTCGACGAACAAGTCTCGTGGTCTCAACGGGTGAGTCTCCGTTTGGCACACAAAACAAATCTGTCAATTCCAATCGATAGCAGCAGACTACACACTCAGCGTTACCTCGGCGAAGCCGCACACATTTCTCCCGGCAGCGCTCGTATTACTCCTCGTGTGTTAGCATCTTTCGACCCGAGCGCGGAGCAAACACCGAGCGTTAATGCGTAATAGCGCGTAATGGTGCGTAATAGCGGACAGCCTGTGTGAAAATGCCTTGTTGTCCCTCTGCCAGGGATGATGGATGCCGCTCGATGAGCACGGCTGGCCACAGAGATGATTCAGATGTGGAGGATTATCAAACTGTGATCACAACAACGATCCATCAGCGAAGACAACAAATAAAGGTTGTAATCAAGACTGAACCTTGAAAACGCTCCGTGTATCAAAGCGTGTGTGTGTGTGCCGGAGAGGAGTTCATCGTGTTGGCAATTGAAATAAAATGTCACATCATGATAGTCGTTGTTACAAGTGATGTCAGGACAGGTTCGTTTTTAAATTGTGGATATATTAAATGAGGTTTTGTTTTAAAAAAAAAAAATTAAAAAAAGTGATTCACTTTGCATTTTCCCGCTTGTGATGCCTCAGACTGGGATCACAGTGTAAAGACTGAACATCCAGTCACTGAACTACTGTAAGCCGGGCAGAGCGCAGCTTCAACCGGGCAGCGTCAGGGTGTAGCCCGCCGCCCGCTGCGGGCGGAGGAAGCCCTGCGTGCCGGTGCGTCCCTGCGAGAGAGCCGGAGCGGGGAAGGCGGGTTACTCACCTCGGGTTGGTCCGGTTCCAGTAGACTGCATAGCGGTCGGACACCACCTTGGACGCCGGGTCCTGGCCGTACACACACATCCCAATGATGAGGACGAGGAAGAGGATCATTTCCACCTGCGGCATACTGTTTGCTCTGGAACTCCGATGAAGCCAAATTGATTACAGTCCTCCCTCCGGTTCGGGTTCAGAGGTTCTGGTGGATGTGGCTGTAGTTGAAGCAGACGGGATGAGAGTCCACTTTGGGTTTTTTTATTCCCGCACAGATGTCGCCCGCTCCTCTGTGTCTCTGATACAATTAAAGCGCAAATGTCCGTCTCCTCTCGTCTTGTTCAGTCCGCGCGTTGACAGTCAGATCAATGACTTTGCACCAAACGTTCACTCTTCACTCGCTTGACTGGGGAGACGTTTCTGCTCAAAGTAGGTGAAAATCCACTAAATATCTGCTGGGGACGCGAGCAGTCTTCCTGCGGCTCAACTCCGCGAACAGTTTCCCCAACTCGCGTTGAATTTCCAAGAGAGGAGCCAACGCTGCTGCGTGCGCAGTGGAATAAAGATATAAAAAAACAGAGAGTTGATGTTCCAAGATGCGAAGATATAAAGGGCAGGAACACAGTCCCCGTGCCGTCAGTCTCTCCAGCTCAGGGGTCTCTCCTCGGGATCGCAAAAAAAAAAAAAAAAAAGACTCAAACCAGCAGCTTCAGCTCTGATCCCCGCAGCTGCCCTGCGCAACAACAACAACATCAACAACAGCACACGCAGTAAATCTAACCTCTCCGCCGCGCGTAAACGCACACAGTCTCCGGGTAAAATGTCCCCTGACGAGCGGCACGAGAAGCGCTCTTATCGCTGTGGAGGAACCAAACCAAGTCAGCAGCGCTGTGGCTCCTGCGGCCATGCTCTCCCGGACCAGCCCCCCTCCTCCTCCTCCAACCCTCCACCTCCCCCTCAAATCCCTCTCTCCCTCCCTCCCTCTCTCCCTCCTACTGTGCCAGCCGGGGCACGCTGCAAAAAATGGTCGTCCGTGCAGTTTAGCAGCGGGGACTGTTGAATCTTTCTGCGGGTGCGATGTTGCTGGCGTTTAATTAAAAACGGCGCGAACGATCAGCTCTGCTCTCTATCCGCTTTTTTTTGACGCGTCACGTCTTCGCAGGTTGCAGGGAAGAAGGAAAAAAGAAATTCTCTCCAAAGCAGACCAGTCCACTCCGAAATAAGCGATGCAAATCTGTTCCCTGTGTGCACAAACCGCGCGGAGGAGCTGTCACCATCAAGTTCACCCGCGGGGGGCTCTCGGGGAGCAGGACGCGGACATTTCTTGCAGTGTACAGTTTCACGGCCGCTCCCGGTCTCATTGGCTTGGATTTTGAATGACGGGCGTCTCGCTTACAAAAACAATGTCCCTCCTCCTTGGGGGGTATCTGCGCTTCCCAGGGCCGGCAGACGGATCCCAGATCAGTTCATAAAAAATAAATTTAAAAAAACCTGCTGCACAAACAGGCTCGAGTCGGTCCGAGCCTCAACTCTTGAAAAGTTGCGCTTATTCAAACGTGGCACAACAAAATTCACTTAAACCTTTTTAATAAACAGTAAATGAACAGTTAATAACGCATTAGTTATTCCACTGCTATTGAATGCGTTATAAACTATTTATTAAGCACTCATTTATTGTAAAGTCGCAACTGATGTTTTTAATGCATTGTAAAGGGTTAATAAAGACTGTGTAGTTCATCTGTAGACATTAAAAGTAATTACTGATTTTAAAAAAAACTTTACAATTGCTTTAAAAATGGCATTTTATTGTTTTTTAACATTCAAATAACCATGAATTTGAGTTGAGTTAGTAATTTAATTTGGCAGTCAATAATTGATACTTTGACTCCTTTTATGGATTTGCAGCAATTAACTGTCTCAGTCAGTAAAGACTGATGTTTTTGTCCCGACACATGAGAGGCTGCAGCTGGTTCCATGTCCGTCCTTTAACTGGCTAAATTGTCCCGAAACCAGTGAAAGCACCACCACGAGCATCTGAGCTGGCAAGAGTTCTCGCTTTGCTTTTCGAGGAAAACAACATCTCCGCTCTGCACTAAACGGCCTGAGATGAGACATTTTACTGTCAGCACAAAAGCGGAGCTGCTTTCATTTCCTCTAGTTTACGACTCCATGTTTTCGTGCACTTTTCTTGGCCACACATTCGTCTCGCAGACATCCCCCCCCCTCAGGTTTCAGGGCTGTAGATCTTGCTGCTGCTGTGCAGAGGTCTGGGCTCGTGACTCACTGCGCCACATAGTGGTGGTCACGGGGAAAAACCCTCAGGAACCCATCTGAGGATCCACAGGGTCTCTTTAAGAGGAATTCAATACAGCGCTCATTAAAGAAGAGGACATTTGAGCTGCTCCTCTGCTCGCATGGAATTATTACAAGTATGTAGACTACATAAACATCACCAGGTGGAGTTTAAAGATTGTCCATTAGTGGGTCGGTGCAGGCGCAGACAGACTGCAGCCTGGCAGTGGAGCTAATCCTCCTCATGACAACAGTACCACTGAGGGAGCTCGTCTGAGGGCCGCTGGGCTCAGCAGGAGGACTGTAAACTTCACGGAGACACTGAACAGCCTCGAACTGCGGCTTCTGTTCGCAAACAGCCTGATTTATTCCACCTGAACAGCCCCGTTGAACTGCCTCAGAGTAGCTCTCCATCTGTTTAGCCCCCGACGCCAGAGCGTGTACACGTATTTCAAAAACTATTGCGTTCCTCGGAGCACAGAAATGAAATGGTTTCTTCGGCTAAACGGTTGGGTAGGAACACTTTCTCAAGTGATGAGATATTTCATCTGATGAAGACGGCAGCTCTGAGGCGATCGCCTGCAAAAAATCCGAAGTGAAATAGAGAGGGCACGGGTTAGATATCACATCAGATGCTTTATAAGTATCATATCAAATGCTGTAATGCCTGTGACGGAGTGGCACGGTGGAGAGCGGCCCACACCGCTGCCCCACAGCAGAATGTCTTCAGTAAGTTTAAATCCAACAAGGACCTTTCATTGATACGATGTGCGTTTTGCTTTGTTCAGACTGCGTCCGTCTGCAGGTTGTGTGCTGGGCTTCAAACAAGATCCAGAGAGCTTAATAGGTTCACGAAAGGTGTTCTGGTGAGAAGCCATAAAGGTAAAAGATGCCATTATAATAAAACGCTGAGGGGTGGTTCTCAGAGGAGACGTATAAAAGCCCGCCTTGAACAAAGTGAACCAGGATTAAAGTGTTTCATAAAGTCAGAGCTGATGAGGTCAGATAAAGTCACGTCTGGTTTTATTCATTTATTGATTTTGAAACACGGAGCTTACAGATTACGCATCGATCACATCCGTGGCCCTCGCAGCCACAGAGTACACAAATGTCGTGGAATGAAATGATGTGCTGCTGCAATACATACGCAAAAGACTAATTCATAAATAATGATCAAGTCACAGCAATTTGCGGTTGTTGACGGTGAGTTCAGGAGCCTCGTTACCTGAGGTGAGAAGCCGCTCTGCAGTCTGGTGCTGCGGCAGCCGATGAAAACGCAAACGTGCAGCAGCTGACAAAAGAGAAGTCAAAATATCATATAATGCAAAAGTATGACTGTGGCCCTCTTTGTATTTCAAGTAAACCAATTTCAGGGTGTCTGTTTCTTAAAGGATACATTCACCCAAAGGTGATAATTCACACATTATCTACTCATTATCTACTCTACTTTGTAGCATTCTCCTAACCAACTGAATTACACAGGGAATTAAAACACTAAAAAACAAAACAAAAAAAATAATTAAAATGAACTCAAAGTGTTTGTGAGGAACTTTGGAGGAAACACTGTTTCAGTCTGGCAGATGGATTGTAACCTGAGCTGAAGCTACACCTAAAAACGAACCTAACCTGGACCAGGCTGGTCTGGAGGGCTCCTTCAAACCTTCCTCTGTTTATTAAAAACACCATTTCCTGTAATGAAACCTGACTCACTGGATTAAGTCTGGGCTCATCTTCTTTATGAAGCCCCTGTAACTGCCCCTGAACCATCCGCCCACACCTAAAAACACGTAAACCCGGGGTGACGTGCACCTGCTGGAGCATGAATCCTGAGGGCGGCGGTGAGCGAGCTGAACCCGAACTCAGCCGCCTCGTGATCATCTTCCTGTGGGCTTTGTTTACAGTAAATCCACCTCACACTGTGTTTGTTTGGGTGTCGTGGTGAGCTCATTGTGTGTGTGCGCGTGCTGTACGTGTGTGTGTGTGTGTGTGTGTGTGTGTCCTTTGAATGCATGTATGTGTACACACGAACCTGCAGGTCTGAGCGTTTTGCGTGTGTGCCCGTGAGCTTCAGCGCAGCTTTAGTGCATGTTGGTGTGTATGTGTGTGTGTGTGTGTGCGCGCGCGTGCATGCACATCAGACTGATCATCCACCTCAGCCAGACTAATCCATGAGCTATAATCACCTCATCTCCCCAGCTAAAGTGCCTGTCCTACTTCATTTACGCCTGATATACGTCTGTGTTCCCCAAGACAATGGAGTCATTATAAATTAGGGTCAGTGGGGCTGCCAGCACAACACACAGCGGTGCATCCTAATGTTTCTCATGGCCTTATGAGTCCACTGTCACTTGCGTGGAGCTCTATATGAAGCATGTTGACACAGACATGCGACGCCAGCAGCAGAGCGAGGGCAGCGACGGGAGCTGCACATTGTTCAGATTTTATTTTTAATTTTTTTGTTTGCTGTTGTTTATGAATGCAATCTGCAATAAAGCAGCGCCATCAAAGTGCCACCGAGTGTTTATGTTGTGACACAGGCATTACAGCCGCTCAGTCCTCTTCCATTAGCAGCTCGTAAACACACTGTAATCACGTTCGGCCCTGCGAAGACAAAAAAAAAAATCCATTTCAATATTCCCGTCTGCTACCCAGAGGTGAATAAAATACTTTCTATTTTCTTAACACAAGTTAAATATCCGCTGTAAACACTTGGGCTGATTATATTCTGTTGATTCATTTGTTAGTTTAGATTTAGCAGAAGAGCTTTTAGTGCTACATGATATTTATAACCCTGCTTGGTGTTAATACGGTCTGTAGAGAGCCTGTTTATATAAAAAACAACACTGTAGAAGAAGGGCAAAGTATTTTAAAAATGACATGATTTGAATAGACTGGCCGATGATTAATGAAAGCTGGGGGGGGGGAGAGCAACAAGAACGGTACATTTTTAAAATATGCTTTACAGTTTTTTGGGGGCGAGTTGAGACCTAAATGGGCCTTAAAATGCTTCCTCAACAACCTTCCTGTGTTTTTTTTCTTTTTCGGGGGGGTTGGTTGATTGCCCAGTCCATTCCTTGGATTGGAAAACGTTCGGGGCCATAGTGCAGCTGTTCACTTAATTCACTTGTCAAATTTGAATTTCGTTATTTAGAATTTTAGGTGTTTCTCAGAATCTTAAATTGTATGGTAATGTGAAATTCTTACTTTATATTCATTTTTTTAGATCATCTCCAGACTAACAGGCAAACTTTATGTTTTTTCTTGATTTTGGCCCCATCAAACTGAAAATTGATACTATTTGGGATTCTTCTGGCTCTGAACGAGTCACACAGTTCATTCAAACAGACAGAGTTTTGGAAGGTTAAGTTGATCTGCTGAGCAGAGTCAGTAGGCTGTGTTATTGCAGAGCAAGGTGACATTGTCTTTGTGCGCGAACAGGTGAAGTGCTGGGAACGGCATGTGTAACCATAGTAACCGTATTCAGCGAAATATGTAGCTTCAAAATCCTAAGTAGACCTCAAAAGTGCAAAATGCACAACCAATCAGAGTAAATCAAAGCTGAGTAATGCTAAGGCACACTTTAAACAATGATTTGAGAGAAGATATAGGAGGTGTTTACCTTCTCAGTGTGACCGGCACCTTTCCCCAGCCTCAACAAATAACTGTTTTGGTAGTCTGTGTCCTCAATCCCAGCGTGGAACACCCAGACGCTGGTGTCATGGTCAAAGACAGATAATTGCTGTCTGGATTACCTTCGCGGGAAAGGTTTTATCCACTTACCATTTTAAGGGTCTCAAAGTTGCACACAACTACTGAGCAAAGCAACATGTTCATCTGTTATCACTTGCTGAAAATCTGCATTCATTTCGTTCACATCAGTTAAATTAACACATCTCTGTATGCAGCTACCTGCCTCGGTGACTACATTTATCACTGACGTTGCCGAAGATGTCGCAGTTAGTACATATGAAAAAGCAACACCTTTTTTTTATTCTATACAAAGAGACAGTCGTACTTTTGGTAACATTGTTATTTAGCATAGGGAGAAGGAAACTGAAGCTGTTCCTACCTGGATAGACTTTAGGGGGATTTAATACAATGTCAGACTTTTTGGTTCATATCAGCAAACTTTTCAATAGTTTCCCTACAAATGAAATGTCTGGGGGGATCAGGCTGGGCTGCTATTTAAATTCTTTCAGTTTAAGGCTAATGAAAGCTTGCTGCCTGGTACTGGTGGACGGTCGCTTGACATTCTGCAAGCTCCTCTCTGCTTGTTTTCAAAAGCCAACAGTCGGCCATTGTTATCAGAACATATTGTGAGTCTGATACGGATCGCTCTGGACGGTCATGTACTTCTGTCTCTTCCACTCTTTCTGTCCATTTGATTTCCTTTTACTTTCACCTCTCTTCTCCTTCCCTCGTTTTCAGCCTACTTGTCATGCCATCGCCATCTCCTCGCGGAAAAGTAAATGTTTATCTCTCCCCCAGGGGAGAGGTCTATTCCTCCGTCTCTCCCGCTTCAGCGCTCTGTCCAAAACTCCGGCCTGAACCTTCCCAGCTGGCCCTCGCATGCAGCCCGGCGCGGGACGTGGCTGTTGAGGTTAGGAGGAAGAATAGGGTCCAATAAAAGATTTGGCCGTGGTGAAAAATACACAAATTAATGTGAAATAGGAGTTGGGAGAGGAGGGGTGTGAGGAAAGATGCATGATGACAGGCTGACTTGGGGCCAGAAAGACGTGGGAGGTCCGAGTTATTCCTGTCCAATCTGCACTTGTAGGTCTGTGTGTGTGTGTGTGTGTGTGTGGCACCTGGTTGAACTCCCTTTGTATACATGACCTTCTGCAAACACAAATACACAAACTCACACTTGCGCACAAAAGCTTGAGAGTGTGTGCAAGCTCACACAAAGGCATGCATACACACACACACACACGCACACACACACACACACACCTCATGTGGGGTTTCTTTTAATGGAGAAAAAACTTCTCTCCATCCATGTTTTCACAGTGATGTTTCCCTGCATGTAGGTAAGTAATGCCTGTGACCCGTGGAGCCTGCCCTGCTTAAAGTCATTCAAACTGAGGGCTGCTGACACTGGAATGCCAGCTATGTTGTTGGTGGTGGGTAGCTGCTCTCCAGATTTCTGCATTTATGCCACTGGCGTGCACAGAGGGTGGTGGTGGGGGGCGCTGCCCTGTTTCTTTTGTAGCTTTAATTTAGCCCGGCATGTGTCTCAGATGTAAAGAGTCAGTTTCATGCTTTATTTTTACCCTAATGTCACAACAGAATAGGCACTTGGGTGTCCCAAATGCCTTTCTGGCCCACCAAAGTGCATCTTTGCTTGACCAATTTGCCCCCAGATACCCCTCTATTAGGCCCAAGTGTCCTTCCTGTTGAATAAAGTCTCCCTGCGGGATCGATCACAGTGTCTCTCTAAGGGTCCAGTTGCACCAAACTGTCATCAAAGAACTCGCAGTTATGACGGCCTACTGTCTTGGCCAGAAACGTCTACTTGAACACCCCTCGTAGACTCCCGCTAAAAGCCAACTAACTTGCATGTTCTGTGCCTGTGTGAGAGGGAATACCTGTCTGTACCACTGGGAGGCCGTAGTCTGTGCTCGACAATCAAAAAGGGAAACTGGAAGAGTCAGGACAGCAGGTACAGTGTATGAACTATTGTGATAAAACAGCGTTTTTTCACACCACTATCACTCATGGAAAATAAAAAGTAACATGTTCAGTTGGCCAGACAGCAGCCTACCAGAGCCAGCTACTGCTAAAGATCAGCAACACACCGCAACAAGGACGCTCACCAGCAGCCTGAAGAGCGACCGTCAGCGCGGAATGTCAGAGTAAGATTGGAGAGAGTTGTAAGAGTTGACTGGAGATGAAAACGCGAATATTAGCAAAAATGTAACTCCCATGGCTGATCAGCCGTTTGCTTCTGCCCTGCTAAAGAGACACAAAGTAGCGGCAGATTAAAACAGTCTCTTCACAGATATGATGTAACGTCCCCTGCATTTCGGCCCGCACACGGAAAACAAACAAAGATTTTGTATTTCCATTGCGTTTTCTTTATTGTATCTCATCGCTTGAAGTTCCCCTGCCGCTCTTTTTAATTACCTGATCTTGTTTTGCCAGGTTCTTCTGCAAGGGTATAATTGTTTGGATTGGCACCGCTAACTGTTTATCTGGATGAACCCTAACCCTACGTCTTGATAATCGTATAGTGGCGGTGCATGGAAGCAACCATTTATTACCATTTTCTTCTTTTAAATTAAAAGTATCTGACAACAACACAAAAACCGTTACTACAGAGAAAGACCTTTTAGATTCTTTTTGTAACCAGAAACACATGTTTAGCTTGCGGAGAAGTCACTCGCTCAGAAATCTTGTAAGAGTTGAGTTGCCGCAGAAAGACAATGGTGGAAAGAGTCAGAGAGGGGAGTTTCCCTAAAGCAACTGTGGCCAAGAATTTAGTTCAATTGTCACGACTATCTAACTGATTTCGACAATCTAGATAAGGCAACAACTGTAACTGTAATACCTTCTGATAAAAAACGGTCTATTCACAAAAACGTCTATCTCCATAGGACTGGTTTCCGTAATGTTGTCAGAAACTCAGACTAACAGCCTTTGCCTGTCAGACTTTACTTTACTTTACACGTGACTTTTATAGTCGGAGTTGACTCACAGGATTATGCTGCAGCCATTGCAGTTTTGTCGTGCTCGTCAACTGAGATGATCTAAATGACAGTGAATTCATTGAAGGCAAGTATGAATGATTTACACAAGAAAACATGTAAATATAAAGCCCAGCTTTAAAAATATTGTGATTTCCATTTAAAATGTGTGATACATTTGGATGGAAGGCTGGGTAATATCCCCTTGGTCATGGAAGATCACTGAAGCTCTATCAGTGATCTTCTGTCCTGTGTTCATATCAAATGGTCTTTTTTCCCCCCAATGACTTGATTATGTTTGAATCTTAGTCACAGAATCTGTGCACAGCGCTGATTCATACGGTTCATGTGGAGGCGACCACTGCAGACCCAGGATCAGATCTCTGCAGCCTAAATTGAGAGCTAGGAACAGTCACAGCTGTGGGCGACCGCCCTAAAAGACTAAATGAGAGGGTGTCATCCAAATCGAAGCCAGACCTGCCTCGGGGAGTCATACTCTGTGGAGCTGAACGTCCAACGCTCATCTGCTCATTGATCGGCCCTTATTGCCCTTTCAATCAATCCACTGACTCCCATTCTCATAACACAATTTTGTCAGACTGAGATTAGCTTATTTCTAAAACTGTAGGGGTTGAGATTAGATTTGGGGAGAGGACTAAAGACAGAATGGAAAATTGTCGGAGAAATTTACATAATATTGAGTCATATTGTGTAGCCGGTGCTGAGGTCCTGGCCCTCTCATGGAAAACTCTGTACAGTATCTGGGACCTGTAAACAAAAGCAGAAATTAGCTTTGCAAAAACATGACCCGTTGAAGTAGCTCTTTGAGTTAATCTCTATCAAAGAAACTAATTATACACACAGCACTTCCACCTTTTAGATCTACAAATGAAATTAGCGTATCCAGCTTTTGTTCATTAGCCTTTGATCTGAGGCATTTCGAGCTGAAGTGGGCACTTGATCATAACAGGAAGTCGAGGAGCTGCGAATCCGACCGGTGAAGCTAAATCACTTGGAGCACATAGAATTGATCTGAAGCGAATGATCGAAAGGACTCATCAGATCATGTGTTCGAGGCGGCGGGGGGGAAAATGCGTCGGCGGGTTGAATCCTCGACCTGGCGGGGTCACGCAGGGGAGGGGAGACCGGGGGCAGGAGGGAATACATTGTCTGGCTCTGCTTCCGACAGATATCTGATCCCCCTCTGGGAGGATCTGTGTGAAAATGAAACAGAGACTTTTCAATAAAGCTGGTGGCCTTTAATACGGGCTTTGAAAATAAATGACTGGTGCTGCGGTCAGCCTGAGGAAGAGACCCGGAATCAAAATGGAAACACATGATCATTTGAAGAGTGATTTCACGGTAGAGCAAGCAAACAAACTCAGTGGCACAAATAAACTAATGAGGTACGCAGTGTTGATGCACTGTAAGTATGTGATCCCGTTCACATAAGGGACTTTACTTATGTTATTTTCTTTTTACACATTAGCATGAGCATTGTTGAAGAGAGCCTGAGAACAAGAAATGCTTTACCAATGACTGTTTCACTGTGACTGCTGTCCACATGACATGTACAAAACTTGAACGATAGAGCCAAACATAACCAGGGAAACAACTGAGTGCTTAACTATCAATTTTGCTGATTATTACAAAATATCAGAAAGCCACATGCAGATGCAGTTGCCAGTATCTCCTTCACATTTTACTCCATTTCTTCACCATTGATTTTTTTCAGCTTTATTGCTAAAAAAAAGTGATATCTATTACAGAAATACTTCCATCAGCATTGGAATGTAACCTGACCAACCAGACTCCCCCAAGGAGAATAGCAAGAAACTCAGGGTTAGAGCCATGCCAATCCAGCTTGGACTTCCTGCTCCTCGATAAACTTTTTTTTTAAAAATATTTCTGCATGCACCTTTGGTCTGTTGCTTGGGTCCCATGATTTGGACTAGACCTCTTAGTTCCAGTTAGGGAACTCTTTGCATTGTAGCATACAATTATATTTCAGACAACAGTGAGCCCTCAGCTTTGTCTGGGGAAGACGCATGGTTTTAAACACTGCAGTGCCCTGCAGCACAAAGCTCCATAGAGACCGTGGTTCCCCCGGTCTGGTCTCGGAGAACCTGACTGGCCTGCACAGCAGCTGGTAGTCTCATAAACACACACTGCATGTTGCCTCAAGAGACAGCACAGCTTTTTTTTTTTTTTTTNNNNTAAATGCTCATGTAGTTCAAATGTAATACATACAGCTGTAAATCAGTTATAAGTACATCAGTGTAGGTCAAGTCATTCTTGCTCAATTGCTCAGTTTCTAAATATATCACAACACTATTTCTGAAAGCAAATGCAAGTAAATGAAGTATACAAATGCTTGCGGCCTGTATTTTCCCAGAAGGACTTCATTAAATTACAACATTTAGACCTGACAAAGACCCTTATGTGGATTAAAATGTAATTTAATCAAACCCAAGGAGCACCAAATATGAGTTGTCAGCCCTGTGCTTCCTCTTTTATGTATCTGTGGCTTTCAAGGTCTGGCTCAGGACCAGGAATTCCTGCACGGCATCCTGTGAGCAACCAGAATCATCAGGATACTGTCAAACAGCCAAAGGGAACCAGCTGCTAGGCGTAGCACCAGTGGCGTTTCATTGATTGGTGCTGTACCACTGTGTGGGTGATATGGTTGATGGGACCACTTGAAGCGGTCATCATACAAACACAGCCTCATAGTGTCGATCAATGCACTTTCAGAAATATGAAAAGCTGCATGAAACATTGCAACATGCGTAAAAAACTAAAATCTGTAACTTACAGCTCAATATCTCCTGGACTAAACTTACACATGCAGTTTTAATTTTTGTCCTTATACCAGTGGAGGTTATCTTATTTGAGGGACAAAAACTTTTGATGAAGCGGCATATTTAAACATCCCCTCGCCGAGCTAAATCTAACATACCGCTGCTCTATGTTGGGCACGCATGCCTAACTTGTAGATGTTATTGCACTGCAGCTACTTCACAACTCTCTGCTCCTCCTAATTAGCAGACAGCCTGTGGAGAAGTGTGGAGCTGGGGTGACTCTGCATTGGCTGTGGCTGGTAATGATGGATCACAGGCGTCTGTGCCAGCCCAGCAGAGCGGCGCAGCCAGGACTCAGTGGAGAGGGCGCTGCAGAATATCTGCATGCTAGCCGCGGATACCATTCTGTCGACGTGGAATCTGTGATCATCTTAAGACTTCCTAAAGCGAGTTTAATATAAACATTTTACACAAGAACAATAGAAAAATATACTGTAGATTTTACAAAATTGGATTTTGTTCCCAATACAACAAATCTTATCTCAAAAACTGCCTTAACGCTTGATATGAATAATGCTGTTGTGACTTGACAAATTGTAGGCTTGTGGAAACGAGTAGAATGTTGCATCACAACCTAGGGTGCAGGGCTGGGTGATTGATCAGTCGCATCACTATAGCTCATAAACTAGCCTACCTGGCCTTGCAAACACTGCTAGCACTAGCTAGCTGGGATCATGCTAGTGCTAGTCACAATGGCTCTCCAAAGCTAGCTGGCTTGCCTTCTAAAGACTGACGTTCTAACTACCTGTGATTTAGCTAGCATGCTAACTAACAAGATGGTTTAGTGGTTCCAAAAGGCAGCAGAGGCTTACCCAAATGTATATGTAAGGTTATATTTTTCCTTGGCAACATATTTCAAAGGTCACACAATATTAGGTTATTTAATTTATGTATATGGCATATTTCCAGTTAGCATTTTCAAGGTTTAGCTGTTTCAACTGTCGGACAACTACACCTGGTAATAGCAAATAGCATTCTATCCAAAGACTATGAGATATCATATGGATACCGCCGTGGACGCAATGACACAACCTACCGCTTGTTGTGTGCTGTTGTCATTGGCAAACCAATGCAAAACCAAACCAACTGTAAAATGATTAAGGAGGGCTGTAAAACTCTTTCTTCTTACAGAAATGCTCAATACCTTATCCTTAAAAATACATCAACGCTACAAACCACATCTCCTTTGTGGACCTGCTTCCAGCACGGCTTCGAATATAATATTTAGTGTGGGTTCTGTACAACTAGGTTCATTCCTGTATGTATATTAGCTCCTATAGATTTGGTAATTTTCTTTTATCCAAAGTAGTTTTACATTTTACAATAAGGACTAAGTGCCCAAATTGGTAACCTCTGACCATTAGCACTTACTCTCAATTACCTCCAAGAGTGGCTGAAATCCAAGTATAATTATATTTTTCTTTCGCTTTTCTTGAAGTGTTTTATCATATGTCATTACTTGCTAATGCAACTGCCAAGAAGAATAAAGTGCTCAAAAAAAATAATGGCAAAAGTAGACGCAGAGACTTTACCCATGAACTACCAACCACCAACCAAAAGAAAAAAGATGTTTATTCTAAAGTTTTTATCCCTACAAAGACAAAAGCAGACAATTGTAGCTTACTGTACACCTGTGAAGGACCATTCGATGCAGATGGATGTGACTGCCATCAACAGGCTCCACAGCAAAAATGAAACCCATTTATTTAAGTGAGGCAGAGGAAAGATATAAGGAGGAAGGAAATCACCAAGCAATTTGCTAAGCTCCCAAAGGAAACATCTTTTGTCTCTCCAGTCAACTCTACTAAAAAAAAAACCACAACATGAAACAACTGACTGTGAAAAGATGTGATAGAATGAGGTGTGATTGTGAAAAAAAACAAAAAAAAGTGTCATCGTCACGTCCTTTCAGTTTCACTTTGTGCGTGCTCTGTGTGTTCATGTGGTTTCGATTGGCCCTTTTTTCCAGTCTCGTATCTGTTTAATTAGCTCAGCCCTGTTACCTCCCTGAGCTCACCTCCCTGTTTTCGAGGGTTTTTCCAAATTATTATCCTCACTTGTGTTTCTCCGCTTGGCTCAACCTGCCTCTTATCCCTGTCTCAGTCCAGTCTTTTGTCCTGTCTTTGTTAAGTCATCTGTTGAGTTTCCTGTTCCTGCTGTTGATTTTTTTACTTTGCCTGTCGTTTTGTTTCCCTGATGTTTCTTCGTTTTTGCCTGTTCCTTGTGTTGCCGTGACTGAGAATTTCACCCATTGCACACTCTGCCTGCCATCTTGTGCATTTAGGTCCGCCTTCTCTGCTTCAATGTGACAAAAGGACAGAGAGGAGCGCCAATAGAAGCTAAGAGGGCCATGTAACTATTGCGTTTCCCTAAAGCCTCGCCATCGGAAGAGCCAAAAAACATGGCTTGTTCCTTATTTAATTCAGGCTGCTTAAAAAGCCCCATGCACCTCTTTAAAGGGGACGTCCACCAATTTAAAAGTCTCACAGGTCTTGAAATATACTACTTTATGTATAATTAAAAAAAAGTAAAGCTTATTGTGGCTCCAGAGAGAGCCTCACAAAGTCACCTCAAGTGATGTAATTTGAGTCAGCGTCAGTTTGTGAAGTGAACTTTTAACAATGAAAAATATCAAAGGAATCATTCATGAAAATCCACTTATTCGCTTTCTTTTCGACAGTTAAGGCCTTAACGCACCAGAGTCGAGATGAATTACCAACAGAAATATGCAAAATACTCACTCCACCACAAAGTCCCATGCAGGGCAGGGACTCATAAAAACAGTGGCAGCTCACAGAGCTCCGAGAGGGCTGTAAAGCCCGCCAACATAATAATGTCCACAAATGTAATAAACCACGAACGTAATAAAAATCTAGCAGAGCGGAGAGTCAGCAGCTGGATTTTTGTCAGTAGTATTCGTAGTATTAGTAGGTGTATAGGCAAACAAATAAACAACAACCACAACCGTTATTCATTGTATTATTACATTTGTGGGAAGTTATCAAAATAAAGATTTTCACTTCCCCAAAAAACGTAATAAATCCCTGCAAACGTAATAGTTATTACATTTGTGGGAAATCGCATGTTACATTTGTAGTAGGCAGCGGCTCTTACGTTTGTGGAAAATGTATAACATTTGTGGGTTTATTATATTAAATGCTGCACATTTTTATTACATCTGTGATTTATTACTTTTGTGGACATTACTGCATCGGCGGGCCTAACCAGAGCCCGGGGGATATTTACTGCGACGCCGAACGGCTCGCCGACAGGGGGAGACAGGTCACATTCACCAGGTCACCTCAGCTGACGTGTAATATTTGCTTTCTGTGTGCAAAGTACTCATGGCATAAAGATCAGTTAGAAAAAGAAAAAAAAATACACTAACGTGACAAAACGCCTCCAGTGTCTAAAGGCCTTCATATGTCAAATTTGACAGCCAGCTGCCAGTTAGCTTAGCTTAGAAAACATACTGAAAACAAGCAGGGGGGAAAGCTAACCTGAATCAAAGTTGCCTGAAGACAACCCCTCCCCTTATGCAGCAGGTGCCAGGTACTGCACACTGTCATTGTGGCTCTTTTATTTATATCCCTCCTCTTATTTTTCGAGAGGTTCGAGAGCACTTTACAAAACAAAATAAAGACTTTATTGTTATGTATCACTCAAGAAAGGTCATACATATCAGGAGAGTGGAGGCTCCTGGCAGCAAATCACAGTTTTTTTCAGCTTTTGCTCAAGGACACTTCAACAGTGAGTGACACATTGATTGCTCTAAAGATGAAATGTGTGATTTCCAAGTCACAGGATGCCCTCGGTGGCTATCAGATCACCCTGCTGTCACAAACGGACACCTTGGTCTCATTCATTGTCTTTATTTCCCTGCACAGAGAGCTCATCCCTCACCCGTCTCCTTGAAGACAGATTTGGCCTCTAAAGGTGATGAGTTTGTTTAGTTAATCTCCTTTACAATCCCGAAAGCCCTCGCTGGTGAATTGTCAGCAGGGATTATTGGGTAAATCTTCTAGGGGCTGCTAGGAGTGGAAGCAGGGGTCACATTTTTTTAAGGCTGTCACCAATGCGAGGTAAACGGATTCACAAGATCACACATGAATCTGTTTTTTTTCCGGGCTTCGTGAGCTGCACTTCTGTCCAAGTCAAAGAGTTCAGGACCAATCCGCGGCCTGTGGAGAACTCAGGACATGCACGGGTGTGTATTAGGCGTGTCGACAGTAAGAGAGGCGTCTGCTCCTTTAAAAACAACAATGGCGGCTCCTCAAGAGGTTAGCACAGATGCTACCATAGCATCAGTTATATCAAAACCGGAGAGCATCTTTCATTGAAAGAAGAGCAATGAGCGGCACTGAAGGCTTGGGAATGAGCAAACCATCTGGCTTGTAAATCTACAAGAAAAGTCTCTTGACTAAATATTTGCAAGTTAACCAAATGAGTACAGCCAAGATTAGTAGAAATGTTCAAAATTCGCAGTCAAGAGAGCAAATCACTGATCTGAGAGTAACAACTCCTCCCATTCCAGCAGAAACTGACACTCTGACATTGACATTTACCTGACAGCAGGAGTACACAAAGTCAGTGAATTCCTCCCAGTCCCTGGTTTCTGTCACACAATGGATACGGCTAAAGTGACTAGAAAGGTTCATAGAAGGTTCATAGAAAGGTTGAATGGGAGCTGGCACTGATAGCTCAAGGTAATCAGCGTTTCACAGCGCCGGGGCACCTGCTTATTGTCACCATGTCATGGACAAACAAAAGATTCTCATAGTGGTCCGAAGTTAGCCGGGTTACAGAGAACGGAGCTCAGTCTATCATCACTGAGCATTGGCTGTGAGAAAATATCAGAGCAGCAGCATTTTTAACATTGTTGTCCTCATTTTATGGAGAGACGAGGTCGAATTACAATTCAAAGGGGACGATGATGATCACACCGACGGAATAAGTCTCTGTTTTCACCTTTGTGGAAAAAAATAACCAAATAAGTTGTCTGTCCTGTTCTCTCCTGTTGCCCATGAACTAAATATACACGTGTATTCAGTGTCTTTGTGCAAAAAAGACCTTCTTAGTCCATTCATAATGTGAGAGGACTTAGGCACCTGTGTCTCCATTAGACACAATTTTTACAGAAGAAAAGAAAGACGCTGCTGACTGATTCATCGTCTTACATGCAATTCGAAAGAGTGCAACTGTCTGACATTAACGCATGTTCAGGCCTGACTGATCAGAGGTCTGTCATTATAACTGAACAGCAAGAAAAATACATTATGAAATAATCATATAAATAAATAATGTGGATCATATAGACGAACCAACAATTTGTGAAATAACATGGTACATAACATTTTTTTTCCCATAATTCAACATTTCAGCATTCATTTTTATAATATCATACACAAGCTGCCATTTTAACAACCTTTTATTTCATGTCAAGTATGAAATCCTTACGTCACTTTTGAAGACGGCACGTGTTCAAGCTAGGGCCTATAATCCTGGAGAGCTGGCAGGAGCGCTAGCAATATTTGAAAGTGGCACCTCTTCTAATTCCCTCCCATCCCGTCAGTGCTCCGTCCAAAGCCACGCCCCCACAAACTTGAACGCGCGTCTGGCAGTGCGACTCAGCAGGGAGAACAAAGTCCGTAGAACGTCTCTGGGGAGAAGGAGATGCCGGAGCATGACACAGCAATTCAGCTGGATTTAGCACGGAGCAGACGTAGTCAAGCGGAAATAAGAAAACTACATCCGGCTACTTTTCAAAATATAACACTCCGTGTTGACACCAGTCTACCGTACTGCTCCGTTGTGGACTCAAACCACAACCGGTGGGGATTTCCAGAAGGCGGAGCAAAACCGGATCGGAGCCGCAACGCAGCGGACCCCTATCCAGTGGAAATTGGGCCGACTCATTAGCCATTCTCATGGCTAAAAACAACACACAGAGAAGCTAATGCGAGCTACAAACATAGCCAAGTTGGCAAACCTCACATATTTCATTAAAATAACAAATCTCCCTGCAACAAAACAAATAATTACCTGTCCAACAGGAAGAGAGCAACCTCTGCATCACTTTTCAAGCCCTTCACATGCCCCAGTTGTTTCCACCGCTCAAACGCGACTCGGTCCGACTTCATTCTTTATCCAGAGCCTCTTTTGTTGTAGCCTTCTCTGCCTCAGTCTTTCTTTTCCTTGCCATTTTAGCGGGGTGAGCTGTTACAAGTAACACTGGCTGCATTTTCTCTGCCATTGTAACCAAATGAACGTCTTCTCCTGCAACTCCGTATTTCTGCAGAGGAGTGTGCTGAATATTTCCGGCATCAGTGAAACGTAACGTGTGCACGCGTGGAGGAGGGAGGGACAGAACGAGACATGAAGGTCATCTGTCCTATGCTACAATGCAGTTAAAGGGCTCATTTTATACTGTCCCTGTACTAACCCAGCTCTGGTCATAAAGATTTGCAATGCAACGTCACTTTGGAACGTTGCTGGGAAAAGTCGCAACAGTATGAACTGACCCGTAGCAGCTGGATACAAGTCGGCTGACGGTGTCGCCTGCGGCTTGGCACGTCACCGGTGGCCGGTTTTAGAACCTAATGTACGTGATCAACGCCAATTGGTCACTGACACCTTCGCTGATTGCCCTCTGCTCCACTCGCATTCGTGGCCACCACCACGCTCGCACTCAACCGCACCTCTCCACCGCTGTTTCTCTCCCACGCGCTCATTTTGTGACGCACGCGCCTTTTGTTGTCACCACGTCCGTGACTGTAGCGAGCAACTCATTATCACTGAGCTCATTCATACTTCAATGTGGACCAAATTATATCCAGCTTTAAAAAAATATAACATTTAAAAAATCCTGAAAAGCCGACGGTTAAAACAGAAGTATAGAGATTTGTTGTTATTGGGATGATTCACCTCTAGAGTAGTTTCATTGGTGTGAAGTGGCAGGTCGCTGACTGGCACATTGCAAGTAGTTGCAAGTTTCAACATGCACCACTGTGAATCTTTGTTCTGGTAAATCAAATGATGAAATCGTAACTGCCAATGTGTCCTTTCAGTTGGCATGGATGTTTAGCCATGCATCCTTAATAGGGTATAGTTATTGACAACATCAAACACGGCGATGCTGGAGGAGGATGTGATAATGTAATGTTAGGAAAGAGCGGATGCAGCGCTGTAGACATCGATGGTCTCTGAGGCCATTAACCAGATCTGACATGTGGACAGAGTTGTGTTCACTTTACGAATGAGAGAATGTGATGACAATGGTAATTTACAGTCCTTTTCGATGTCCACCACTGCGCAAACGTCTCCGTTTCGTCTGCATCTGTAAGCTTTCAGAAAGCAAATACGCAACAAATGAATGCAGAATACAGTCCGTGTCTTTATTCAGTGTTTAGCATAAATGAGCCTTGAGACTGCAACAAATATTTTTTTTACAGTATCAAATGTTATTCAAATCTTCAACCAGCTGGGATTCTTCGACAGCCAACAGCCCTAAACCCAGAGATATTCCATTTACAACTGAGACAAAAGCAGCAAATCATCTAATTTCAGAACAGCACGGCATGTTTTGACATATTTGATTCACGAATGGTTGAGAATTTTCTGGCGATCAATCAACTAATTAACACTGTTTTAAGGTTGGCTGTACTGCTGTGTGTTCTGTCAGTGACAGACATTTTTAGTGATTTTAAATGAATTGCGAAATAAAAACTTCATATTAGGAACTGTCACATCCTTAGACAGTCCACACCAGAACTTTGTTTTTTTTTATAAAAACATTTTCATAACAAAAGACACAAGGACAGAAAGCACGATTGTGTCATACCTATGAGAAATCTCATAATGAGGCCTGAAGGCTGTGTCTGACTTCGACACCTGAGACTCCTGTTCAGATCCAGTCTCCTACCAACAGTCACTTGTTTACCGTGCAGGCAGTTTTACATGCCCAAACTTATCAAAACCTCAACCATAATAGTGGCTGAACAGAAAATTGTTATGTGAATTGTGTTTGTACAGCCACACGAGTCCTTTTGGAAGGCAGAGTCTGAGGATTGGAGCAACTTTTATGGAGGCAAAGTTCTGACATAGTGAGATATGAAATGGTTTTGAATGGGCTTTTATTGGCTTGTGGAGTTTAGTCAGTACTTGTAAGACCATGATAACATTCAATTTAAGAAAAAAATGCAAAAAATACCCAGCATTTCATCTGTCAGAATAATTATGTGATTCTCTGGAAACATTAAGTCCACTTCTAAACAATAGTTTGTCCTTGAGAGTCTATTACTGCGGTGAAACAATAAACCCTGCT
Source organism: Diplodus sargus (assembly GCA_903131615.1). Lineage (NCBI taxonomy): Eukaryota > Metazoa > Chordata > Actinopteri > Spariformes > Sparidae > Diplodus > Diplodus sargus. Next base: position 3,153,829 of record CAEMYA010000029.1, read on the forward strand.
GTGCTTGCAGAGCCATTAGCTTTGTATTGCCTCTGCCTCATATTGCCACTTTATGAATATGGTTTGTATTTCATCTGCCAATTTGGTCAATGAATAAAATTACAATATATTGTTTCTCTGGCTGCTGACAAACGGTGATGGAACTCGACTGTTGTGATCTCCACCGGGCTGTGTGTGGGTACATGACCATATAATTCTTCCCCTAGCGTTATGGCTTCATCATGGTGCGTGCATGAATGTGGATGTGGTCGTGAATACATACGTTGATCGTTTTCTCATGATAATATGAAACGTTATGCTGTCTCGTGGCTCCTCTGGATGTTTATATTATCATACTGTATATTATTACAGCTGATGGTGACATCCATACTTGAGATTTATTCATTGCTTGCCCCCATCCACAAGCAGGTCAACGTGCTGTGTCACCTAATGGGCATTTAGTGCCGTGCTAAACAACACGTCAGAATAAAGTCGCTTAAAACACCATGTATAGTGGATGACTGTAGTGGTGGTGGTAGTTTGAAGCCAAAATTTAAAAACTAGTAAGAGCAGCGGTAATAGTTTTGGTGGCAATGTGGATGCAGTGAACTACCATGGCCGAGGTGTCAGAACCCAGATCGGTGTCTTGACACTTTGTGAGGGGCTGGGAATCGAGCCTTTACTTAATACTTAATCATTTTAACCAGCTAGTTGCTAACTGTTTCGTGCTAAGCAGGCACAGTACAGTGGATTATTAGAGCATTTTGCGGAAAACAGTGCAATAAGAGTGGAATAGGAGTGGTGAGAGTGAACCAAAACAGCGCATTTGTGGGCTAGAGAGCTTAACAATGAGCTAAAGCCCAGCATAAAGCTCCATAAAGCCAAGCTAAGCTGCAGTTAATGATGCTGATAATGCAACACAAGGAGTAACCCCTTTCACACTGTCATACGTTGTTATTTTACAAACAATTTATTTCACTGAAAGCAACGTCAAAGCTATGAGCAGTCAGTGCTCGTTAAAGGTCACATAATAAGCTCGTTTTCAGGTTCATACTTTTATTTCAGTGTCGATTAGAAAATGTTTTAATCATCTAAAAAAAAACATATTTTTTCTTAGACTGTCCATTGCTGCAGCACCTCTATTCACCCTCTGTCTGAAGGCTCTGTTTTAGTTCCTGTTTCTTTCAGACCCCACTCCTGAAAAGCCCAGTCTGCTCTGATTGGTCAGCTCTCACAGACCTGAGCATGCACCTCCAACCGTGTTTCCACATCAGCCTTCCGGTGTTTTGCCAACCACGGTCGAGCTGGAGGCGTGGCCTAGGTCGTCGACTGTATAGTTGTGGCATCCCAACCTTACAGAAGTCCTAACAGCTTGTTTGAAGGCATAGGTTCTGAATACAGGATGTGTGCATTTCCTTTGTGGAGTGAGCGTTTTGATGCTATCACTGCACTTAGATCTGCTTTATAATAATAAAAAAAGCCCCGCTAATCTCACTTTATACAATGTGGGACCTTTATTTATAAATAGTGTGAGTAGTAGGGGTAAAGTGGGTTCACTCGCTCAGTGTTTCTAAAATAGATGTACAATAAAGGACATAATTTCACTTTTTAAACCCTTGTGTTTTATAAAACAAATGACAACATATTGACATTGTGCCTTGTAGCTGTTGTGGTGAGAGCTGTACAAGTGATGGAAGTCTCTTAAGTGCCGCTTGTGCGTATGTGTTTGTGTTCATGAATGAATTCCAGCATGTTTTCACAACCTGTCATTAGCATGTCATCCAATTAGCTGCAGCTTAAATTCAACAAAGAGTGTAGAAAATAAGCAGTCACTGGTTCGGAGATGAATCAACCAATCTGTTCTTGCCTGAGAAGCTTTTTCTATTGCCCTCCTCTCTCCAGCCATCTTCCTGTGTAAGAGCGACAGATGAGAGGGGAGCGGATGAAAGATGATGATGATTAAAATAATACGCCTCTTATCATAGAGGCAGAAAGCCTCTCCGTACCCACTGAAGAGGCCGTTTCAGGCGGTCGATATTGCCTCTGTGTTAAAAATGAAAAGTATTGATCTCTTTTACCTCAAGCCGCTCAGCTGATTGAGCCTGAGAAAATCTGTATCAGCTGCCAACCCTCACAGGCAGGCCTTAGAATGATAAACCAGGCGAAAATGCCTCAGAGTTCATCTGAGGGAGCCACATTTCCTGTCAATATGATTTCAGGGGAGGAGAGCTGAGTCGCCTGTCCAGTCCTGTAAGTCACACTGATAACAGCTTTATCTCTGAGACGCCTCTGTCCTCCATCACACCTGGACATCGCCTCGCTTTCAGATGGACCAGCATGTGTTTGGGAGTCCAGACGTGACCCCTTGTTTACACTCACATGTCCAACCGGAGCTCTTGAGGTATCTAAATTGAAGCAAAGGCAGTTCAGTCCCACAGTAATCAGTCTGGGAAACAGCCGTGGGCTATCAGAGTCGGCACAGACACAGTTTGTCATGCAGCTAAAGGTAACGTGGTGACAGACTGAGGTCTGTGTTGTCCAGCACTACAGTCCCTTTCATAAACGCCTGCACACTGAGCTCACAGCTGGATGATTAGATTAGTGTGACCTGTAATTGAATGACAGGCTCCGGTGATGCACACAAACAAACACACAGCGGCGGGTGATTTCTGCCCATCTCTCCGTATCTCAACATCACATGCACATACCGGGGGAACTAGACATGTCGGATAAATTTCGAGCATGAACGCAAACATGGATCTTTTTGAGTGAACACTTCCTCTCCCCGCATCCAGTTAGTGTTTTGCAGGAATGTGAAATAATGAGAAAAGTGGAGAATGGGACGGAGAGGCGGAGATCACCTGCTTCATGATGATGAGGGACATTGATCTCAGCGTGCTGGTTTCAATCTGTTAGTGGCTGACTGGCTGGGAGCAGACCATGATGTCTGCAAACAGCTTTCTTTCCTTGTTCTTGATTTGGAGCCCAGTAAGCCTCCACCAAAGAATAAGTAACACAAACATTGTGTAACAGCAATGTCTATATAACGCAATATAATAGAAAACGAGGATCGATACAGATATATTGTGCATTATTTATTTCGCGATGTCACTTTATAATGTTACAAAAGATTACCCAAACAAGACAACTGTTTAAATTAGTGTTGCTGCAACGTAGCAACCCGCCACCTGTGGCAGCACTGAGTGTACTGCTGCCAGCTCCACATGGTGTGCAAAGAAGAAATCCTGCTCAATCTTTGAGGCCATTCTCAACATATGTTCTAGTCTTTACTTGTGCTCCCATGGAACTGTAAAACACCATCTGGTCAAGACCCAAAGTTCAATATGTTTTTGTTGTCTTCCAACTCCTCAAATACAGCAGCTTGGTCAGTTGACTTAAGTTTCAAACCATGACACTCCGCTTACCACTCTAGCATCTGTTTTGCATCTGAATGGCTCCACAGTCAAGTTAGCAATAATAAGCGTGCAGCAGACTTCAAAAGATATGGCTTGTTAACTGTTATTTCGCAATGTTGAGAAATGGTCAGTTTGGTAAGGTTTACGCACCACAACTACTCGGTTAGGATTAGACACCACAACTACTTGGTCAGGGTCAGACTCTGTTTTGGTAAAAATTAAGTGAATGCTACAAATAACTGTTGCGCCAGGCTTTTTTGCGAGAAAGTAACGGGCGAGGCTGTATGTGACGTGTCGGGAGTGTGCATGGGCTGTCCCGATTCGAAGAATTTAGGCAGTGACGATGCAAGTGCCCGAAAGTGTTCTTGCTTAATCCCAGTTCCAGTCTTGTGTTATATGATTGAAGCAGCCAGTAATTATTAACAAAGCCAATAAAAGCCAAAAAGCTTCTTGCAAGTTGAATTCACACTTTCAGTCCTCAGTTCTCTGCCACCCATATTCCAAGTTTAACAGCAGAAAACAACTTTCTTTCTCTTTCTTTGTTATTTTTCAACATATATGCATTAAATCATAACAGCCCAGCATCAGGGCTTATTTATAGGCTGTTTATGCCAATCAGATGAGCAGACTTTGGGCTTTTACATCTGCAGTCTTAGTAAATATCCTGTTAAACTGAAAAATGGGAGTGATGCAAAAGTTTGTGCCCCTGATAGTGATTGGCTTGGTAAATATCCCGCTCTGCTGCATGTTATCACCCCGTCTGTTTTTAAGTAGGTGTTTTCAACAGGCACCTAAATGATGATGGATTGAGCATTAATGGATATTATCTCAATACGTAAGAGAAAGAGAAGGAGGAGGAAGAGAAGCGCGAGATAAAGTAGAGCGGTTGTGACTGCTGAGAGAGGATGAGCAATGAAAGGAGAAGGAGCAGCGAGAGGTGAGGGAGGGTAAGACGGGGATGAGGGGGAGGGAGTAGGAGGTAATGGGTATAGAAAATGGACAAGAAGGAGGAGGAGAAGATTAAACGGTGTAAAAGGAGCAGGAGCAGAAGATTAAAAAAAAGAAAGCAGTTTTGTGTAATTCGAGACCGAAAGTGGAGCAGAAATAAAAAGCAGGAGGACAAAGATATGTAAGAGTGAGAGGAGAACGAGGAACAAGAGAACGGAGAGCAGGAGATAAATGGCAAGAGCAAAGTACTCAGGTAGGAGGAGGAGAAGGAGGGAAGAAAAGAAAGATGAAGAGGAGACGAGTGACAATGAGTGGGAGGAGTATCAGATTGGCACTGGAGCTCCAGGCTACATTGGCAGCACTGGCTGCAGGTCACGGAGGCCACAGCTGAATCCACACATGCTCCTCAGTTAGGAGGATCTACCAGTGACCTCCTCCCCAAAAGAGGAGGTGATTTATCACGGAGGCCATAAATCAGCATGTCTGACCTCCCCTGCACACAGCTCACGCCCTGATCTGTTTACCCTGCCGCCCTGGCTATCCATTATGTGACAACTGTCAGAGGCAACAGCAGCAGATACAGGGATGGTACACTGGTCAGTTGCTCTGGGCGCGGAGATGGACTGCTTTATGTTCAGCGCAACCTGGGAAAAACCTGGAGAATTCCACTCCAAACATGCGTTCAAACACAAAAGTGCGTTTATCTGCAGGGTCCAATGGCTGGTTGGTTGTGGGGGGGCAGTGTAGTTGCTGTGGACACAATCCTTTTTCCTTATAATTCATTTCTAAATGGTTTTGCTCAATATGTTCTGGAGGAAATGTAAGTACCGGCCCACATCCAGGTGCTAACAGCGCAAGACTTTAAGACTCTCTGCTCTGTGTGTGTATGTAGCTCACTTCTGCCCCCCGTCAAACAGGCACAGACCTACTGCACTTTATGTTGGACCAAGGGCAGGCTGGGGGTACGTACCCAGTAAGAGGAATTTATTTTTTATAACTATATACATTGTTTGTTATTGGTGTTTTATTTGTTTTTTTAGTTGTTGTTGTTTTTTTAAGGAAAATTCAGCATATTATTTAAATAAGAATATTCATCCATTTTTTTTACATTTTTAATTTTTTTTACATTTTTAACATTTTTTTACATTTTTACAATTATTTTCATAATCGTCCTGTGATTGGTTGTTGGCCCGAGATCTAAGATTAGAGGGATGCAAGTACATTTTCCCAGTAAAGCATATGTCCCTGGGAGTAAAGTAAGATCAATCAAAAAGAAAGAAAAATAGAAGAGAAACAGATTCAACTATAAACACTGTTTATAGTTGAATCTGTTTATAATGAAGTTACCTGCCTTCCCACTGGGTTGCTTTTCAACATTTGCCTTTCTGAAAAGTAATACAAGTGCACATGCATACTGTATTATTAAAAAAATCAACCCTACAAGTGACAGAAACAGAGGTTACAAAAGACCACTGGGGGATCGCTCCGTCCCTGCTGTTCTCTCACTGTTGGTTCAGATGAGTTTACCTCACACACTTTAGCTAATCAACCCTAATTATCTGAAGACTAGACAATGTAAACGCTGACTTATCGCTTGGCAGAAGGGGGGCAGGTTTGCATTCAGGGCTCTCTGTCTTTCTGTCCCTGCTGTCATCAGTAAACACTCCTTACCCTTTAGATAACAGAATAATAAAGATGTTGGTAATCACGTTTCACCCCTCACTGGTTTCCCTCGAGGATTATCGAGGGATTAGGATATTCATTTGAGTCACGGATCATTTTACTATATTTATTTTGAAATGCTGCCACTGCAGATTGAATTCAAAGTCATGTGACACGTATACAGAATCATACTGCAATTTTTGTTTGATTGTGATGGCAGTGAGTGTCGGTCCACCACTTTGGTCCAGGCTGAAATATCTTAACGATTATTGGATGGATTGGACGCACACATTTATGTTCCACACATGTATTGTGATAACTAATCTGTTGTTACCATCAGGTTAAAATTGAATTATTTACAGCCCGCCCTATTTCTAACCCGAATAAAACCTTGTACGCATCATAGGCGCCACTTCCGTCAGGTTCACTCACTTATCTGGATAGTGTTTTCCACGGTAACGGGGCGCTTATCCTCGTTCATAGAGCGATGGGCACAGCAAATCAATAATTCATGAAGATCTAGGTTCTTCTAAGTTAGGCTATTATTATTGTTTAGCCCACTTAGCTAATGCTTTGAAACCCTGAAAGTGCTGCCAGTGCATCAGTAATTATGACACTTTGTTACTTGCGCTAATTCTGCAGAGCACCGGATATATCATCCACAATCATTTCCCCATCGACCTTCCCAGGAAACTTGTGGATACTTTTGTTAATGAGCAAATACAAATACTCTTCGGTGCTTAGTGCTACTCAGCTAATTTTAGTGTGCCAACATGCTAAACTAAAAGCTGCTAGCAAACAATACATTAATCTTGACATTTGCAAGGTCAATAGTTTACAAGGTCATTTTTAAAACGGACCAGATGTTGAAGAAACAATACAACGTCTATTGAGCTAAATATAGCACATGGTATTTTGGTCAACTACAGTTCCTTATAAAGGGGCTCTGTGGTACTCCTGTTGTGGATGAAGGAAGTTGCTATTTTATGTTAGCAGGCTCCATTTCTAAACTAATGTTAGCTACTGTTGCTCTCTGTTAGCGGAGTGCGGAGTGGCACTGACACAAGGCTCTAAAACACAGCCATAAAGAAACATCCCTGGACTGTTGTGAAAAAAAAATGACCCAAGTCCTTCACAAAGAAGTCCACCGTCCTGCAGGACTAAACAATTTACACAAATCCTCCACAGGCTTATAGACAACAGACCGAGGTTTGAAGGTCAAATTGTTCATGTCACATTACGGTCTGTTCACATATGGCCATCAAGTGATTCATTGATCTGAATTGGTTCAAACTGTTGTGTAGCACCCCGACAACAAGACCTATGATTGACAGTTTCTCAGCCAGGAAACCGGTTCAACTGTCCCTCGATCAAAACGTACCACCATACATTTTTGTTTTGTATCATGTGTTCACAGAAACCATGACTGTTTGTTATGGCTGGACGGTTTGCATATCAGTTACTCTTAGTGAAGTTTAAAAAGTGACGCGTCCCCATTGCAAACACTGCAGGTTTCCTGCCAGTTATCAGGGTTTTTTTCCAACCCACGTCACACAAACATGTTTACTTTTACCTGTAGTTTGGACACACATAAATGTGTCCTTTTTGAAAACCTGAAGATTTGCATGTCATAAATCAGCGGCATATAACTTTAAATGATTCATAAGTGTGGCAGTGTGTGTAACTGTTACTAACTTAGTTTAGACCTGAAGTGCTTTTATTCTACCCCACAAAAAATAATAAATGCTTTTTTTAAGCAGTAGAACATAGAGGCGTTACAGATGTTAGTCAGTTTTCTTAACATTTGAATGTATTTATTATCACTGTTGAAGTAGCATGATCAGAATTAGATTTTGTTTTGTACTATAGCCGATGTGCTCAAACCTCACCTGACACTAGAGCCCCCCTGGTTGACCATCTGCACTAATTATCTCGTGACTGTTTGCTTAGCCTGAAGGCGGGGTGTTGTTGTCGTCTTTTTTCGGCTCACTGCAGTTGTTTACATGTCAACACCAAGCTGTGCCCGTCGAGAGTTTTCATATTCCGGTGATCTTTCTCAGATTGTCTTGTCTCGCCGGTACTTCTGCTAAGTTTGGAGAAACGGATACTAATTTTTTATAATCATGTATACCTGTCTGTTTTGAACACATAGGAAGTACATTATGTCGGTGTCAGGGAAAGATCAGATGCCACAAGGAAGACAACATGACACATTCACGCCCCACAACTCCACTCCTGACGTGTGTTGTGACATAACGACAGCAGACAGGGTGGGATTTTTTATCTACATTGTGTCACACAGTCGGAGCATTGTTCTCACTTTTCTACGCGTGATCTGCCTCATTGCTGTGTGAGCTGTCAGAGGTCCAATGGCTTCAGGAGAGATGAGATCATCGGTGTCCTGGCGGACCTCATTGTAAGACACTGACCCCCAAGTGACCTGCAGCACCTCCTGCTGCCTGAATGCCAGCAGCTCAGGACAGTGCGAGGTCACAGGATAATGGCCTAATCAAATAATCACGACGAGATACCTGGAATTCAGTTAGCTCATATCAGCACACACAGTGGCCACATTCAGATGGAGAAAATTCAATCATAACCACACACAGGTCGGGAACAGTGCGTCCACTCCCACACACACAAATAAACATGACTACAAAAATTAAATGCCCACATGCAACACAGATACATACGAATAGAGTGCACCAGCTGTATGATGCAGCTTTATAATTACCTACTTTACAAAAAGTTAGTTCTGATCAAGCTCCCCTCCTGGTAAGAAAAAATAAAAATAAAAACCTTAAATGCTGCTCCCTGCTTAAAAGAGATGGCAATGCTCAATACATGATTTCACTCTTTGTGCAGAGTGGCATCAACCGGCATCAATGGTTTATCACCCTGGAGGGACAGAAGTGAGTTGCAAATATCATGGAAATATTCATGTTAAACACTGTTAAATATGTTGAGAAAAAAGCTGACATGTTTGCCTGAGGATGATTCTAATTTGAAATGCATTGCGAGGAATTTTTATTGCCTCAAATACAAAAAAGTACATGACCTCAACACCATGAAACCTGAAAACAAGTGTGTTTAGAATATAAAAAAATATTGAAGTATTGAAAATGTACTGCTTTCTTTTAAACAAACGTTTTGAACAAACAGCCAGAATCGACAAAAAGGTCAAGCTCCTTGTCGCAGATTTAATTTTAATTTTTTGTAATGGCAAGTGTACCCACAGGGCTCATCGTCTGGGGCTCATGCCCTGTAGATTCAGATAGGTCTATCTGCTTTTAGCGTTTTATTTTTGCCATTTTATCCCTTAATTGGAGAGCTGACAACAAATGAGGGCAGAAGTCCCGGGCCAGAACTGAACCAGTCGCACTGAAATTGCAGCATGGCTAAAAGGTCATCTTAGATTTCCAAACGTCTCAGGCGCACCAAAGACCACTGACCCATGTAAACCTGCCACAAATAAAATGTCCACAGAGTAGACCAAATCCAAAAGGGACATAAGAACAGTCAAGGCTCGTTGTAAACAGACCTGACTTTTTCCTAATCACAGGACAGGACCAGCTGCCTTCTGGGTAAATGTCCTGTGCTTCTTATATCCAACTGTCCTATCTATGTGGACTTCTTTAGACTTTGTCACTCTTTATACTACTTCATCTGACTTCCTCCTTTGCTGCCTATAATAATTACTACAGCCAGTAGTGTTCACCGTCTAACAAGAAATGTTAATATGGGACGTGATAAGCTTCGCATAGTTGGTGCATATGGTCATTTTTCTGATGAGGATTGGCTGGTGGTGATACAGGAAGGGGACGCATCACCAAAATAAGATGTAAATCTGTGGAGACCAAGAATATCAACACCAAATATCCTGGAAACCTTGGGCAAAAAAAAATTTGACACCGATGATATCACTACAAGAAGGGTCACAGGGTCATCATTACCATAATGAATGCTGGGAAATAATAATTCTCACCACACTTCATGGGAATCTGGCCAGTAGCTGTTCAAATTTCCTGCTCAGGAATAAAACCCATCATACTTGATCTTTAGCTTGACAAAGATATACTTGATCGTTTTGTCTCAACATTGTGATTTTACTGCTCACACTCCTCACTCCTGTTCGTAATGAGCTAAATCTGCTACCGGTCCCACAGTGCCGGCTACATTCCTAGAATGCAACGTCTTGTGTAATGTAATGTCACCTTATCCCGCATCACAAGAGCCTGTGGTGCTAACTTCTCCCCGAGCACATGAGGAGTCCCACATTCCACAGGCTTTCCTCAAACATCCAGACAGGGGTCCTCATTAGCAATGACCTCCCTGTTAATAGCTCTTAATTTCACATGAGTGTGGTGACCTTTAGCACGCTAGGGTCAGGGGTCGCGTCTTGGCTCTCGTTAGCTCCGTGAGAGGACACTGGCTATATTTTATACTCTGCTGATTGAACCTGAAGCTGTGGCTCGTCCCCATTTCAAAAGAGTCTTTTCTCCCTGAAAGTTTACCCAACCCTAACACTCAGATCTGTTTAGAGCCAAAGAGCTTTCAAAGAGAGGGACGCGACCCCATGCCTAAGCTGGGCGCTTTAGAGAGGTGGGCGCACTGCTTTCTTTTTTTCGCTAATTCATTTATTCCTTCTATTAACCCTTTAACACCGACCCCCTCTGAGAAACCATACATTGGCCACACCGGCTGTTGACACCAGGGACGACTGAGGTGATCCGTCCACCGATTTGGTCAGGAGTACAATAGCTTGGGAACTAATTAGAGGGACCATCGCCTGCAGGTGGACATTTTTTATTCAGACTGGAATCTTTTGACATGTGTTGGATGGTTTTCCATGACATTTGGTACAGTCATTCATGTTCCCCATCAGTGTGAAATGTAATAATCTGGGTGTTCCAATGACTTTTCATCCAGTGCTGACAACAGGCTAAAAGTGTGCTCAATACTTTGATTTACAATCTGTGAAAGTCCTGCATAGTAGCGTCTTACAAGGTGAGCAGCGGGAAAGGATAATGTGACAAAACACAAAATTATACAATTAAAAGCACTTAACCCTGCATTAGCAATTATTTTGCCCCTTGAACAAGAAATAAGCTGTGAACAAAACACTGACATGTCATCACCAGGGCTGCAACAACTAGTCACATTAATTAGTCAATCAAAAGAAAATTAATCACCAATTATTTCAATTAAATCTAATTGTTTAAATTAAATAATTAAATAATCTAAATGTCAAACATTTGCTGGTTCCAGCTTCTTAAATGTAAGGATCTGTTGTTCTTTCCTTGTCGTATATGACGGTAAATGAAGAGTCTTTGGGTTTTGGACTGTTTGTTGGGCAAACGAAGCGAATGGAAGACATCACACTGGGCTCTGAGAGGTTATGATTAACTTTTTTTCACAAATTCGACACTTTACAGCCTGAACGTTTAGTCGATTAAAAGTGCCAAATGTAAAACAGTCGATTCTTTAGTCTCATTCCAAATTTGTCAAATACATTTTGAACCTATAATGTGACTCATCTTCAAGGAAGTAATACTTTTAAGATGGAGTGGTATGTATGGTTTGGTTTGAATAAGAAAATGCAGATCAAAGCATTTAGAGCATCAGCAGGCGTAGGATTGTTTGTTTTCAAGATTATAAGATTGCAATTACTAAAAAAAAACATGATGCATTACAGGCCTTTCATTTCAGCATAGGATATCTTAATATTGTTTTGTTATACTTTCCTATCAACTGTCTTTTGCCAGTTGTTAGGTCAGACTCATCAACTTTCTAAAGCAGGGCTGCCAAAGTCGGCCCGCCCACATTTGATTTGGCCCTGGTATTGATTATATCCCCCAGCGAGACTCTGCAAGAATGAGAGAACAGTCACAAGGTGGATACACAAGCGAATTACCACTGCACCGGTGGTGCAAAACTCACAGTACGTCATTACAGTGATTTATGTTGTGAATTAATACTCTGTAACTGCAGATTTTTCAAGAGTTTGATAGTCCTCCGATTGGCTGAGACTTGATTTCAGCAGTTTCTCTTTTGCAACAGAAATATTATATTTGGCACAGAGAAATCATAAATACACCAGCTGGGCAGACAAACTGTAAACTGTAACCCACCATAAATGACTTACTCATAAATAACCGTGGGGTAAACATTTTCACACCTCGACTAATGACTTGGCTGAGGCACAGTTAGCAAGATCCGAGGTCCTGCTTTTGTGTCGTACAAAACCCTGAGGGAGTCTTCATTGGATAACACAGGTATTTGGGAGGCGAGTCGGGGTTTTTCCCCCATGATGTCATCACCAGGCTCATGGGTGTAACAGCAGAATCTGCAAAGGTGGAGATCAGGCCGAGCAGAGCTTTTCACATCCAGATAGTACAAAGAATGTAAATTCAAATATTGAGTTACTGAAAACAAGCAAGCAGCAGGGCACAGGGTCTGTAAAATAAACCTTTCTGTGGAATTTATTAATGTTTCTGCTGTGATTTGACCAAATAAATGGCAGATTAAGTTCAGCGGGGGGAGAGAAGAAGAGAATGACGAAAGTCAAGATGAGTCAAAGTTGATTAAAACGCTCCTTTGACAGTGAGTGAGTTTGTCTTCATGGGGCTAAAAGAATACCAAGGCTGCTTTAGACTTCTGCTTCATCACATTTCAGAAGGAAGTGCTGTACTTTTTACTTTTATTTTACAGCTAAAGGTTGGTTGGTACTTTGCAATTAAGATTTTAAATGCAAACCATATGATCAGCTTGTAAAAGCTCAGTTCATTTCAGTCTTTATGGTCCCACTTGGGAAATTTGCCCTGCAGCACATTAAAACAGACTCATCCATTAGTAAAACACAATAAAAGCTATCTGTTATAAAAACACAGTGGCAGTAAAAAAAACAAATGAAAACAGGTAAAACCAATAAATATAGTAAATAAAGAAAACAATAAGACAGGACTGTCTTGCTTGTAACTACAGAGGGTGCAAATTAATTGCCAGAGTGCAAATTAAGTGATTTTATTGCAAATACTAAAAGGGATGATTATATCTTCAGTAACTCCTGGGGAGTCAAAGGAAGTAGCTCAACTATTCATTTAAAGGGTGGTAGGTGTCAGTGGCAATTATGTTTGCCTTTTGCCAAACTTCTCTATCAAAAATGTCAGAGTGTGGGCTGCTGCTTGCTCATAATCCTATTAGCCATGGACAGTAAACATGACGAGGTGGGGAGGGGGCTGAATCTTGAATTAATTAATTTTTGACCCTTCCTGGCCTTATTCTTCTTACACTAGACCCTCACCTTAACATTGAAAGAAAATGTTACACCGTCTTCCAAGAGGATGTGATCACACTCTCAGATCTCATATTTTCTCAAATCTGTTCACCGAAATGTAATCTTTTTTTTAAATCTAGGTAATGTGGATACCCTGAACTGATCACTGTGACATCACCAAGTGGTTTGTTGACTACAGTTTGAGGCCCCGGGTTTGTGGTGAACATATTTGGAGGAGAGGAGGATATCCTGGATCTGAGTGAGAACCCGAGGACACACCCTGTCCTCCACACCCACAGGGAGGCGGTTGCTCAGTCCGCATGGGGACCAAAGAGTTGCTGGTTAACAACCTGATCAGACCAGTCTGTGTACGGATTGTGGACTGGTAGCTGGAGAGGCACCAGCTCACCTCCTGAGCACCGCTGAGGTGTCCTACAGCAGTGCACCGAAACCCCTGACTGCTTCTGGTGCCTCGCTTTGACATCTCTCAATTAGTAAATGTGTATAGGTTTAACAAGTGGAAAAAAACAAAACAATTTCTCTGTAAAGGGATTAATAAAGTATCTTCTTTGTCAGCACAAGGCAGCCCCACCCTACAGTATACACTGCCCTGTATTTATTTTACTCTTAAATGGACCATTATTTACATAATGATCATTCTGCTGTGTTGAAGAAGACTTCAAACTAGCAGTTCAGACCATAAACTCAACTGAGTCGACTGAGGCAAATAATCAAGTGAGAAGTCCTTTTCTCATAAGCTTATATACAATTAGACACCAATGTATAGGATAGTGAAAAAATGACAAGCTCTTTACTCAGTGACTGAAAAAGTATGTTTTTCAAAATGTATGTGAGATGCTTATTTCCATATATTCCTGGTTATTCTGTAACAGAATATGTAAAAAAAAAAAATCAGCCATATTTAAAGCTAAGGAGTCTTTAGAGGCACATAAATGCTTTGTATACATTCTCTGTTAATTAACAGTACACAGTGTTTATGTATCATTGCTGGAAAGTGACAGCAGCTTATAATTTGATAAAGAAAAATGAATTTTTCAGCCCTATACACAATCCTGAATAAAATATGGGAAAACTGTTCAGTAAAGGGAGCTATGAACCAATCACCAAGTAAACAACAATATTACATGTCTTCGAAATCACGTAGCAGCCTTGTCTGGACCAGCGAGTCTAGACCAGAGAGAATCACACAACAGGCCGCAGAGAAAGGTTACTTTGTAAGGCTGCATTTTTAAGTTATTTATATCATTGCAAATGTCAGTGTGGTTTATAATGAAGTTTTCTTACTTCTGGAACAGGAGGTTCCTGTTGAATGTTGTATTTATTGCTTATAGAAATGAAATAAAAAAAAAGTGAAAAGGAGACTGAGCAGTGCGGGTGCGGGGTGGGTGATGTGTAACTACACATGCACACAAATACTAAAACAACATCACATGACCGCCTCAGGGCCCATCAACAAAGATGTCAACCGGGCCAAACATATTGAGTTGTTCTACCAAGGCCTAATGATAAACAAAGGCTTGCACACACACACACACACACACACACACACACGTGGGCACAACGATAGTTCATCAGACTGGGAATTGCTGCTGACAGTGGATGTGCATCTCAGCTGGTGGTGTGAGGCGAGACAACACACTGTTCAAAGACTGATAGAGAGCATGGTTTTGCATACCCGCCACTGATATTAGCCGGCGCCTGCTAACACCTCAGCACAGCAGGCAAATAACACCACTAATGATTTTTGCAAATGCAAGTGGTAAGATCATTAAATATTGTGACAGACGCTGTTTGTTCTATTTAATGTGTATGCATCAGATATGATCCCATTGTTATTTATTCAGGGAATTGTTTTCCCCTTCAAAGAGATGAGAGAGATAACAGCAGAGGATTTGTAATTAATGAGGTGGCAACGGCAGATAAATGTATGGCTTTGGTAAAGCGTAATGATTCATTTGTAAAAAGGTAACACATTTGCGAGGAAGGGTGACGGATGCAGAGTCACCCTTTGAAAAATTAAGAACAAGATGATATGTCAGGGAGCGAGGAAGGAAGTCGTCCAACATGACTGAACCTAGCATGAATAAAACATTAAAACATTATCTTGTCCATTAACATTTCAGCCTGAGTCACATCAGATGGATTTCCGTCAGCGATGGTGGCTGCTGAATAATGACGGCGACTCCTGTGCTCCCGCGCCGCTTCATGACGTCAGCAAAGTTCGTCTTTTGTTTTATTTGAGGGACCCCTAGTGGCAGGAATGACTTTAGCATTGCATTGTTCATTGCCTTGCAAACAAAGAGGCCAAGATCTGTCTGTCCATCCATTCAAAAGGCTTTGGTAAGGACACACACACACACACACACACACACACACACACACACACACACACATATTGTCAATCTATCTGGCCAAACGTTACACTAAACAGAAGAAAAATTGGTAGGTATAAGAAAAATATCTGATATTGCAATTCACAGTCTGCTTGCTACAGCTACAGCCTCATTAACATGTTAAGGTGCTCACAGCACGTGTTTAGTGGTCATGGGTTTAAAGCCCCCCCTGCAGTCAGTTTCTCTTCCTGTCTGATGGTCATTGTTGTTTCTCAAACACAGAAAGGGAGCGTGGATAAGAGTCATACGTTCCACGTTTCCATCGCAACCAGACTGCCCGTCTAACAGGATACACATCACTGGCACAGATAAGGGATAGCATTTGTATTAGCATGGACAAGCAGCATGAATATTAGCGGGGATGCTCAAACAGAAGTTCATTGTCTGTGTTGAGGTGCTGCAGAGTTTCTTCAGGTCAAACTGTAACCTGTACTGTGCGTCTACTGCCACTAGACAACTTCTCTGCTGAACGTTCCCCCCTGCTAACACCAGTCTGCTCCAAACACAGTCTCTGGACCTATCTCTCCTTGTAAGTTAAGTTTGGAGGATGACATATGACTCCCAGATTCCACTATAGTCATTATGCCATGTTGGCAACATCTTACTCTTGTGACTTTGAGCACAACATGTAGCTATTTGTCGAAGAATATTTGGCAATCAGTGTGGCTCATCAACACTGCCAGGAGAGGACTATAAATTGTGACATCTGATTTCTAATTTAACTTGACTAAATTATGATTATACAACAGAAAACAAAAAATCCAAAACAATAATAATAGAATAGATTCTAAGGCAACACAGCTAAATAAGTGCATTTTTCTATCCGAGGCCATTCGTTTGCCCACCATTGTGCTATAATGGTTCCATTTACCCCGCATCTACTGATAACACCATAAAAAAAACAAAAATTTTTCCTCATCTTGGAAAGTATTTCCAGCCGTTATGCAAAATAATGTCAGTGTGGTCTCTAAAGGAAGTGGTATCTTCATATAACTGATCACAGCTGTGCTCCGAGCAAAGGGAAGCAGAAAAGCACATGAGCTCAGGAATTCTTTCAGGAGTAGAACAAAAGCTTTGGGGCTTATTGTGGGCACCACTGGAAGTATATGCTCCTTGACAGGGCATTTAACATAGTTTGGGTCAAGCCAATTTATGATTAAAGTGGAATAATGGTAATGACATTGGATTATCTCATTTGCTTTCACTCAGAACTGGCTGAGGATATGGATCTGCAGTATCTGGATATGTGAAGCCAAAACTGTAGAGGCTTTAGAATGCTGTAACACGTTTATGACCTGCACGGAGACCCAAGCCACACAGGCTCATGGAAGTCACACACACAGATG
>CAEMYA010000029.1:3170998-3186442 GCA_903131615.1 Diplodus sargus
CAGACAGACACAAAACTAATAATACTTTATTGATCCTTCTACCATAAGTCAAACAGTGCCTGCACTTCTTTAAACAACTGAATCGTTATCATAGTAAAACAGGAAAAAGCTACGTGTTAAAACACGGATACATTGAAATCCAATCGGACAGTGAATACTTAAACCTAAATGACTTTATAGGTAGATTGCGCATGACTCCCAAATCGCCCCTTGCCAGCGTTAAACTACTGGACCGTTGCAGTGTACCAGTGACAGGCACACCGGACCATCAGTGTACACTTGGTTAGGATTAGGCAAGAAAAAATCTTGGAAAACTTGTGGTTTGGGTTAAAATATTTATGTTACTATACTGTTATAGAATGTTTTGTCAGCAGCAGCATGTCCATCCTCATCCGAGAAAATAAATTTTTTGGTTTTCCCTGCTCAATTTATCCAATCAGGACAGAGAACCCCATTAAGAGGCGTTCCTGTCTGCTCCTGAATGCACAGAGAACAGGACCCTTCTGGTGGCTGCTACATCTGGAGATTACCACGGCACTGTCACTGTTAGCATGGTGACATGGAGAGGAGGGAGTTGATTTGCTAACCGCCAAACGGACAGGAAGTGAGCTAAAACGAACAGCAGCTGTAAGTTAGTCGTTCAAAATAACTCACCATTGACTTTGAGTTCCACGTCAGACACAAACAGTGGTCCCCTGCGTGAAAGTCTCTGTTGCTCTTTACTACTTTGCCTCACCTCCTCCTCTGCTGCAGTAATCACTACTACTACCACCAGAGGTCGCCACCTAACAAGAAACATAAATATGGGTTGTTGCTTTCATAAGCGACCTAAATGGCTGTTTTTCTGATGAGATAGATTAGAATTAGATAGATGTTTGTGTAGAACTACTTTTTTAGAATTCCATAGCCACCTCTTGGTCTTACAGCTCCGTTGCTGTGTGTACAAGAGAGAGAAACTACTAATATACTACCATATTTGAAAATAGGGAGTGTGGGAGATGGCTGTGGAAGATGCTAGTGCAGGATAAGCATGAGTTCAGATGGCTGCAGGGAGCAAAATAGGAAATAATACAATTGTAACAGCTCTTGTAAACCAGTAAAAGACCCAAGTATCAGAGTGTTTTATAACAGTGCATAACAGTAATGGATAATAATGGGACATTTCCAAGAGAGACTGCTCTGTGCTAACCTTTATGCACTGTTGTATGTTAGCTCAACTCAAGCACCATCATTACAATTGAACTTAATGAGAGCTATTTCACTCGCTTGTTTGTGCATTCTTAAATGCACTTGTGGGTACATAATGCATGTAATACTAATGAGCAGGGAGCTACAGGTACATCACACTCACCCTCTGGCTGCAGAAAAATATGCTGTATACATACATGTACCCGTGTGTACATCTGTGCAGGTCCGTGTGTGCCTACACATGTGTAATTAATGACCTCCACCTCATGGCTGTCAGCATATTTTTCTTATTGATAATCCAGCTGGCTCTCCACAGGCCCCTGTGTGCAGGTGCACAGGGATTTGGAGCAGACTTTGTTAAGTCCGTTTCAATGTTGCTCACATGCTGCCTTGCCTGGGAGTCTCCTCAGGCTAGCTTCCATGTTAACCAGGATGGATATGTGTTTGCATCCCATGATCCCTGCCGTGCACCCACCCTTGTTCATATGAGCAACAGCCTCA
The DNA here is from genome assembly GCA_903131615.1 of Diplodus sargus. NCBI lineage: Eukaryota > Metazoa > Chordata > Actinopteri > Spariformes > Sparidae > Diplodus > Diplodus sargus. Next base: position 3,172,688 of record CAEMYA010000029.1, read on the forward strand.
CACCTCAGCTTCAGGAATGTGGGTTTTCAGTTGCTTATGATTTATTTAAAGCCCCCTTGAACAATATTTTTATTCTTACAATGGATCAAAGTCTGTGAAAGATGTTACTGGCAGTGACAAAGAGAATTCTCACCAACTCTGTAGCTCTACTGAGCTTCTTAGCCTCTTTTAACTCATAGTTTAGTTTTTATGGGACATTTATTATATGATTCAGTCAAAAGGTGACCACAAACAATAAAAGGAATAATGATTTAGCTCTTTGCCCACTGAATGTCTCGCAACTGTTTGCTAATGAGTGATGCAGTGGTAGCTCTAAATGTATCAGCTGGTTTTGATGTTTGTCTTCACCCAGGTGGCCGAAATCTGATTGATGAAGCTTTAAACAAAGCAAAGTTTGAATTTGTCTGATTTTAAATAAAGATAAATATGTTAACAATTACATGGATTAAATCACGTTAGTAGGCTAACATTTATCATAACATTCAGTGTGTCCTTACAATTTGCAAAGGACTTAAACACATTAGGCTATGACTAAGACAGCAAATTTTATTTTCATTTCACAGTCAAAATGAATTTTAAAAAATGGAAAAATAAAGATATAGCTATACAAACTTTTTAACAGTTACTCAAAATTGTTCCAAAAGGTCCCATATTATACTGTTTTTCATCAATTTCACACAGCTGTCAGAGGTCCAACAACACTGTATTTAAATGCATTGCCCCAAACCCATCTGTGGTCCTGAATTTCAGCTGTCTAAAAGTAGTTCTACTGAAAGCAGGCCGTTTCTGTGCCTGCACCTTTAAATGCTAATGAGCTGCGTCTGTCAACGCCTGCCTTGCCCGCTACACACCCCTCTTAGGGAGAGGATGCTGCTTACGCTAGCGGTAGCATGCGCTAATGTTTTACAGTGGATGTATCGCTAAGGCTCGCCGAGATGCTGTCGTTCAACCATACCAGTTTTACCCAGAATCGAACCCAGAAGGAGAGGCTCCTGAAGAAATACAGACTCTGTGGCTGCAGCAGGACGTTTCAGAATGGTTAGTGTGTCTGAATATGTTACTTAGTTTGTTCATATGTGTTGTTACATTTAATAGCTAACGAAAGCTGTTTGTCTCCAAACAGTCTCCAAACTCTTGGACACTGTTCGTATAGTCTCTGTCTCCAGTCTGTACATGTTCCCAGACTTTTTACTGTGACAGCCAAGCTCCATCATAATATTATTAACATTAGACTTGCTTTAAACGACATTGCATAGCGGACCGAAGCAGAGCTAACTAGGTAGCCAATTTCCAGCTGACTTCACCATACTCGTAGGCAACTGTAAATACTATCAAACCGTGGCGACACTTACCTGTGGCTCAGGTGTAGTTGGTTGGGACTGATCCTTTTACGAGGGTCAGTGTTGAGGCAAAGCCAGCTTTGTACTGATCCTTAAGTAACGAAAGGAGCTGAATCTGAACAGGCTGTAGGAGCGCTGTTTCACTAGTGGGTGGGCTGCAGAGACTATGCAGGACTCGTTTGCTTTCCTCATTCTGGGCGTTGGTAGACTCAGGGAGGGCCAGTTTATAAATGTTATAAAAATACAAGTTTTTTTTCATAATATGGGACCTTTAAGGGGTTAATACTGTGTTCAGGAATTTGAACTCTTCTGACCTCAGCATTTCAAAAATCATTTGGCCCTGCATGTGACAAAGCGATACCATGAAAAACATGTTACTAATAAGGGTTATTACTTTTAGTCTTTTCAAAACAAGTAAGTAACTAGCTGGTGAATATACACTGATCAGCCACAACATTAAAGTCACTGACAGGTGATGTAAATAACACTCATTGCATTCATGTGGATGCCACTTGACACAAACTACCCATCCAAACACTATTGTGGACCAAGTACACCTCCTCACAGACACACCACAAAACAGCTCAGGATCGGCTCGAGGAACAAAACATAGAGCCTAAATTGTTGCCAGGGCCTCCGAATTCCCCAAAACGGAAATCTGATTGGACACCTGTGAGACTGAATTATGGTCTGCTACAACAATGTCTTCGTTTAAAAGTAAACAAAAAACTTATCTTTTTTCGCAAGTTTTTAGTTATGTTTAAAGAGTGTGTTTTATTTCTGTATTGTTTGCTTTAAGAATTTTTATTGTCATTATTATTATTATTATCTCCCTTTTTAAATGATGATAATAGTACATTCTTGTGTGATTTTATAATGTCCTAAATGTTTTTTATACATGTAATATTTTTATTTTATTTATTTTTTTATCCTACATGCTATTTTATGCTATACAATGTCTCTTTGTTGAGTTCATGCTTGCCGTATGAAATGTGCTTTATAAATAAATTTGACTTGACTTGACTTGATGGAACAAGTGCGATTCATGGAGGCCTGACCCCTAAACATACAAGACCCAAAAAGATCCACTACAAACGTCCTTGTGCCAGACACCATAGCGCACCCCCAGAGGTCTTATGATCATGCTTTGACGGTTCAGAGCTGTTTAGGCTGCACAGGTGGAACCTGCACAATATTAAGTAGATTATTTTAATGCTGTTGCCAGTGGATACTGACAGGTGTTATTTCATCCACCCCACTTATATCATTGAGTGAAGGATACATAAACAGAAACACCTCTCTGTGTACCATAATATTATTTAACCGCACCACAAAGGACAGCCTCTCTTCAACAAAACTTCACTTTATAACCTTCATGATCGTATATAGGCAACTAATTCCGACAAACAGTCTTGAATACCTGTTGTATTTGACTGCATTAGTTTTATATGAGTTGTACGAGTCGACAAGTACCCCCAAATCTCATACCAAGCATCTGGTAAATCCTGCACATCAAACAAGCTGAATAACATCCTGATCAGGCTGGAGATCGTAATATGAAGGAAATAAATCATGTTCAGGAGGTGGTGGACATCAAAATAGAGGTAAAAGAGAGCGAATAAACAATTTACCTTGGTGATGCGGACAGAAACCATGAAGGGATAAACGTGTTAACCATAAAAATGTTGTAAGGTAAAGGTCTGTCAGCTTGTGAAGACAATCTTTGGTCAGTGGTGGCCAAAAAAACAAATAAATGAAGAAGAATGGCTTTAAATACATCATCTTCCTGTCTCTCTATGCAGTGGTAGCAGTTCTCTGTCAGGCCCACCAAAAAAATTTTCCACTGCTACAAATGCACTGCTTGTCACCCTGCACTGAGACAAGAACGCCTGACAAATGTATGTATTAGGCTAATATTCACAGTTTATGGTTCATAAAAAATAACCTCACTGCCCTTTTCACCATGATATCCTGTTGTTCTTCTACTTTGTGTGTCATTATTATATTCTGTTAAGTCTTATTAGGTTTCAGGCCTGTGCCAGGACAAACTCTTAAGCAGTTATTGGTGGCTGAAGGGATTCTGATCATCATAATATCATGTTTCCTCAGGGAACACAAAGAGAACTTGATCTTTCATTTCTGGTCTCTTTGTTTTATTATTACGGGCTATATTCATTTTTACAGGCACTGACTGTTAAAACACACACAGTGTGCTGAAAGAGATACGTTGGTCGGGCAATAATATTTTTGTCCTACAGAACCAGAGTCAGCCAAACTGCCTGGACTGCCTTTTCCTGTCTCTGCATTTAGTTTGAAGGTAAAAGATTAGGCTTGGATAGCTGCTCGTCTGCTCAAAAACAGTGAGAAACACAAATATTTGTGGGTTTATGGATGCTCTAACTGGATTATATGTATTTAGTTGCTCACTTCGATGAAAAATTAATGACAGGGCACAAAGGCCATTGAGTAAAATTCGATGATTTACCTTTCAGATTGATACCATAACATAACATCCTAATTTATAATAAGACATGGATTCATTATTAATACCAATATAAAGTTAATGTTACATTAGAAAACTAATTTTTTAAGTAGAGTTTGGGTTAGGTGATTTTGGTGACACTACACTGAATATTAGTGAAGTTATTGAATATTTTTTGTAGTATCTCTTTTTGCAATTCAAGGCAAGCGTACTACGCTGACCTGCCGCATTTTAAATGAAACTTGGACCGGGCCAGGGGCACAAAGGCCACTGTGGCCATACGATGATTTTTTTTTTTTCACGGGGCTTCAAGTCCAAACTGTGAGGCAATGGCCGCCGTGAAATTCCCACCCTGGTGTGAACCATCTGTTACCCTGATACTGCCACTAAACGTACTGCTCAACATGCCTCCATGCTGCATGCAGAGACATACTGCCAGGCATTTATAAGTTTGTCCAAGTTTGCATAGACAAAATAGTAGAAACTTCCCAAATAGCCAAACCATTAACAAGGTGATGACCAACACGGATATACTCCTGCAAAGGGAGGGGACACTTTGCACACCGCAGTTTGATGCAGCCCTGTGTTTAAAAAGAGAGGCGAGTGTCAGTGTTGGTGAGGGAGCAGATAATATGAGACTGCTCTCCAAAGAAGAACAATAGTGCAAATGCCCCAAAATGGCATTTGTCCAAGTTCAAGTGACAAGGTCCTCCATCGACCATAGTAATCATGGCAGGAGCGAAGGAGAAATGTGTTACTATTGAGCGACAAAGTCCACATTGGGAGGTGGTCCGGGTGGATGAACAAAACATCAGACCTCAACAAAGAAGACTGGTGTCATTTCCTGTTTTGGTTTCTTTTAATGGTGATCACCCTTATCCACTGTACCTTAAGCAGTATTGTCACCATGATGATAAATGTCCCAACCCATACTGAAATATCTTTGACATCATAAAACTAATGACATGATGTCAATAGAGGCTTCAGATCTTAAAAAGCTTTGATGTGTCTTTCTTGAATGGACGGATGAACTGGATAAATTGTCACTTAATTTGAGGGCTTATGTAATACTATGAAGGATGATTATACAATTCTGCAAAGTTAGAACTAACTTCTAAGTGCTGTATCCTAGGCAACTGGACTTGACTCAGTTTCTTGAAGATGTTTCACCTCTCACCCAAGAGGCTTTTCAGTTCTAACTAACTGGAGGAGAGCTGCAGGCGTTGACACAACCGGCCTTCAATGTAGCCCTAAAGACTCAAACGTGTCCTTTAAGGACTCTGTAAGGAAACTCCCACACAGAGTTTAAAAGCCTGCAACTCCCCCCCGGTTCATCAGAACTGAAGAAGCCTTTTGGATGAGAAGTCAAACGTCTTCAAGAAACAGAAACAAGTCCAGTTGCCTACGATACAGCACATGACCTGGATGACTGAGAGCCTTCATCAACATGAGAACTCATTGATTTTAATTCTTGTTTTCTGGCAAGTAAACAGTTCAGTTAGCCACCATATGAAGTCATCTCGCATCTATGAGTCACGCAGATTCTAGATGCCTGCTAGATGCTGTGACTCAACCAACCCCACCTCCTGACCTACTTAACTGAGCTACCCACTGATCCAAAGGTCGGTGGTTTGAACCCCACATTCCAAGGCTTCATGTCAAAGTATCCTCTGGGAAGATACTGAACCCTAAATGACAGCCTCTGCCATGAGTGTATGAAAGTTTTTGTGAATGGGTAAATGTGGCAGGTGTGCAGGTAAAGTGCTTTGGGTGGTCAGTAGAGTGGAAAAGCGCTAAGCGCTACATAAATGCAAGTCAATTCACCATTCCATTGACATTCTTGGTAGATTACTTGCACAAAATGATTGAGTCAAGGAGGAGTTCGTGTTCCCTGGACCAACATGGCAATTAACCAATAATAGCCATCAGACATCATCAGATGTCAAGTGTGCTGCTCCTTTGCTTCGTCCTGCTTCTTCAATAGTAAGCTAACGTTACCCAATTGAAGTTCATATAATTGAAGAAAACCCCAAGTCAAACTGAACAAAATCCTCTGTGTCTTTAAGTCATTAATATTTATCAACTCTAGTACATCATTCCATCTTTATTGTTTTTAGAAAGTTAGCTTGCTACGCTAACCAGTACATTTTCCAATGAGCATTAACATTAGAGTATAAAGATGATATGACAGACCTAACTTTGCTCTGGTCTCTATGATTGATCATTAAAATTGGATTTTACTGGGATTTGCTCAATTGTACAACGTTTGAAGCAGTAACACAGTGATGATGTCAGAAGGCTCTGATTGGTTGATCACAATGTTGGTCCAGGAGCGCACTGTGAAGCATGTCCTTAGCTAGATCACTTCCTGAGACTCAGAGGACGTTGTGTTTTGAGGCTTAAAAACATGAGGCTGTTTTCTGCCTGTACCCTCGAGGCCTGTACAGAATCTCTGACAGGATCCCTCCTCAGACTTACTGGGGAAAATGACTAAAAGATTTTTTTTCTACTAGAAATGTATCTGTGTCTTTCAGACTGGATTTAATACGCACTCCAACTTGTTATACTTGAGTGGGGTCAGCTCACAGGATTGCCTATTCAGCAAAACCACGGATCCTGTCAGGTTCAGCCCCTTGCTCGAGGACACTGACAAAAGGTAGAGTCAACACTGTGATTTCGAAGTGATGGGACGCTCTCTCAGACTGCCGGGACACCCTTTTGTTTTTGTCAGTCAAGTCTCAGGACTCCTCTGCTGCCACTGTGTCATTGACCTCGTGGTCATGTCCTTGTGAGAACTGTTAGCATTCACATGTGAAATGACCCTCACATGTTTATTCTCTTTGGCTCATCATCCCATCAGGGCTTTGGTTTCTTTTTTTGCCTCTTTATTCTCTCTCGGGTGTCGCTCCCCTGGATTGCGACTCCGCTGGCCTCGCCGTCCCAGAAACCCGTGAAAGGAAGGCAATCTAACCCCGCACAGGAAACCAGTCAGCCTGTTTTTGCTGGCAGCCAACGGAGCAGCCGTGTTTTAATATTTATCCACCAAACCCCTCGTACCACATAAATCAGGGTTACAGAGGGGCAACACTAGACCTTACCCTCTGTTGCAAAAAAACCACAAACGTCCTTCGACAGGAAGAAAAGGCAAATAGTTGAGCAGATTGGCAGAGAGGAAGGGATCAGCGGTGCCAACATAGAAACTGAGCAGCTACATCGATAAATGAGGAGAGAGAAGGTAAGAACTTTCCTGTGCGAGGGAAATGAAAAGAAAAACGTCCTGTTCCTGATTTAGAGTAATCAGAATCACATTTACTTTTTAAATCCCAGGGATAACAAATGACAACAGTTGAACTTCATGGCATTGTTGTAGACTCCATGTCACTGTTCAGAATAACATCTGTCAGCATGTGCATATTTCCTGATGTGTCAGGCTAAGAAGAAAAATGGTTTTGCTTGGAAGTAAGTGCACGTATTCATTTATTTGGGGGATTTTTATAGAATTTCAGTTGTCATATGACACAGTGCATAACTAATGTGTTTCTGTGTAAATCCCCCTCATGGGCCTTACATCGTGTACATAATCACATTTCGACAGGCGGACCGGACTGAAAAGGCAGCCAGGAGCAACATTCCCAAAGGAAGTTTCAGCTTTTAGTTCACAGAAACTTTTCGCTGTTAGTTTAATCAAACCTGTGAATTTTGGGGGAAATCGCAGCTACACAGCGATAAAGTCAAAGTACAACAAAGCTTGATTAATGAAATCTTCGGTTGTTATTTGTGTTGCATCCTCGCCCAACGCCTTACCGCATCATCAGACTCCCAGGCCGACACTGACAGCTGGACTCTGTCCTGGACTCTGTCCTTCCCTTTTCGAGGCAAAGGCCAAAAGTCCAGAGCGGGGCCGTAGTTAATCCTACTGGGCTAACAAATTGGCTCTTATCTTCCCTCCGAGGACTCAACTTGTCAGATCTCACAGATAGTGCTCGTGCAATGAAACGGTACAGTGCACACCGTTTAAACACATAAAGCCATTAGCGTGTCTTGTTGGAACTTTGCGGGTCCCTGGGTCCTGTAAACCCAGTTTCAGCCGGCCGTGGGGATCAGCAGCCTTGGAAGCATAAACCAGCCTCCCGACATGGATTCTGTCACCAGCTTATATGTCAGTCGTGGTTTTTTTAATCCCTCACTTAACACGAGGGAAAACACTCAAGCCATTCACTTCTGACAGACCCTTGAGAAGGTCTTTTTTCTGCCAGCCAGACCTCCAGTTCAGTGCGAGGCCAGCAGAACAGAGAATCCCCAGAAGCATAGACATATTGTGTTACCCAGTATTGTTGATAGAGGGTATAGCCTTTATATGTTTACAGTTTTGCTTGCACATAGATCGTCATTTTTTGCTCAGGTCCAGGGGCAAAGAAGTGCGGAAGCGCGGTGCACGTTTCCATCATAAACCCTCAGCTGGGCTAACACCGGGGCATTCATGCCCGTCTCAGCCAATGAAAAATCACAAAGCTGTTTCGAGGTGTCCTCAAGGCCCGGTGTCACGGGGAGTATCTGGTGTCAGGTACGCTTGCACATGTTCAGCCCTCCTCCCTTTTTATAGAAAGCCCAGATGTTTATTAGAGGATCTATAAGCAGCTGAACTGCAGTCTGGAGCTGATGCTGTGAAGCAGACCGTGGCGTTTAGCCTGACACGCTGTTATTGCAGGTTGCTAATTCTTTCAGGAGCGTGCAGTTTGAAGAGGTGGTATATGGAGCAGAGAAAAAGTAACAGCACCCATGGGGCTGATAATGTCAAAAGCAGCCTTGATCAAACCTGAGACGCTGAGAGGCTTTTTTGTTATTGTTTATTCTGAAGTAGGTGCATGAGGTATTGAATATGTTGCTAGTTTGCCTGCCTGTTCATCTGTGTGTGAACAAGAACCCTCTGGAGAACTTTTATCTGCAATTTTGTTAGAGAAAGCAAGGAGGAGAACGAGAGGAGGAGGGGGAGGGAAAACTACAACAACATAAACTTACAATTGTGAACAAAATATACATGTTCACATGCGGACTAATTGACATAGATAGATGGGCTTCCCCTCAGCTAATTTCAGTAAAGTATCTTGGCCTTTGTGTCATATTTTGCCCTTCAGAGCAATTATAACTTTTCAAAAAAAACAAAAAAATGTGTTAGCATTAACTGGTAGACAACTGCTAGACCCTGCTCGCTCCAGAGGAGACAGCCATGGACAGAGCCAGAGCTTCTGGGGGAATAAACACCTAAAGTAAAAAAAAAAAAGCACAGACTTTCTTTAAGGATTTTGGATTAAAAAGTGAATTTATCTTCATTATCCTCAACCTCTGCAGCAGCAGGTGCAAAGCTGCAGAAATCAACTGTAATGTACGGTAAATCTGTCTTATATAAGCATATGCTTAACATACTTATTTTGACCCAGTCGTGATGTTTTCTCTAAACCTGACAAAATTGCGACTGTATCACAATGTCAGTCATGTGTTTGTTTTTTGTAACCATGACAACAAAGGTCACCTGAATGTGGATCTGGTCTCCAGACTCTCCAGCGTTCAAAACTGAACTGTGGCGTATGCACTGCAATACATAGTGTGAGGTCATTGTGTTAACAAGTAACAGATTATTAAGACCAGGTTGGGAATGCTGTGTGAGCATTTATCACACATCCTCTGTCAGACTACAGTTTCCACCAGGCTCAGTCTTTGTCAGCAGTAGTTGGACATTTGGCTGTGCCAGGTCAGCATTTTGTCAAACACGAATACAAATTCTTACTTTTGGCAGCAGTTAGTGGAACCTTTGTCCATATTGTTCCAATAAAGGCCTTACTGGTGGTACCAGATAGCGCACCAGTAACACAGCTGTCAGTTTTTCGACCATCTCGTTGCCCCCTGGACTGAACTAGTAACGCTGAGAATCTTATCTGCAGTACCTCTGGCATGTTAAACAGTCAAACATGGATTCAGCCCGCAGATATCTGTCCATATCTATACATCTGTCTAGGAGGTATAACATGTATAATACCCCAGCCTGTGCTTCAAAGAAGGACGAGAAAGGAGAATAGAGAAGAGATAACGAAAGACAGAGGTATGAAAGGGAACCAACGAAGAGCAGCTGGAGGAAGACAGAGTCATCCTCGCCCTGGGCAAATCTGCCCAGATAATGACTAGGTGAGGAGAATCTGTGTCACCGGGTGGCACTGCTGGCACTGGCAGTAGCTGACTCTCATGGACCAGCTGGGCAGTCAAAGGGACAAACAAATTATCCCATTTACTGCTGATGTTGAATGCACTTTCCTCGTCAAGTCTTCAAGCCGTCTTTTCCTCGCACGGCTGAGAAGAATCTGCGAGTCAGTCATTAAATCTTCAAGTCAAGCCAATCAAATGGAAGCAGCGGGGAGAAACACCGAACAAGACTTGTACTGTTTGATCTCTGGTGACGTGAGGTAAGAAATCTGTCAGAGGGATGTGACAGAAAAACAAGACGCACGCAGGAAAAAAACGACTAAAAGATAGACAGGCAGCCTGATTGATGGTGACTTGTGCTGTATTATCCCTCAGTCATGTCACAGTTAAGAGAGAAAACAGGGCAGGATGAATGTGACTCTTATTTTTATCCACGATAGGATATGATCCTAATCTAATCTCCTCATAGCCAGAGGTAAGAGAACGAGTACAGACATGTGACGTAGGACATCTCTTGCCCAGCCCCTCAGCTCTCGCCGACGACTTAAAGCCACCCTGAGATTTTCTCCTGTCTGCTGCCTCTCGCTCGATCACTCTCGATTATTCTCTTCTTCATTCCTCCGTCAGAGTCCTCTGACATGATGTCTGTAAAGGCTGCTGAACTCTGTTCTATTTCCCACTCGCCTGGCTCCAGCTTTTTTTACCCGATTCCCTGTCTTTACCTGAAATTCTCCTCCTCCTCCACATTCATTAAGTAAAACATCCCTAATGTCACTTGTTTGAATCATCATTAAGGAGAGCCTGTGAACATTGCAAACCCACAGAATGACGTTGCTTTTAGACATCATTTTGTCCCCAATCCCCCAGTGTTGACTTTAGGGTATGGCAATCAAATGGCGTGAATGAAGCCGGGGGACTGAGACGTGGAATATGGGCTTGGACTGCCTGATTTTGTCTTTTCACATTCGTCATGTTTTTGGAATCTTGGCCCCAGCAGTAGTTCTCTAGTTTGGCCAAGAGTACATTTTATAGTCCCTTTACAGTTTGGTTGTTGTGCTGTGATTAAAGGGAAACTCTCGCCAAAAAGCAACCGAGGCTTTATTTGACAGGCAGGAGAGTAATGGTGAACCGCTCCTCAAGCGTGCCTGTCAGGTCGCACTCTGGGATCGACACTTTTTGCCTGGCATGACGGCAACGCGCAGGAGATGCAGCAGCTAACGTGAGTAATTCATAAACCTTTTTTTTCATAAACTCTGTGTACACAAACAATGTTCTCAATGCTCGTGTTCATGAGTAGAGACCCTGGTGGTGCTACGAGCAAAGTTTAATGTTGTGTCGAGCCTTCTTAGTGTTTTAAAAATAGCGACGTTGATGCTAGCGTGTCATGCCCCTAACTCTCACGTCCAAAATTAACGTGTCCAAGACTACGGTAAATCTTAAAAGTGCCTCTTTCGTCGTATTTATGCTTTTACGCGATTTGACTCATATTCAATATCAGTGGCATCAGCTCTTGGTAGCTTATTTCTGGAGTGATAAGCAATCAACAAGTGCAGAAAAATATTTTGCTCTGTCTTTTATGGCCAAAAGTGAAATTATCGTATTTCAATTCTGAAGTCGTAGATAATGTTCACCAGTGTCCCTATCTCTTCTGCGTCTAACAGTCTTGAATTGAGGGATCAGAGCTGTTAACCATTGTTGTCGTCATAAAACATCGTTCTGTGAAATGACAACTGATGCTACGACAACTACTGCACAGTTGCTAAAATGCGTGTTAAAATGTCCTGCCAGTGCGTTGTTGGTGCATTTATCTCTCTTGATGCGACTTGTCTGTAAATGTCATATATCGAACCTTTGTTCAGTAATTTCTGCCTCTATTAGCAAGCTTGGGTGGACTTGTACAGCTGTTAAATAGTTTACTACACAAGAAAATGCAGAAACAGTTTTCTTCAAATAGACAAGTCCATCTCTACGCGTCTTTTCACCACTGATAAACTTCATTCCATAGTCTTGCAAGTGTCTTTTTTCTTTCTAAACAGGCATGTCAAACAGTACACCAACTATTAACTAACAAGTGAGTACACCTCCAGACTCACTTGCCGTGTCTGAAAGCGAAACTCTCGCCAAAAAGCCACCAAGGCTTTATTTGGGATTGAATATGTGTCCTCGTAATTATGCTTTTACACGAAGATTTGACTCATATTCAATCCCAAATAAAGTCTCAGTTGCTTTTTGGCGAGAGTTTCGCTTTAAGCAAAAAACATTAGTCCTGCCTCAATATTCCTGCTCTGAAAAAGAGCAAAGTCAAAGTGAACGTGACGGGACAGCAGGGCAAAGCTTTCTGATTGAGGCTGAGGTATAACACTTCTATAGCAAACAGCTGTTTCTATAAGGCGATATATAGTCACAGAGATGCTGTCCAGTTTGGCAGACACTGCATGCACTCAAAATGAGAAAGTGAACGGATCTGCCTTTGTGACAGTGCTCACAGATGAGTCTAAAGACATAGACATGCCTTGATGCATTAAGTCCAAATCCTTGACACTCAAGCATTTCAACTCACAAATAAAGACTGTAGATTTACAAAAGGTTTGCAGATCTATCCAAGAAGTGATGTCAGAGCTGGACATCCCACTGACCAAGGTGATGAGTACTGAATCTGATAACGAGACGAGACAAAGGCTGCACAGGTTTCTTCAGTCCAAGATTTTAAAGAGCTTCAGCAGATATTAAACGATCTGTTCTTCTGCTTCAGAGATGATCCAAAACTGCTAGAAAAGCCAGTGATCACCGAATTGCATTTCATTTTGATGGCTGACATCGCTCTTCAGGCCATGCACAGGATGTGGTGGCCCCTGTTATGATCTTCTCTAAGCACTACATTAACATCTGGACAGAGATAGTTTTTGTCTTGAAAACACAATTTAAAAAAGAAGTTAGAGTGGACATGGCCTTGAAGGTTCCAGTTTCCTCAGTCCTTCTACTTTTTTTTCGCCTTTTACACCAGATGAATGCTTTTAACAGCTTTACTTTTTGTCCGACTGATTCACACCCCGGCTCTTTGTCCGCCCCTCCATTTTCCTTCCATATTCCCCTTTTACCTTCTCTATTTCCTATCCTAAGTTCAACTACACCCCCCCATCCCATTATCCAAACCATTTTGCCATGCAGAGGCAGCTCCCTACCTGAGACGACGAGGCTGCCTTTCATAGAGAAGTGCTCTCTCCGCCATGAATATGTAGTATTAATAGCATCTACCTAGCATGCAGCGTTTTACTGCAGCCTCACAAATGGAAATGTTTTGTAGGGAGGTGTACTTCTCATACTCCTCACAAAGGGCGTCAGAGGAGTACATGCCACGCCACTGGCACAGTTGTAATTTTTTTTTTCAGGCTATGGCTGAATTATTGATCACATTAGTCTTAAAGAGTGGCAGCTCACTGATCAATAGCAGCCCCTTAAGGTTCCATTAGCTCTATTGTTCAATAATGATTGGTTCTTTTGCAATGCATCTAACTGGCAGTAATGCCTCATCAAAGGCCATATTCTTTGTTAACTCTTTTCAATCTACATGAGCCTTTGTCCAACATATGACGTGACATAATGGCCCATCTGGTCCTAAGTGCTTCTAACAGTCGATTGCATTTCAAATTTATGGTATATTAACATTGTTTAAAGACAAGTAAAGACACCTGGCAGACGCAAAGCCATAATGTATAATGTAATGCTATCATGTTAGCA
>CAEMYA010000029.1:3200330-3212424 GCA_903131615.1 Diplodus sargus
TGATAACTGACATTTGCCAGCATTAGTGATGAAAGCTTACATTAGCAAACGTTGGCTATGAAAGCTGACATTAGCGAATGTCAGCTATGCTAGCTAACATTAGCTAAGGTTACCGCTTGTTCCAGCAGCTGACATATGTCTGCCCAGCATTATGTCAGTTGAAAGTTAACGTTAACCCCACCATTTTTTTTTCCTAATTTTAAAAAAGAAAAACAACAAAAACTAAAAGAGGCAATGCAAAAAAGAAAAGCATACCTAACGTAACTGCTGTTTGGGAATTTTGCTGCATGCTAGTATGTGGGGAATAAAAGTGGCGTTTTCTCATTAGTGTGTACATTTGGAATTCAATTAGGTGATTGACATTGAAAAACACATTAAAATATACAAACCATCAAATAGAAAAAAAAATGAAAAAAAAAAGTCTGAAAGCTTTTTCAATGTCAATACTTGTTTCATTGGAAACCCAACAGTGGCCAATGTGTCCTTTTGCATTTTAAGTGCCGTTTTCAATGCCAAATGATGATGTTGCTGTTTTAGTCCTGGACAAGACGAGCTGGAACGGAAAATGACTCATTTTACTATAGATAGAAACTCTGTGTGAAGAGTCTTTAGAGCTGAGAGAGACAGCAGCAGATTATATGGGGTACGGTCTACATTGCGTGAACTCTTTCTGAAAACTGTTCATGCTGTGTGTTTGTGTAAGAGAGGGACAGAAACCATTTTGATATTCCAGAAAACTAATGCTGTGATACCTTTAACAGTTTCACTGACTCTAGTCAACAAATTATAGCAATCATAGCAGTTATGAAGTATTCTGTTTCTTCTCGACACTAACACTTATTACCAACTGCTAATATCTTAAACATCACAACTCATAATTCATCTGTAAAGGGACACACTGCAATTTTCCAATGATAAACACTTTGTATAAAGTATTAAATAAAGTACTTGGAAAGTAAATGAGGTGCCAGAGTGCATAAAATAGCAGCAGAATAGAGCTTGTTTTGCCTTTTCCAAAACACCCCTGCCAGCGATCCCTAATTCACTTGACATAATCATCCGCCAGCACTAGATTAAATAGACACTGGCACATAATGTTCTCAGTGCGGATAAATATAACACCGTATGTATGCTGGCAGCACCGCCATTAATGTTCTCACCCTGAATATTACAATTTACTACAACATGCAGTTACAGAGGTTTAGGCTGTTAGCACAAAATGCCAACCTAATTATGGTCGGGTACGGCTCATTATCCGTCAGGTAATCCAGGAGACAGCATCTCCCTACGAGAGGCGGCAGACGCCACAATACCCAACAAAATAAGATTTCAAGAGGGCTCTTTGTTGAGCATGGTGCTCGATGCATCTGAAGAGGCTGTTTGGGGTATTAAAAAAGAAAAAAGTATTCCTGTGGCGGTTCTTGCTGATATTAATTTGCACAAGATACATTACCTCTCTTTTTTCTTCCTTCAAGCCTCATAGAGAGGAAAATTAATTATGAGTAAAAGGTTGTGCCTGCTCATTGTGCTTTGATTTATAGTCCTACAGAGCCTCATTATAGATAGATGGTTGGATTCTTGGATTTGCAAATGGAAAAGAATGTTTTTTACATGTTGAAAAGAGACTAAAAGGAAAGAAACACACATGCTGCTGCTTCATATTTCAGTTTCTTCATTAAGAAATACATTTGTGACAATGTTGATTAGATAAATACACTGACCAACAATTCATTTAATCCCCATCACATTCTTAAAGGTGCAATATGCAGAAATTGCCTTATAATGCTGTATTTCTGCATTTTTGTGGGTCTGTCCCAGACTACCACACGATGGAATATCCTGGCCACTGTGACTAACGAAGCTTCATATTGTGATCGCACCACAGGTTTCCTTCATAATGATAACAGCCATGATTTGCCAATTCCTGAAAAAGTTGTAATTTTCTATCTAAAGGACAACGGGTGAGGTTGTATGGTTTTGGTGTTTTTGAGATTTGAGTCTTGTTAGGAAAGAAAAAGTGGACGGCAAGATTCGAAGCAAGTCTGAAGCCTTTCGACTCAGATGATGGGATGGGAGGTGTTGCATGTGATCTTTAATCAACTTCAGAGACTGGACGTCTTGAAGAATTTAAGATTCCACATGTATAAAATTGAAACCATCGGTGGAGTGAAGAGTTCAGGGAAGAACATGTGCCGAGCTTTAACAATGTGCCGGGGATGCGTACATCTGCTCCCTTTTCCACTTTTTACAGTGTCTTCACAGAATGGATGATAGAGAAATATTCAGGAGGGGCACAGTAGGCCCTCACAGGACCCATATTTATGTTTCTTGTTAGGTTGCAGCCATGCCCTGCCAACTACCACTTTGTCCTGTTTTCTTATTGAAATCAATTTAGTTTTAGAATTAGATTAAATATATAGAACTGAGGTATGTAGCTGTAGTTGTAATAATTCCCTTCGCTTTATTTGCATGGTTTTGTAACCTTTTGTACATTTCAGCAGTCGAACAGCTAGAAGCCCTCATACATGCTGGGGGGGGCGTTGGTACGGCGAACTTGCCCACTGCCATTCCATGATCTATACGTGAATAACATCTCTCTGTAGCTCTTAAAGGTCAGCGTGCCATTGCTGATAACGTTCATGCTCTGCGTGTCCATGGTTCCTGCAGCCGGAGCAATCGCGTATGGATCCGTGGAAGCGTAGGGCGCAGGAGGGGATGAGATTAAGGTCTTGATGTAAAGGTGGAGGTTTACAGCGGTCCTGAGGAGGACCGAAACGCCGCTCCTGGGAGACGCAGCTCCTCTCCTCCCGACACTGATTTGATACGCATCTCAACCTGGAATCAACAATTTGATGCACTTGAAATACACCCTGACCAATGATTAAATACAAGTGATTCACATCTGTGTTGCTGGAAAACCATTTAATGTGTGCATTTAAACCATGTAAATCAACAGATGGAATCTCTACAGGGTAAATCATCGGGGCGTCTATTTTTCAGTTATTCATACGGAAAACGGATATAACCACTAATGATTTTTATCTTGTATTTTATCACCATTATAGTGTTCATTAGTAATGATGCCTTAAAGATATTCCAGTGGCTTTAGTAATCAATGCATAGAGGATGACTGACAATTTACCAGTACATTTTTGTTGCTGGGGTAGTTTTCATAACAGGTAAATAAATATTGTGAGGCAGAAGTTGATCTTTTTGTGTCAAGTGGTGATGCGACAAAGACGTTAACCTCCACAGATCTGACTGCTATCAGGAGGAAAACAAAACTCACGCTGTAAATAATCTGATTCACCGCTCAGATAAAGCATTTCTGACTCAAAGAAGCCTGCATCGATACTTCACCTGGGATTCCTCGCACCATTAGCATCATTCAAGTGGTTTGAATCGATGCATCTTTATCCAAGATGTTAAGCCCGGTGCATCGATTCAAATCACCGGCCTGCCACACTCCGAGATCACAGCATAACACAACACTGTCAGGGTTAAAGCTCTATTTCCTTTCCGGGTCCGCGCTCGTAAACAGCTGTGAAGCTTGGAGGCAGTCTTTAACTTTGCTAGAACGTGAAACCAGCAGAGAAAGAGTGCTCCCAAAAGGAAAATCTGAAATGGCTGTTTCGTTTTCTTGACCTTATATTTTCTTCTGTACCAGTTTTCTCCTTCATTTTAGCAAATTCAGGTGGTTGGTGACTTCTTAAACTTTCAGCTACTAAGAAGTCCGTTTGGGATCATGGAGAGATTTTTTCTTCGTTAAGCTGGAACCACACCACAGGAGTTCCAGGGCGATTTAAGCCCAATTGGCCTCTCTGGACAATCAGAGGAGAAATCTGCATCCAAATGTATAAAGCTGTGTGTGTATTTAGGCCGCAGGAACCTGTGTGGACACAAAAAAAGACTACGCAGTCTTTCATCTGATTTATAAAAACTCTTTTCTTCATAGATCTCAATCATCCTGCAATTGTGCAAACATTACAAAATAAACTAGACTCTAAACACCCCCCTATGGCCCCTTGCATAAAAAAGGCCAGATAGTTAAGTTTTGAGAAGTGTCAAAAGCAAGAAGAAGAAGAGGAAGCATTATTTTAAGGACTGCGGACTCAAAGTAATGAGTGATCAAACTGACAGATGAAAAAGAGTGAATGGTGTGAGTTCCGAGCCACGGACTTCGATGAAAAAAAAGGTTTGATTTAAAGCGAGAGATTAAGAGACACACCTCTGCACACAGTGATAGTGAGCGAGCTAATGGAGGAGGAGATGGTACCCCTGCACTCCCTCTCCTGGGTGAGCGGTCATCATCATGGGCCGGAACATCGGTACCGTCACGTAAAACTTGCTCCAGCCTTAACGTTCCTCATGAGGTGGCAGCCTCTAGTGGCTGTGATTATTGTTACAACAGCAAAGAAGGAAGTCAGATGGCAGTACAAAGAGTGACACAGTCCACATAGGGAGGAGAACGGGGTGGGTGATAAGGTCATACAAGACCCCAATACAAGACCCTTATCCAGGAGACCGCTGTTTGTGACTATTATATAACTAAAAGACAATGATGAGTTATTTAAACGTTCTAATTTGGTGAAGTTAAGTGACAAACATATTCCAACTTAGTCACTGTGACTCAAACCACAATGTTTTCCTAAACTTAACTTAATGTTTTCTGGCCTAAATCGAAGCTGCTTGTAGACTAATTTGGGCCAACCAGTTAATATCAAACATGTATGATATTTAGGATATAAAATCTGGATGATTACATCAGTGCCTTCCAACTTGTTCTTTACAACCAATGGATCGATGGGATGTGTAACCTGAGATACTTTATTTTGAAGTTGGAGTTCGAGGTGGACGATCTTACAAGGTGAGCTGGTTTGCTTCCAACACTGCTCACTCTGTAACACAGCAGCCGGTATTTGCTTTGTTATTTGATGCTTAGTCTAATCAAATGTACGATCCACCTCTCATACACAAGCCTCACAGTCTTTTGTCCACTTCTACCACTTTGTTGCGCTCGTATGAAGTTGCTGTCAGCTAGAATGCCTAATGCAAATGGCGCATGAATATTTTATTCAGATAACCGAGATCAAAAACCTCTGAGACTCTGAATCTCTCCCACTTTGAACTTCATCACCAACAAAGGCGAAAGAAATAACTCTTTTCCTGGTACATCATTCTTTCCGTCCACCGCGTTTATGGGCCCCAGCAGAAAAAAACACACACAAAGAGGAGGGGGGTCAATGGGAAATTGATTTTCGTACCGCTGTATTTCTCTTCAGGGGCAGACGGTCCTCAAAGACAGACTGTAGATGAGGTGAGCTACCAGGTCTGTGCTTTTGTATCTCCATCAAAGAGTTCTGGGGACCCCTGAAGAGTATCAGGAGTTGGGGAAACAAGGACCGCAGGAGTGCCAGGTCACATGGCTAATAAAAGATTTAGTTCTTGTGTGTTGTCCAGACGTATTGATAATAAAATCTTCTTACTGAAACAACAAACATTTTTGGAGAAGCATCAGTAGCGGTCCTTTAGCCTCCAAGCCTCTGAGAAGGCGTTTGCCTGACGGCTGGATAAGGGTCCAACCGCAGAGAGTAGGGTCCCCCAATGTTTTTTGCCAGGTAAAAAAAAAAAAAAAACGTAATATTTTTTAATTGTGTGTTAGGTGTGAAAGAAACACTACACTAAATTACTTAAAAACTAAAATGTGGTTGATATTATGTCAAGGAAAGGTAATGCTATAGGACCAACCTGTTGGGTAAGCTAACGTTCAGGATATGATGCGGTTACTGACTCCACTGACACAAACACAAACTCAACAACAGGTGACGAGTTAAACAAACCTTTAAACAAACATGAAAACACATTTGGATTACAAGTTTTGCTAGCCCCATTGTGCGGCTGTTCAAATATATGTTTCTGATGAAATGATAGCGGTTCGTTGTGTATGCTAACAACCCCACAATGCTGATGTTTAGCAGGTCCCCCACGTTCACCATCTTAGTTTACGCCGCTAGCGTGCTAACATGTATTTATCAGCGCTTAACACAAGGTATTGGCTGAAGCTGAAAAGACTGAAAGGGATGACACCAGTGAGCATCTTATCTTACAAATGTTAAAAATTGCAGGCAAGTTTATAAGCTGTTCAATGTGCTGCAGCTGATAAGCTAATTAGCCATCAAGCGAGTGCGCGTTTGCCCACTGAATGTTTGTTTGCTAGCTTGTTCAGCAACCCAAGGGGCAAGACCAGACATGTGTCCATGCCTGTAGATAAGAGGGAGACATTAGCTAGAATGCTAATGCAGTTCAGTCTGTGGCTCATTGTGTGTCGTGTCACAGGGCGTCCTCCCTCTGCAGATACCTGTCTTGAGAGACCTTCAAATAGAAAATGGACGCGCAGGCCTACAAAGCTGACATAATGCTGTGGCAGGAAAGCAGCCCTGTAGTCTGCTCTTCGGCGGACGGGATCATCTTTGATTTTGCACTAATTTATATCGAGACGCAGCCCGTCCAGTGCGGGTTATTGGAAGGTTATCCTCCTGTGACAGGGCGCTGTCTGTGTTCCTGCTACGATGGCACTGACATGTTGTATCTGACAGGGACAGAAATCCGGGTTTGTTTGAAAATCTGGTGATGATCATAGTGTGTGGGAAGTTTGGCAGAGGTCTGGGTTGCTAATAAAAGTCATCTGCTGGACTGAGATAACCCCTCCAAACGTCTGCTGCCTCCACATGGGAATGAGAGAAGCGGAATGAGCGAGTCTTTGACGAAGAAAAGCGATTTTGTGGAGTTGAAATTTGTGCCTTGAGCTGGAATTAAAGTGTCGTGCAGCTCTGTCATTTGAGGCTGGACGGTGCGGTCGATCTTTGTGCGTTCGTCTCTTTGTTTGCTTCCCACATGGCTGTTGACACTCGGCAAATTACACTTAACATGTCCTCCAGTGGTGAATAGAGAAATGCAAGCATGCTGTAAAAATACAAAACTGTTGAATTATCAGTTCTTGTCGGTGTCAGCCGTGAGAAGCAGGTAGTCATGTGTGATCTGTATCATCTGAAAAACAAATCCATAGATAGAATAATGACACCATCAGTGTTTGTATGTTAGTTCACTATAAACCTTGTTTTCACTGTGTAATTTTTTGATAATTATTATAATTTTAATAAAATAATGCAATATATCACTTAGCAGCTTTAAAACTAGCTCTTTCACAGTGTTTCTGAGTTATGAGGGAACTGTGAAAGGGGCTCTATGTAACAATACCTAACAATTTACATCTACACTTTTCTATCGGCCATACATGAGCAGATTGGAACATGACGTGAAAACTGAGACTTTCCCCACCCTGTAATAGAAATTGTTTAATGCTGTCGGACTGTGGATTGATTTGCGAAGCAGTACCGGCCCAAGCCTTTTGGGGGCCCAAAGCAGAATTTGATTTGGGGCCCCCCTCCCACCACTGAGACGTCATCTGTGCTTGACAATGTCAGACTATAATGTTACATTATAAATTGTATTAAATAACAGTGACGGATTATGAACTACTGTCCCACTGGGCACAGATGCAAAGGAGCCCCCCTACCTTATTTGTACAAAAGTGGATGCAAATGTGGGAAGGGGTCCTGAATTTTTGAATTTGGTAGATGTGATTTCCTGTATTCTGGTGCCTTTTTGGATGGCCAGCTGGAGAAGGGAAATGCCTAAATTTGTTCAGATTCATAGCCTTTTGCTTTTTGACTTATTGAGGTAGTGACTTAACGCAACGACTTTGGCTTCAGGGCCCCTTGACCTTTTGGGTCATTCAGGCTCATTCAGTAATTCATCCTTGCTTTGTCTATGCACACGAGGTGTCAAGTTTATACGCATGACTCAAATACTGGCAGACACAGCAGATGTTGGCAGGTATATTGATCATGAAATCAGAACCATCTTGTCTTGAATTATTCATTCATTCATTCATTTATGTTACTTGTTTAATGTATTTAATATGTAAAAAAATGATGGGAAGAAAGGATGATCCTTTCCCATCCCGGACCCGCTCTTTCCAACGGGAATCAGAGCTCTCTGTGCAGCTGCACGACCCGCCCGCCATGCTGAGCGTTCATCACGTAACAGTTGCCTTTTTGGGTTTGAAAAAAAGGTGCGAAAAGTGGGACCAGGTGGGGCCAAGAATTGTCGCCGCATGGAGCCAATTTGCGCCTCCTCTTATGGCCTTTGCTTGGTTCCCTGACACAGGTGCCTGTTTGTTCCTCGCCTCTGTCTATGTTCTGGTAAACGTGTCCACTCAGTACAACCCCCTCTACAGCCCCCATTAAATCTTAGTCCGCTAACAGCAATTAAAAATACCGCGTGAGCTAAAGAAAGTTCTCGACAGTCGAAGTGCTGCTTTAAAAAAAGACCATGAAGAAGAAAAAGAAAAAAAAAAAACCCTGCTTCACTGATTTGCATTTTGTGTTCCCTAGCATGTCACTATCTTTTGTTTCGCTGCCTGGAGGTAATCTTTAAATAAGAAAATAAACTATGAAATCGCGGCGAGCCGCTTCACATGCAGCATGCAGAGATTTTCAGGTTAGAGGAAAAGCCCATGGCAAACATCTGGTTTTCGGCGCGTATCTTCAAAGTTTAAAAGCACGAGGAGTTATTCAAATAAAGGCTGCACTCTGCTTTTCTCGCAGCAAGAGGGGCGGCCTCCGTCTTTGTGCCGCGACCCTAATGTGAGTGGCATTGTCATTAGAAAGCACTCTCCTGCACTCCGCTCCTCCTCACCGGATTCCCGAGAGCTATAACGCACGCGCAGGTCCATCGCTGACATTCCCGCGGATGCTCCTTGCTCTCGGGGGCAACTTGGAGGAATAGTGGCTCTGAGGGGAAGCGCTGCGAGATATCAGATAGAATTACTGGAGGGGGAGAGGAAAGAGGCAGAGAGGAGGCAAGTGTCACCTTATTATAACGTAACCCTAGGGCACCAGAATCCTTCCAGAGAGCGCTCAGGAGATGGTCACTTATGTGATGTACAACACACACACAACCACACACACACATACACACACACACACGAATCTCTGATCATGAGCGGAAAATCTGGGAGGGTAAAGTGAATAGTTGAGTTGCCCGTAAGCAAGGCACTGAACTCCAAGCCGGTGTGTCGGAGCTGCTCAGAGGCGGAGGAGGAAGAGGAAGGATTTCAACTGCTGTGAATGTGAAGCAGGGCAGGCCGGAAAAAGACCGCTGCCGTCAGAATGCTTTGGTGGAAAATGCATTCATTCATTTAAAAAAAAACAAAAAAAAAACATATATAATATTGACTGTGTGAAGCGATAGTGTTGAACCCAAAGAATTCTCACCTCTGTCGAGCTTTCTAGCCTCTTTCAGACAGGTTACGGTTTTTTTGGCACCTTTGCTGTATGATTCCCACTCTGCGCTGGCATTAACCCTGTTTCCAGCCGTCATTCCTGCAAACAGGTAGGATCTAACAACTTTCATTTGAAGTGTCAACCAGGTGGTTTCATGTGAATCCAAAGGTGGGTGGAGAGTGTGTATCAAACCTTTATGTGAGCTTTTATTTTTTTACAGTGAAAGCACTGATTGGTTGACAACTCTTCAACCTGTTGAACACAGCCTCTGATTTGTCTGCATCATGGACACACAGGAGAAGTTGTGTGGCAACAGCGATGACTGTGTTTCTCATGGAAAATAGATCGTACAGCTGCATGAGGCATGCCACTTGCCCAAACACAGAGTTTACTTGCCCCGGGCAAATGTTAATGTCAAGCACTAAGGCTTTGTTTGTCCCCAGGGACATAGGAGTAACATGGTAATGTAAAGTAATATATAACATATATATACATAAATCAATTAAAATCAGCCTCACCTGTACCAACTGCAATATTTAATATTCATATATGAATATATATTCATATCATATTATTTTGCTTTGGGTCATTCTGCGTAATGTGTACTTTTACTTTCTTAAGCCTTCTTTAAGTATATTTTGGTGATAGCTTTGTACTTTTACTACTACTACTACTACTTTTGATTGCAGGACTTTTCTCCCTTATGTATTTCTACACTGTGGTATTACTAATGGCAAATGAGCCTAAGAAAAAACAGCCATAATATGTGTTCTCCCTGCTCCCTGCCACTAAAACATATCTGTTTATCAAAAACAGTATGTTGTTTTCCAGTAAAAATCCAAACGGATTCGAGTATCAGAACTTCCACTACCAATTTTGGTTTTGTATCACTTTCACTACTGTATAGCAGGTCCGAGCAGTGCAGTTGCAGGAAACTTACGAAAACAGCTTAAACCCATTGTGCACCACCGCCCGAGCACCTGCGCACTAAGGTAGCCAATAGACAGCGAAGAGTGTGGAACATCTAGCAGGAAGGCAGGAGTCAGATCATTTTCACAGGAGCTGATGTCGGCAGGAACAAAGCTTAAAATGGATATAATGGATATTATTGGAGTGCTTTTGTACCTGCAGGTACCAGCTGTAAAGAGATTTTGTGGGTTTCATTATTTCCGAAGGTCATGTTTACACCCATGTTTGTTAATCTGTGTGCAGTTGGTTGGTTGGTTGGTTTGTCAGCAGGACTACACAAAAACTACTGACCAGACTTCCACAAACCTTGGATGGAGGATGGGTGTCTGCCCAGAATAGACTCCATTCACTTTTGGTGCAGATGTGGACAAAGGGACGAAACCAGGAATTTTGTTCTCACTGTCTTTAACATGTTTTTCAACATTTTTGCTCTTTTCTCAGGAAATAATGCACGACACCTTGACGAAACAATCAGACATATTGAGGCGGCTGGTATCTTTGAGGCTTTAGAGACGCAGGGGATAAAACAGAATGATTCAGAGAGCACTGGACAGTACAAGACAGTAGTTTTTTCCACTAAAGCATGTAAACTTATTCATGAAGCAACCAAAAATTGGGGTCTGAGAAAACGTTAGGAGGAAGAATACGAGTTCACTCAGTGGTTTGCTCTGTAGCGGAGACATGAGAGCAGACAGGGTTGTACTCTTAAAGGAGCCGTTCGTACCTCGTGGCAGACTGAGCCGCATAATAAAGCGATCTATAGGGAACCGATCTAAGCGCTGATGGTGTCATTGTTCTACAGCCATTACGCTGTGCAATCAACTCAATTTATTTTTATGTTAAAGCAAAAACTTTTCCGTCGCCAGTTTAAGTTACTTTCTACTGTCGCCATATTTTCAGTAGCCGTAGGACTTTTCACTCCATCAAGTCATTATGTTAATGATTTAAGTGATGATAAGTTAATATTCACGCTCAAATCCTGTTTCCCAAGAGCAGCGTGAACTGGATAAGGACACGTGCTGCAGCAAAAAATAAATAAAAAAAATACAATGAAACAGCAGTGGTCCAAGTAGTAAGAGCTGCACAAGGACTTCTGAAAGGTGAAATCATCCTTGATTATATGAGTGTGGAGCAGGCTTTAAGAATAGAGTGACATTCATCGGTTTGGAGAGCGACCCTGAATGAGGAATGGGAGAATCCCTGGGCGAAAGCACCGGGTGCAAATCCCCAAAAATACCTGAAACCCTCCTTCTTCTCTCCTCTCTAATCCCTAGGTGCTTTTCCTCAAACAACAATGATATATGACCACGGAATTACACACATACACACACACACACACACACCAAAAAACACATGTAGACTCACTCACTTGTAAATGCATGAGCACTCGGGCATTCTTATGTCACTTAGCTGCATTCCCTGCTAATAATCTCACCCCGCATGCCTCATCTTTCCCTCCAGCAGCCGCGGCTGAATGACAACCGGCTCGCGTGCTGTAGGAAGTCGCAGCCTTTGAGCCCGGAGGCCCCAGAGCTTTATCTCTCGTCTGAGAGAAATTCAGGCGGCGGTGCTGATAAAGCCAGGGCCTTAAAAGCATGCACGTGCGCACAGATCGGCACACAAACACGACTCAGACATGCACGCTCGTGGCAACATAATGGAATAAATTCACCGTGGCGGTGCTGGCTGGAATTATAAAGCAACATCCGTGGCCGAGCGCATGGCTACGGCGGGGAGATAATAACACGTTTCCTCTTTTTTTTTTTTTTTTTTTTTTT
>CAEMYA010000029.1:3212457-3242927 GCA_903131615.1 Diplodus sargus
TGCTGGTGATTTATGATCACGTAGTGGACTCGCTCGGGGCTGCGCAGGGGCCACGGCGTGTTTGTTTGACAATTTTCATTAGACTGTCAAAACTGAAGAGGACTCCGGACATGTGTTCACACACTGGCAGAATACCAACAACAGGCAAACATTTGCGCAAAGGAGACTGCGTGTGCACAGCGTCTGACACGATGATGAATTGCATATGAAATGGCCGTGCCGCCGTTTCCACTCCGCCAGTGGCCGTCAGACGAGGTGGAAATTCGCATTCTGTCCAGTCATGCACTAACGCCACAGTCCATATGAATTGTTCTGCCGAAATGAGGAAAGGGAGAGTCGCTTCCAGAAGAAAATAGCAGTGGCTCTCATTTCTTCCGCGAGCACCACATGTCGTCGAACCGTTCGAATGTATTCCTGCACCCCGAGGCGAGCAGTCAGGAGGAATTACAACACCAGGGCTCTCTTTTCTCCTTCCACATATCCTGAGGTGCATGTAGGTAATTGCAACTCTAGCTCGTGCTTTTATGTGAGTAATAAGAGACTTAAGTAATTTCCGACCCTCTCCTGCTCTCTGACTCTCACACACTGTAATGAGGGATACAGCAGCTCCTCGTCATTAGTCCTTGTCTGAAGGAAACGGAGCAGACTCTGCGGGTTTCGGAGAGGACCCGGCGGACGGCGGGAGCAGCCAACAGCAGCAGGATGTGGGACCCGGTTCACGAGGTGTTGCTGGAGAGGGACAACAGGCTTCTGCTCATGAGGTCACCCCTACTTCATCACTACGATGTTCTCAGCGGTCGGGGCTGGGGAGATTTGGCAGTGGGTTTGTGGCTACAAGTGGTTCTGGTTTTTGAAATGGGTGCATACATGACTTTTCCACCTTGCTGGTATTTCATGATTAAGCTGAAATGCTCCCCCGAGGTTTACATGGGAGACTTCCCACTAATCTGTTTCCTGAGAGGGTTCCTCCAACAGCCTCTGAAACCGCCAAGTATGCAGCGGCGCATCGGGTGGAGCTCCCACTTCAAAAATGCTTTTAAAATGGGATATACCAAAAAAAATACCAAGGCAAGCTTCCTTTCAGAAGAGGTTAAAGAGAGCAATGTGTCATGTTTTATGAACTGAAAGTAATACCAACATGCCACTCCTGAACATACAGTAGGGTCAGTTGTAGGGTCAATAGGCCTGGGGCAACTAGTCAAAATATTACATTGCTTTGAAATGCATTAGTGATACTGTTTTTTTCAGGAAATGATGATATCTGTTAAACAATTTGAATAAAACTGAGTGAAACACTTCTTTGGTCTTCAGTGTTGCCCATAGAATCAGACTTTAATGTAGCGGCGGCTGTCCAGCTGGGGTGCCATAGAGCAAAAATTCCTTGTATTGGCCGAATTGCTCAAATTATTACAGTAAACAAGTCATTTGGCAGGGGTTGTGAGGCTTTTATTAACATTGTTCAGATGTGTCTTTCACAATGTCAGCTTTTGGGAAAGAGTCCCCAGTGCAACATGACGATGTAATTACCCTGCTTGGCCACAACAGAAACTGGCTTCAAGGCCTGGCTCTCTTTGTGGGAGCTTGATCTCGACGATGAGGTCAGCCGTCTTCTTTGCAGAGGAAGTTACGGTCAAGCCAACCTCATTAAATAATCCTCCTTCTCTTCTTTGCTGGTTTTAACAGCTGACTAAAAAACACACGCCACTGTATGGGAGTATATAACATCATGGTATCCACTGACGGGTGCGCTGTCTTGAGTGAGTGAGAACGGCATGCGCAGCTCCAAAAATAGAAAATCAATATGTGGCATTCAATGTTGATACTGTTGTGGACCGCCACAAATAAATCAATGTGTGGGAAACACTGGGTCCTGTAGTAGTTCCGTCAGAGCTTTGAGGTGTGTTTGGCCTCATCGTCCTGCTGCAGTGTGAGTCCTTCTCCACACTTTTGAAACCAGAGGCAGCAGCATGTCTCTGAAGAGCGGAGGTGTACTCCTCTGGTCAGACTGGAGTCAATTCTGTGCAGGTGTCCGAGTCCAGAGGAAGTGAAACAGCCCCAGGCCTGAATATTCCCCTCACCATGTTCCACCATGTTTGGGTTTGAAACACGTGGTATTATTCTCTCTCCTGTTCGTCTTCTTGCATACACCCCCCCGTTGCTATCATACGTCTCGAACCTGGATCCATCAGTAAATTGGCCTTTTGACAGTTGTCCGCCGCAAAATTCTGGTATTTCTTTGCCCACCTCAAGCATTTTGTGGTTAAGAGGCTCCAAGTCGTCCTCTGAGACACTGCAAGATAGCCCTCTATTGACGGGACGACCGCTGATTAGAGTCTCGCTTTTTTATTTTTATTTTATTGAATTCTATATCTGTGAATAAATCGCTTTTCCAACTCTCAGGGGACTGAGCTCGATGTATTGATCTTCTGACGGAGCGGTCAAGCTTTGGATTCAACTGATCGAGTGTTTTTTGAGTACCATGCGCCGCTCCCTTCGAATCCTTTAGTCTGGCCACGATGTGACTTGACTTCACACTGCAGCAGGATAACGAGCCCAGGGGTGCAGATCCGATGACAACTGTAGAGGCTCGCCATATCATTCAAAAAGTACTGCACAGGGAATCATTTATTGTGCTTGCCTTTCGTGTTTATTTGTCCTAAACAGGCAACAGCACGTATCACTGCTTACCTAATTGTTATATTAGTAAATCATAATTTTAAGGGTCTCGGGCATGTCACGTCTACTCATGTTCTTATCTTTCGCCTCCCTCCAACCCTCCCTGATCCCCTATCCTTCTCACCATCTTCCTTTTCTCCCAGTGTATGGGACTACTTTATGCCTTTATGCATGATTAATTGACATGGATGAATATCAAAATATGAAGCCCTAACCAAGTTGTGTAAACTAACTGATCATGTTTTTACAATGCCAGTTACTCTGGTAAACAGTTCTAAAAAAAACACAGTTCTAAGAGCACAATAAACACAACACAAGTTGACCCAACAAAATCATATTTATTTACATAAATTAATATAAAATCATTCCTTGTTTGTTTTTTCCAGAACTCCCTGGAAGAAGAGATCCTGTATCTGTATAACTCTTCTTGTCTGTATCTGGACAACTCCTGAATAAAATAATTTGCCGTGTAGACCAGAGATGGAATGTGGAGCCAGAAATATATTTGTCAAACATGATTTGTTTCACCATTTCAATTGTTTATTTTTAGATGTGAATCTAAAATGTGAAGAATGTGAAGTCTGAAAATACATTTGCTCAATTTTGAATAATTTAGGGTATTTTTTTATTGGGGAGGACAATTTATGTTTTTCAGAAATTGAAAAAACACCCGAGGAGCCCCGGAGGTCGCCTCGCTGCAAGGGAGCCTCTGCATTCCACCTGTACATGTTTATGTTATTGATCTGAGAATGTAATTCAGAGCAGCCTGTGCACTTTATTGAGTATTACTCTTAATTACCATCAACAAGCTGCAGGTGTACCAGAGTAATGTTAAACATGCAAGGCAAAGTCGTATTCTAATCACGTCTGGTGATTTTGGTTAAGGTGTCTGTGGGGGGTCAGCGTCGTACGATTGATTACTTATCAAGCAAACAAGTATATTCTAAAGTAGGCGTCCTCTAACACCCGTCTGCTGATCCCAGCTGGTCAGTCAGGTTGTGTACACAGGAAGTATTTTAGCTACAACTGGATATCAATATCGCTTACTGTGCAGTATATTGATTTATCATAGCTGAACCACACGCTATAATATCAAATACATCCCTTCACATCTGTACTAATGTAACAGACCCTTTTTCACAGCAGACATGTCGACTTGTCATAGCAGGAAAAGCACAGGTGAGACCAATGATGTTAGCGACTTGCTTGCTTTCACAAGTCAAAATGTCTGCTGTGAAAAGGGTTCTATTCAGAGGAGTGTTCCTCTAATAGAAAAATGATATAGACAGGAAGAGACACATGACCGGCTTTCTGTTCATGTACAGTGTAGTTGAGGGGCAGATTTATTTACACTCATTCCTTTCAGTTTGAGTCAAACTGTTTTTTGCAGACAAATATGCATTATTTTGGCTCTAAAGCAACCTCTTCTCTGTTAGTTACTAATAGATTTCTGTATGTGACCTGTAGAAGAGGCATATATTTATACATCTTTGCAATCTTATTTACCCCTGGCTCAACCTCTCGCCACCCTGACCAAAATGTTATGTATGTGTGTGGAATGGACTAGCACATCAATCATTGTAATGATCAGTTTTCAATATTCATTTGGTTTGTCAAAAATGATTACACGAGTAATGAGTACAGTTGGCTATTGATTCTCTGAACCAGATGTGTGGCCACCTCTTTCATTCTTTCATTCTTTCATTCTTTCTTTCATTCTTTCTTTCTTGCTTGCTTGCTTTCTCTCTTTCTATGTTTGTAGTGTGATTGTTTAGGTTTTTTTTTGTTTTAGGACAAACTGTCTGAGGCTTTCTTATTTTGACTACCAGTGTAATAATATCATCTTTGATACATGACTCGCTGCACTTTTTAATTGAATAAAGACGTGAACTACAGTACAAATTGTTGTATGTAACTCACTTTTTGTATACATTTACTTGTCAATTACATGAACACTAACTAGCTTAGATGTCAGTACTGTCTTAAAAGCTGCAATCACCACTTTAGTGTTAATTAGCTAGCGTTAGCTCACAGCAAATGATAACCCCGGTCATATGAGCCCACGCACGTGCGCTGATAATCTCTCTCTCCTCACCTCACCTCAATGTGTGTGTGTGTGTGTGTGTGTGTGTGTGTGTGTGGTCACCTCAAGGTGATTGTTCCCTCTGGATTGAACCAGAGGAATGGCGACAGCTTCCCTAAGCCCCAGAGAAGATTTGTGAATTGTGAAGTGAGTTATGATAAAGTAGAGAATTGACCAGACTGGGGTGTTAGTGAGCTTGTTAAGTGCATTTCGTTGATTGTGAGTATTAACATGTAAATACAAATGGTAGCAGTCAGTATGAGAGAGGAGCCATTTTTTTGTTTGCCTTCCCTTTTTCTTTTGTTTACTGGGCAGGAGATCAGTCTGCTTGTTGTCTATTTGCATTTTTGAGAAATTCAGGGCTGTAAAGGAAATGTATGCTTGTTGTTTTGGGCACTACTTGCTTCCGAAGTCAATACACTTCTACAGTTGATTCTAATTCTGCTGCTGGCCTTTCTTGTGAGAGGGAAGAGTGGGGAGTCACGTGTCCTGGTTCCCCTGGACCAGACACCAAACAGTCACTACAAATTGACTGTTTGAATGGAGCTGGCTCCTAGGCTGTTATTAGACAGCTGAAATCACAAAAGTCTTCTGTCAGGAGTCTCATACACCACAACTATGCACATCATGTAATGTACATACACAGTATATATGTCTAGTTCCTAAAAGAAATGATGTCATTCTTCTCCTGCTCTATGATGACATGCTAGCACAAAGGACATTGTCGTTCCACTCTGACTGCCCTAAAATGAGACTGTCAGATGTTTGTCCTCGTGTTTCTTTTCAAGCCGCGACCTTTTTTAATTACATAAATGCTACCAACAAATACTTTTGTCCTGTAATTGCAAACATACAGTGGAATAAAACAAAAGGAGAACTCTAATCTGCACAAAAGTCAATACGAGACGGGCCCAGACACTGAATAAAACATATGAGTGAGAAAAACAATGTCAGCTCGTGACAGCGCTCTCTGAGAAGTAAACAAAGGAAACGATTCTTTTTTTGTGTAACATGTTTTGTCAGATGACACTGTCATGAAATATTTAAAAAAAACAAAAAAAACAGCCACTCAGGCAACAATCAAATCCCTCAGCATGTGCCACAGAAACCCATTTCCCTAATTAGTTATCAGCCAATAAAACAGCAGAGAGATCGAAGAGCAAGATACATGAAGAGCCGGGGCATTTTTTATGATAATAGCTACTGTGAGAGACAGTTATACAAGACAAAGAAGAATAACACGTCTGCAGTGTGTAAAGGTCCCCAGGAGTGTCCAATTAGACAAATATGAAGCTGAGCACGTTTAGAGGTAACAGTCTGTGACACTCAGCCACCTCCTATCTGGTGAAAATGGGAGAAAAGGTGTGAAACAAACAGCCAATTAATTTAATTGGTTCTTTTACACTGTCAGGTGCAAAAGGCCAAATTTATCCATTTATTCAGATTCCTGCCTAAAATACAAGGAGAAAAATCAAATGTTATTTTAACTGCAGTGATTTTTAATTAAGGTATTAAAGCCATTATTCTGCAGTGGCCTTTGATATTAACAAAGAACAACAACTCGTGCTGCTTAATGTCGACGTTTCAAATGCAAATGTCTGTCACATTTACTTTATCCTTTATCTACTCATGCATGTTGTGTTGAGCAACCAAAATTAAATAGAATGTTTGTTGTTTGCTACTGCATAACCCATCTCAATCCCTTTTCTTTTGTTTCCTTGGCGGTTATTTGTTTATATATATATATATATTGTGACACTGACAATGATATTTTACATCTTTTTTTGGTTTCATGATGGCGGCTCTTACTTATTTAAAAATATTTTGTAAGAAGCCATTCTGGTATCTGTCTAGGTCAGTGTATACTGTATTCTAAGTAAGACTGAGTAAGTCGCTTTAGACAAAAACAGCTGCTAAGTGTCCTAAATGTAATTGTAGATGTTATTCGATGCAGCTGATCAAATCAGGAATATAACAGTAATGTCAATAAAAAAATTTAAAAAAAATAAAAAATCCCCATCAGGTATAAACTTCCAAGATCCTCAGTAATTAATTCCAATCTTATTGGGCAAAGAAGTGGAAGGCACTCTTATGAAATTCCATATTTATTTACCAGAGGGATAACTAGAGTTAAACATTACTGACATATGGCTGAATGTTTCCACTGGGCGGTTTGTGTAGTTGCAAGCTACAGTCCCAAGGAGTTTATGAGCTATAGATTTAAGCAAAGATGTGCCGTCATCATTAATAGCTGATTCGGGGTCAGTTTTCTCAAAATCATTTAGGTTAAGAATGAGTACCATACGGTGTCACTTGTTTTGTAGAATTGAAAAAAAAGGTAGAAAGCTGTTACTATGACATTCCAACAGTATTTAATAATTGTGTTGAAGAACACCTGTCAAGACTGGATACTGAATTCATGGTAAGATGGCGCTCTTAAGTCTGACTGAATAGATGCATATCAACAAGAGAACATCACACTGGCATCAGCCATCATCAGGTGATTTAGCAACTCCTATTTGCGCTTTAACACATTTATCCAACTCTGCCAAAATCAATTAACACCATGCATCACTTTCTAAAAAAAACTTGTAAATCATGAGACTGCTGTTAGATTATGCCAAAAAAAGTAAAACCTTCTGAAAATATAGTTTTATTCACTATAAATCGATCAGCCACACCATTAAAATGACAGGTGATGTGAATAACACTGATCATCTTGTGACATTGCAACTGTGAAACTTGGGTGCTGCATTCATTTGGATGCTATGTGACACACCACTGTGGAACAAGTACTACTGCCCCTCATGGTAACAGTACTCCCCGATGGCAGTGAACCCTGATGCGGCAGAAAACTGCTCAGGAATGGCTTGAGGGAGTTCAACGCGGCCTCCAAAATTTCCCAGATCCCGGTCTAATCGGGCGTCTGTTGGACATGCTGGAACAAGTCCGATCTGTGACCGTGCCTTGACAGGTGAGATCTGTTTTGGCTGCACAGGGGAACCTGCACAATATTAAGAAGGTGGTATTAATGTTGTGGCTGATCGGTGTAGTCGTTTGTAGCCTAAAACTGTGAAGGATTAAGACTTATTTTAATGTGGAAAAAAGTTTTTAAAAACTTGGGGGTTGGATATGTTTGGATGGGGCTTACGCTGGTTTTCCTACCGGGAGACCAGAGTCCATGTTTGGAGAGTGACCAAAGTTACCAGAGTTATTTTAACCCAAAGTATGATATTTTCCTGACTCTAACCGGGGGATTTTTGTGATTAAACCTAACCAAGCTGCAAATCCATTTCCACAATTTTAATCAGAATTAAAAAGTCATTATATGTGAAAAGTTTTATTTTGAAAGTCTAACGTTGCATATGCTGTACTTTTTGCCCTTGATGGGCAAAATCAACGCTCGATGGGTTGGTAGTGCATAATAATTAGAAACTTAAGACCACTGACCAAGCTGCTGATTTTGACGAGTTTGAAGTAAGTGTTGCTGAGGTGTTGCTGATGAAGCTGTAGGTAACCCTGACCATGCATACTGCTCTTACCGAAAGGTTTTCAGAAATCTATTGTAAATCTGACAACATTTTTTAATTAGTTTTTTTTTAGCAAACTTAAAATGTGGGTGTCTTAAGGTTTTTATATATGAATGAGCAGAAATAAAATAAGATTCCCAATGTAACCTGGTTTACAGAGGTTTGAAGTCTCGGTCACTGTTACAAATACTTAAAGCAAATGAAAAGTAAAGGCTTCCTGAAAGTAACTGAAAACAGTTGATTGGATATTTTCTGAATACTGAAGAACAAGGCTGCAATAACTTATTTTTCTTTTTAAAATTATTTTTCTAGTCACTCTTGTTGATTGACACCGGCGCGATTTCATTTCCGTGCTTAATGTAAGGCAGCAATAATGTCCAGGGAAGTCAGTGCACCGCACAGTTACAATCTGTGAAAGTGTGGACATGATATGAGGTTGTTTTTTTTTTTCCAACATCGTATCAAATGTTTAGATCAGCGTTCTTTTATTAACCTTTATGGGTCAGCTACATGAATCAATACAAAACATAGAAACTGAGTTGATTAAATCAAACAGCGGGACGCAGCTGTCAAGTCCTATCATTTCCTGTGGGTTTGAAAGCACAGGGGAAATCACTGCTGCTGAAACCGCCGCAGTGTCCACACTCTCTCCATGTGGCTAAAAACCATGTAAAATGGACAAACAAAAGAAAAAAGAAAAACACAGGTGTGTTTCATGACCTTTAGATGTCAAAACAACCTTTGACATCCGAAGACTAATTTTCAAAACACAAAACTCAATGGGAAATAAAATGGATTTTCTTTCCCTTATTGCTTGGCAAAATGACTTGCAGATAGGAGGAGTTTACCCAACAACAGCGAAATCCAATCTAGCCTTTGGATTATGTGGATGGAAAAATGATAGCGGGGATATACTGAGGCAATTCCCTCATGGGACCCTCCGAATATATAGTGAAGAATGAGCCTATGTTGTAACATGATAGGAAAAGGTGGTGGTTAAAATTCCCTGTTTGAATTAACTATTCATGACGCTTTCGCACGCTGGCTGCTCAAAACAACACATCCAAAAGCTTTTGAGGGATTCATATATGAGCCCTCAAATTAAGCTCCGAATCCTGGCTCGGAATCGCGCTCAACCGATCATAATCAGGTAATCACCCCCCCCACACACAAATCTATCTTAAGATACAATATGTAAATGAAATACAACAGATGTTTGTTCACACCTCAGTTCACAGGTGTGTACTTTTTTTTGTGGAGGCCCCTGTAGGATAAAGATATGGATACCAGTTCACACCATCATCTCAATTCCTGCAATTTATTCTACTTAATTACAAATTCACATCACCTTGATGCAGGTGGTGTTTCTGCTATTTCTTCTGAGTAGATGTGTTAGAGTTAAACAAAAAAAAATCAAAAAACAATGAGTAGGCACACTTAACTGGTGAACATAGTTGTGTGTGTTGTAAAGAAAATAGAGTATAAAAGTTAAATCACCGGTTCTCCAACACGATATCTTCAGCCACTAGGGGCAGCACTGCCCCTGTAGAACCGACAGTCATCAATCTTTGGTTTCATATGACTTGTATAGACTCTTAGAGACAGCACATCTCCCTGTCAGATTGAACCAGCCTGGCTCTGACTGTTGCAATGCAACTTGAATGACTTATTAACTACTGGACACACTGAATTGAAATTTGGTACCAACATTCATGGTCCTCAAGGAACAAACCCTAAATTGATGTCCTGTCCCTGTAGCGTCACCAGCAGGTCAACGTTTGTATTTATCCTGTTAAATATCTCAAAACTACTTCTTAATGTATTAGCACGAAATCACAGATAGCATCCATTGTCCGCAGAGGATAAACCGTGGTCAAATTTATGTCATTTTCCTGTAACGTCACCAGCAGGTCAAAGTTTTTACTTATCCTGTTAAATATCTCAACTACTTCTTAATGTATTAGTACACAAATCATAGACAACATCCATGGTCACCAGAGGATGAACATTCCGGATGAATTATACAAACTTTATTGATCCCAACTTTTCATCTAGCTCCAAATTTTTAATTTGTCTAATACTTAATGACCTGCAAAACCAATTACATCCCTCCCATCCCCAGCTATAGTTTTTGTTCAGAGCTAATTAGCTAATGTTAGCATTTACTCCAAAGCACCATTGTGCTCATATACAGCCTCACGGGGCCTCTGGCGTGACTTGTTTTTACCTTTAAAGTTGAAAAACATGGTCTGTCATCTAGAAGGTTGATGTATTCAAAATCCTTTCAGTAACAAATTCGACAGTGAGGTTGTTATCCAGGTTACATTGTGTGAAATGTTGTGAATGACAAGTGGTTTTAGCTCTGTGTGAATAAACATGTTTGCTGATATCCAGCAGGATGCTCATCCAAGGTCAGCATGGCCGTGTTTCTCCTCTCCCCCTGCTCACAGTCATCTTTTGCACAGAGTGAGGGAAAAAAGCTCAGGCAAATCCTGTGTGATGCCTGCGCAGATCAATTTAACAGTTAGCATGTGGTCCAGATAGAGTGGGTGATAGACACACATGGTTCAATGGAGATTGAGAAGAGGGCAATTTGGTTTGATATGAGATTGATAATATGCCAAAGGGGAGATGGAGCCCTATCAGTCAGAGCGTGTTGCCCTTGTCATACGGCAGTCCCAAAGAGGCACACGCAGCTACTGAAGTTTAGGTTTCAGATCCCAGATCAGTCGTGGCTCAGTCCCAGTCTGCCCGGCATGACGCGCAGACATCTTTAACTTTTGGCTGCCGATCAACAGTTTTTCAGTTGTTTCTGCTGCACGCTGGGCCGACCGAAACGAGATCAAGTGGGATCGCTATGCAACGGCACAGCCTTCACCTTTTTCTTTTATTTTACTTTACACGACATTACCCTTTGAAATCACTACTTATTACATGTGATGAAACTTTAATGTCGCCCGGGGGGGGAAACCGAGAGGAAAAAAAGTGACACATCATTTCCTGCACTGTGATCAGGGGAAAATGGAGGAGAAGATGATAGCTTTTTAAAAAAACATGAATTAAGTTTGGAATAATATGGATTTAATGACAATATTTAAAGTATATTAGTTTATACCCCTCTATTCCACTAAGCATTCCGCTATTAGCATTTGATGGATCTCATTTGAATCAGCAGTTACCTTATAGATAAATCTCAGTAGTAGAGAGAAATAAAAAAAATAAAAAAAAACAGCCCCAATACTGCAGTGGTAGGATTTGACTTTGGAACTGGTTTTGATCAGCTTTTTCAAAATAGGGGAGGTGAAGGGGTGCTGCTGGCAAAACACTGGTGCTGTTGAAGGTCTTTACATCTATATCAGAGCGAGTCAATCAAGTTTCTAACATTAACCAGACTTCTGGTTGCCTGTACCTGCATGTCTTTGACTCCTAAAGGGTTTAGATAGCCGCTTTGCATCGCTACTGAATATAATAGATAAAGTTACTTTGGTAAAAAGTAAAATAAAAAATATACTAAGTTTTCTTTCCAGACATGTTTTAAGACACATAGAAATACATTGTGTCTGATTTAATTTTCCCCACAGAGAGTTTAATAACATTGGTTCATTGTTTTTGTTCTACTGCATTTGGCACATTGAAAATTCCAGAGTCTATAAAAATGAAAACATTTCATATGTCAAAGGCTTAACTACTGTACCACTGTGTCTCTTACTTCAAAGTACTTACTGTAAAGTCCATTCTCAGTTTATTTGCATTTCCGAAGGTTTTAAGTGTCCCCCAGTGTCCATCAGTCTTGTGGAATTTGCAAATTGGACCATGATTGTCAAACTGGAGCAGACAAGGTGGACCCAGATGTAGGAGACGACAGGCAGGGAGTGCAATGGATGAAGATGTGCTCGGATCAATGGCAGTATAATGGACAGGCAAACACAACACAACACCAGGAAAGGTAAAGCACAACAGCAGGTTCAGGGAAACTCGACAAAGACTTAACTAAAGACTGGACTGAAATACAGGTGGAGAGAGGTCGAGAAACACAGGTGAGTGTAATAAGTGGGAAAACACTAGGAACAAGGAATAAGCTGATGCTGGGCTAATTAGACACATATAATAAAGGGGTGGAGGGAACACATAGAGTACATACAGTACTCAAGTAACGGACCTTCTTCATAACAAAACATTGTGGTTTGGGTTAAAATAACTGTTATTTCTAAAAATTACAAACGAACCTACATCACTTGAGATACTACATTATGTTACTGACATTACATGTACGTGATGTTTGCTAACAACATTAGTAAGCTGAAAGGACTTAATGTTGGCTTCTGGTTTTAGACTGGAAACGGACAGCGGCCTCCTGAATGAAAGTCCTGTGCTGGTTTACCCCAACCGTCCATCCCTGACCTGCTGTAATAATTAATACAGCTGCTTTTATTTTCAATCTATATAGTTGTTTTCTGACAAGCCCAGCCGTTGTAATGTCAAAATCAGGCTCGTAGGTGCAAGTCACGAACTTTAATCAAAACAGTCTTCTGGTCTGCTCATTCTGCAACGTGGAGCTCAAACATCCAAGTGAAATAGCAATAAAACAACTTAAATGGAGTCTGACTTAAAGTTCAAATACAGTTTCCTTAACCAACATCAGCATGAAATGGCCTTGAGTGATGAATCTGTGTTTTGTTATGCTACAGTATAGTTACGTGTTTATTGTTCAAGCAGATGAACGCAGACTCGATGTTCAAACTGCATCCCTTTAAGAAAACACAATTCCATGTGCACTTGCCCTTGTGATTGGTTGCGCCTGCACCTCTGGAAGGCTTCAGTGTCTTTCGAGCAAACAGTTTGATGAGGATGCCCTTTTTAACTAACAGGCCGCCTTGGTGCCCCATAACGCCGCAGGAGGATGTGGACACAACTCATCACCTGTATAAATTGTGAGTTTGAGACTTCTATAATATGGAGTATTCCCAGGCCTCGCCGTTAAAAGGCCGAGCCTCGCATCCGCACAATGTCTCCCCTGCTGGGTAACATCGCCGGCAGCAGACTTTCACCTCCACCTGACTTCACTTGTGCTTGTTTACGGAAACTCAACCCAACAGCAAGGCGGGAAGCCAAGTGGGACGTATTAAGGGGATTGTTAGAGACGCAGCTGCCATCTGATGGGAAGTAACAACACTTAAACAACACTTCACTTCGACCCATTACATCCTACACAACTCTGAAGACCTGGGCGATGTAATGAGAGCAACACGGAGCGCCGTATTTATGGGCAGATTTGTCAAAGCAATGAGCAACACGGCCATTAGCATTGATAGCAATAGGCAGCGTTGCCTCACTGGCCTAATGGCAAAAGCCAATGCAATGTTACATTAGCGTTCAATTTAATAAAGAAGGGTTGTTGAAAGCATTGCCATGTGCCAATTACTTCATGGCCTGCTGGTCAGCTCACTGTAATTTAAGGTCATTTTCCGGCCTGTGTGGGCAATCAGGAAGTGCAAACTACCACTGGACCTCTCCGGATTACAGTCTCCATCTACACAATTTGACAAGCCACACGTCATGTAATTCACTTTTTGACTCTTCCGTGTTTGGACCGGATCAACCTGTTTTTCCAGCCCAGACTAAAGCCAAATTGGGCACTAGCTGTACACGTGTTAGCCCGATGGAGCTCACTCTGACGTTAAACTGGGGAATTAAGCACCACAGTGGTCCGTGGTCCATTTCGCTCTCGCAAATTATGCTCTCTGCTTGACTCTTCCTGTCCTGGCCTCTGCCGCTCCGTCTCTGTTATTTCTCCCATAATGTGTTTTCTTCACCTCTTTTCTCTCCCTCTGCCTATGCCTCTATTCGTCTTTCCCATCCTGCCTCTTTATTTTCACTCCTACACGATGGCAGCCTCTCATCAACCCCCCGACTGTCCTCCTTTCCGTCCCGCTGTCTTGCTCTTTCAAATATTCAATATCCGTTTCTCCTCCTTACTTCTTGCCTCTGATCTCCTCATTTCTTCTTCACCTTCTTTGCCCCCTTCTCCGACCGGCAGCCGACATGTAACTTCCTGACATTACAGTGTCCACTTCACATGCGACTGTTGATCACTCTAGGGTTTGGCATATAAAGCACATAATGACTGCAGGAGGCATAGGTACAAGGGTGGTGACACACCTGCAGTTTTTAGTTTGGTTAAGTCCGACTCAATTTAGGCAGAAATTACATACCGTGCCTTTAAATTGCATAGCAACTTTTCTCTCACAGAAATATCCATTAGTCCAGACGACAGGACTTTCTTCCTGTATTTACTTTCTCCCTCTCACCTCAGGCACATCGGACTAATAAGCAGAGTGAATGTTCTCACATGCGTTCTTGCACTTTGGTTTGCTCGGTTATTTCTGTGGGTGAAAAGAAACGCAAAAACTCTCCAACTCTACAAATCCATCAACTGACTCAGACCCGAGCAAACAAACTATGGGTGTGAAAACACCCCTCAAGTTGCTCCCACACCTGTAGTTCAGCTCATTTAGTTTGGGCGAAGGGAAGAAAGAAACATGTTTTTCTCCTTTAGCTCTAAGGCGATTGGTATTCGACTGTGTATCAACAAATGAAACCAAGATGAGTCAACACGGAGGCACAACGACTTGACAGGTAAATAATGGATCGGACAGCTTTGGCGACTGTCATCCTGCATCATCAGCGAATCATCAGGACACATGTCAGAAAATCAAAATCTGGAGGTTGACAGCAGGGCACGCAGCACCTGGCTGCTTGTAGCGTGTGTTTATTTATGTACTCTTGTGTCCTAAAGAATTCAAAATAACTGATAATAAGCATTATTAGTGTTTTTTAGAATTCAACTTGACCGCATGACTAAAAAAGGGGGTACATACAGGACAGAAATACTCCAGGGGGTATTACTGTGGAATCTTGTTGTGAGTCACTTTTTTATGGACTGACTCAGTCGCTTGTGCGGCTAATTCATAGCATCCCTTCCCGAACAGATCACAATCAACAGATTTAATTGTAGCTTAGCCTCGCCTTCATGCTAAAAATAACACATCCACTGCTTCAGAATCTGCCCGGGAGTGGATGAAGAGCCTTCTCTTCAGGCGGTGTCTGCCTTGTTGTTTAGTCCACGCCAGAGTTCGATCGACAGCTTTCACACCAGCCAAATGAACCAATCTAAGCACAAAAGATGCAGCAGAGTTTGTTTTAACAGACCCAGCCAGTCACATCCAAAAGCAGCCTAAAGAACCGAGCAAGGGCTGGCACAGTGACATAGGCTGGCCTGAGGAGACCCAAAGCACGGTCCAAATTTAAACTTGATGGATTCATTTATGATATGCCTGATGGCCAGTTGTTTTGAGTGTGTGAATCCAATTGTGTGCAATATAATTAAGCTGGTATAAGCTGCTGCTACTGATGACTATGTTCAAGTAACTAAAGGTCTGGCATAGGCATTAAAGGGCCACTACGTAGTTTTGGAGAAGAAATTAGAACACTTTTTAATATTAACAGTATTAATAAAGAAATAATACAAATTCAGAAATATGTATTTAACAATAAACAAGCTGTTCTCAGAGGAAGATAAGTTCCAAGAAGATTGTTTGGAGCTAGAAACGTGGCAGGATCCGCCACATATAAACAAAGTATGAAATTGTGTTTGTCCTTTAAGGTTGGTTTGTTTATTCACTTCATTCAAACATGAAAACAAAAAGAGTTTGTTTATTTAGTTTGTTTAGTTTGCTGTTGGGCCTCATGCCACATGGCTCAAACAAAGAGAAGGCCTCTAGGGAAAAATCAAAAGCCTAACTACTAGTTGAACTGTAACTCAAGGTATGACACACCCCCAAAACTTTCACCTGGTCCCTATTGGCTGCGGGCCAGGAACCTCCGCCAGGATCACAATGACGTCACTCAGAGTTTAAAGGTCAGGAGACCCCACTGCACGTTGCATTCCCAGGGTGACGTCATGCTGTGAAGAGACTCCGGTTTCACTCAGTAGTTACCATAAGGGTGTATTTGAGAAATGTTTTTCACTTCACTTGGCCTAGGCTTCAGTTCTCTCCTCACTGGACGAGACAGAGACTGTTTTTGTTTCACTTTTGTTTTTGTTGGAATATTCGTCATTATTGTTTTGGAGCCTTAGAGGAACACTGCACAACCCAGTCGTTCCTCACCGCCTGCACGAGGAAGAGATCATCTTCAGGAGGAGACGGAACCACCAAGGTCCAGTCCTTCCATCAGGTCAACAACGCCGTGTGCTTGTCGTCAGCTGTAAGGACGCTACAGCTGACCCCGCGCTCGCATCCAAAACAAGTTGGAGCTTCGAGTCGGACGAAAACACACGCTAGTCGCAATGAGCAGCCCAAGTAAAAAGCTTCTGTTTGGGCAGAAACAGATAGATATATAGCGTGCTTTTGTTGTGCTTTCGTGTGAAGTCACCGCCGAGTTCTACTTATGGTTGACTGTGCTAACTGTGTTACACTTGCTAGGAGCCCATTCATGCTGATCCACTCTGTGGATAGCTTGTGTAGTTTTGCCGCCCTGTGTGATCACAGTACGCCGTATTCCGGCTCAATCAGCGGACGACAAACAAACCTCGATTGGCTTGCCGGTCACTGTTTGAGGGATAGACGACCGCTGTGTACCACATGGTCGTTGTGTTATTCTTTGTTGTCTGCTAAGCACTCGCTTAGCTTCTTTCCACTTTTACTAACTCACACACACGCACACACACACACACACACACAGGTAATCTTATGAGCGATCAGTTGGAAACTCATAGTTAATAACCCCGCTATAATTAAGACACATGATATATATATATATATATATATATATATATATATATATATATATAATATTCCCCTATATATTCACACCTTCCCTCTTATCTAATTATTTATATTTTCATAATATTGACAATTTGATTAATTTCAGGCATTGAGACTAAAGGTATATCATTTGATTATTGACCCCTGATTTCAGGGTGGTGCCCCGTGTTCATTAATGAGTCATAGTTACCTACGTTTCATTAATGAACTATAATAATTGTATTAATTCATAATAATATTTTAATAAATAATCAATAACCAATATTGATTCCCAACAGGGCATACAAATAAATAAATCAGTC
This sequence comes from Diplodus sargus, assembly GCA_903131615.1. NCBI lineage: Eukaryota > Metazoa > Chordata > Actinopteri > Spariformes > Sparidae > Diplodus > Diplodus sargus. The sequence continues at coordinate 3,229,874 of CAEMYA010000029.1, forward strand.
AGTGAAGATCTTTCTCTTCTGATTAAAATGTCGAACACAAAACCACACAGTGCCCCTTTAATTTAGGTGTTGTACCATTGTGGTGAAGAGGGAGCTCAGCCGAAAGCTGAAGCTCTTGATCTACCAGTAAATATAGATCACAACTATCACTTATGATCATGACCTTTTGGTAATGAACAAAAGAATGAGGCTGTGTATACAAGCAGCTGAAATGAGTTTCCCTCACAGGGTGTCAGGGCTCAGAGTAGAACTGCTGCCTGCTCCTTGTAGAGAGGGGTCTATCGAGGTGTTTTCTAATTAGGATTCTTCCCTGTGGGAGGATTCCAGGCATGACTGGGGGAAGACCCCGTTGGAGACCCAGGACATGCTGATGGTGTCATGTATTTTATCTGTTGAGGGAAGAGCTGGAGGATGACTGGGGGTTTTTTTGTTGGGTTTTTTTTGTAGCCCGTCATGACCCGGGGAATGGATGAGCAGCAAAAACTGGACGAATGGACAGACGGAGCTGTGGTGGCTTACAATACCTGTCAATCAGGCCAAGAGCCCCGAACCATACCACTCTGCTTTTGGATGATTTTTCTGACAAGGGACAAGAGAGATGACATCCAGTGAATTTCCCCTGCCGCAACTGAACCAGGAAATACACATTTTTACACCAAACAAAAAAAAAAATTTTCCCAATCACATACTTTGTTCTTTATATCTTTTGACAATGAATGAAATGAAGTCGTCAGTACTCACAAATAAGTACATAATTCTTTCTAACAATGCACAGCAGCAGAAAAACTTGGAGAATTGTGGTTTATTGATCTCAGTTCGCAATCCTTGACACCAGAGGCTGATGGGAGGCTGAAACTACACGTCTAGTTGTATTAACTTAAAACCATAATTAAATGTAGTGGACCTTTCAAGTCGGCTTTAGTATTAAGGTACTACTTTTCTGGAGTCTGTGTGAATTAACTATTCACGGTCAACATACAATTCATTAAAAACATTACTGGAAGAAGAACCATCTTTTAGTCTACATAATGTATCACTCAGCTCCCTAACCTGTTTGTATGCAGTAGCTGAAGATCCAATCTATTTCGTTCCAATATTGGTATAAAGATGAAACCGCTTGAAGCTAATCATTGTAATCAAGTGTTGCAGTGTGAGTCAGCAGTGCCAAAAGCCAAAAGTGGCCAAAGGTATGTCAATTGTTGCTCAGCGGTACATTCCTAGACTGGTATACCGATCCATGGAGTGGTATGCTGCAGTTATTCCGCTGGTATTCCATTGACACATGAAATTATGCGCTGCTTGACACTGTTATGCTATTGAAACTGTTATGCCTACTCAAAACTAATGATGGAGCTAGCCTTAGCTAACATGGCTAACGTTAGCCTTGCCACCATAGCCAGTCTGACTAATCAAAGGCAAAAACCTTGAGCCAGCCAACCAAACAATACCTACTGACAGGTTTTCTTTATCAGGAGAACTCAATAATGAAGTACTTCATATAAAATCAACGTCACGGAACATTAACCATTGTGGCATATTTTGTATTATGTTCACTGTCCTTTGAATGACCATTATAAGCCACTAATAAAGAAGAGGAATCAATCAAACAGATGTATACCCAAATTCAGCTGGTATAATAACCGAAGGCTTTTACCACTGGATCAGTTGGTATACGGATGCCCAAAGGCTAATAGGCTGGATCAACAGGTTCTTATACCAATAAGCCAGAAGTAAAACAGTAAACAGTAAAACCATATCATCAGGGCCGATCATCTTTTATTCTTTATTAGCGGCTTATTCCGGTCATTCAAAGTACAGTTCACATGATACATTATATGCCACAGTGGTTTATGTTCCACGAAACAAGCATTAGCATAATGTATTTTCAAAGTCTTGTTCTTTTACATTTTGTCTTGTCTCTTGCTTTTAACTGGGAGAAACGGTGAGCGGAACCGGACTCAATGGTGGACGGCCATCCTCGACCGGCTGGGTTGTGAGTCACTTTTCTAAAAAATACAGAAATAAAGTAAACTGCACGGGTAAATGTGTTTTTAAAATGTTTCTGTTACTAGGGACTGGACCATGTTCCTACAGCAGCATGCTCTACCATTCACCAGCAAACTCTGCCGTAAACAACTGATCTAGAGGTGCAACACAACTTCTACTGTAGTCATGCACACAGTCAAATGGATGATTGTAGTTGACATCTGTGGTGTTTTAAATATAGTGCAGCCTCCCTCAGAGAGAAGACCACATGCCATTTACGACAAGAATAGAAGAGCTGCTCTCCCCGAAAAGGTAAATCTATCCTTCCTTCAGCCAGCAGAAGAAGTCCAATACCTTCCTCCATTTTCTGACCCCCCTCAACTCCCTCGAGAAATCATATTTTACATGCCATGTAACCGAGGACATATAATACATCTTCGTGTACTTTAAAAGAAATAAACATGGGGTTAAACCGAGGCGAGTAAAGAGAGAACAAGTATGAATGTCAGCACAGCAGGTGAAGATCTGCACAGGATATGAAGCTTCCACTGGCTGCCTCTGTCAGACGAAACAAGCCGGCCTGGAGATCTGCGGCTTTCAATCTCTGGGAAACAGACCCGCGATGTACAGAACAGCCAGAGTCAAATGCAACCAATGATCCAAGATAATAATAATAATAATATTTTCTTGCTTCATTCCTCATTTTGTCTATAAAACTAAAGAAAGCAGCAAAACAAATCTGTTTACATTTCCCAAAGCTGAACGATCTGTATTCAAATTGACTGTGTTTTGCTTCAACCAGCAGTCTAAATCCTAACAATATTCAATTTACCTTGATATTCAGTAACAAACCTTCATATTTGACAATTGTGATCCAGTTAATGCTTTGACTGAAACAATCAATCTATTATCAAAATAGTTGCAGATTGATTTTCTTGATTGATTAGTTAATTGATTAATCAAGTAAAAGTGGAACTCGAGCCTCAGCTCCCTCTGGGCCTCGACATCTGCACCTGTCGAATTCACGTTCAAGAAAAAAACACGAATCAGAATTCCACATTGACGGCACAACGCGGGGTGAAGACTCAGCACTGGCTAGTCCTTTTTTTAGTTTGAAGCTATTTGTGCACCTCAACACACTTTAAACTGCATCCCTCCAGCAGAGACCTGTGTCAAACAGCGTCATTTGCACTGCAAGGCCAACCTGACACTGTGACTTTGTTGAGGGGACTCCGTGGCGAGAGGCGCTGTTAAATGAAAAATGTAGATTGCAGCGAGCGACACTGGTGTGTAGGCCCCGAGGACTGAGCGATTTCTATTCCTCACAGGCCATAGGGAGGGCTCTTATGTATGGGGGACGTATTTTGGCTTTTATTGTTGTATTTGAATGGATTCACAGAGAGATTGGGAGCCTTGAAAGCCCCTCAGAAAAAAATAAAAATGCTTTCAGCGCATCGCACGTTTCGGTGTTCTGAGGGAAATGGCTGCATCGATTTAACCAGGCCCGACTGAATTCCGGGGACGGTCCCAGTGGTCTGTCCTTCTGCCGCTGCTTTCATCTGCATTCTTCCTCTCCGGCTGCATCTGCATGCTTTCCGAGTGAAATTAGCCCAATGTGACAACTGATGTGCCACTGGGACCCCGCTGATAGCTGCCAACAACCTCACCTAGAAGCAAACTGCCGAGACGGGAAGCAGCAGGCTTCCTTCCCAGCAGATAAAAACACAAACATGAATTGTTATTATTATTATCCTATCTTCCGTCTCTGAAATCAGCCCCAACTATTCAACCACCTTCCCTCGTGGGTTGTCAATGGACGAGCCAAGAGCCTGCAAATCTGTCTGTTTATATACATCACATCAAGAGCAAATATTAATGCTCAATTTCCTAGCAGTGGGCCATCCCATAATGCATTTATCCTCTGCAAATAGCAATGTCACGCTAACTCTAGGGAGAGGCGTCAGCTGAAATGTTATGAATAACTTGATCAAATTACACAGTCGGAGCAAGAGGGGAATAATAAGGCTGGTGCTGTGGGTCTTGGCAGCCCTAAAGGGCCCAGCCAGGTTAAGGCACCCAGCCAGACACCATGCCTGGAACTAAATGAAGCTGTTAGGAAATGCTACAGGTCGTTCAGAGGCGCACACTGGGCTCCCTCAGGGTCCGCCATCTGCTGACACATGAAATACCAAGACAAAAAGAACGAGTGGTGCTTTTGTTCTTTTTTAAGAGAAGTTGGACTTTGTGGTCTGTTCACTTTTTACCTGGGAATAAAACTTTACCAACGGAATAAAAGTATTCATCAGGTACGGAGTTCTTTCTGTCCTTTAAATGCACTGTATGTTATTTCTGCCACCGAGGGTCCCTCAATCAAAACAAAACAAGACTTTAGTAGCGTGGGATCATGGGAGTTGTTGTCTTTATCATTCAACTAGAATGGCACCTTAGCCAAGGCCCGGCAGCATCCATCATTCAATCAAGTCCATCGTCGGTACCTTTCTGAATCCCAACTTTCTCCACAGTGTACTGGCGGTAGTCACAGGTTTCTATCCGCATGCGTTACCGTACAGCTGCTGAAAAAAGACGGCCCTCCACGAAAACAAGTTTAAATCCGCTCGACCCAGATATTTGTTCGGATCGGCATCATTGCACTCACTCAGAGATACCAGCCATCTAAACACGCCTGATTTGGTTTTCATCAAGATCCATGCATTATTCCCTGAGAAAATAAAGAAAGATAAACAAATAAAAAAACAAGGCCTTATCTTGTAAAGGTTAAAGAAAGTGAGAAAAGTGTGTGGCTCCGTTCCCTTTCTAAAAATGCAGAAATGTTACATATTATACCTTTAAATCCATCCTCCTGTCGTATATGTCAAAGGGGGAAAGTTTTGCTTTGTGGACAGCAGAACAGTGTGTGTGTGTGTGTGTGTGTGTGAGAGAGAGGAATACGAAATGGTTATCATTTTTTACATTTTCAACATGGGTGGAGAGGGGATTTATAATGTTCTCACGAAGAAGACGGAAAAAAAATGGTAATATTTATCCTGATCCACCTCGGCTCGTCCTCATCAAACCCTCGCTCCAAACCGACTGGCTGAGAACACCACATGGTCACGGGCTGAGATGCTGAACAATAACATGAAGGGGTAATGTTCACTTTTGACCATGTTATGCAGCTATGTATTACAGAATAATGAAATATAAATACATACCATAATATTTGATGTATCCATTTTTTTAAACGGGTAATAGTATACTGTAATAGTCCCAATGCAATGCATATGGGCTATGAGGTCAAGACAGAAAAATAAATAAGTGTTCCAAACATTAATCTGACCTTTTGTTTTGATAATGCCACATTGCAGTCATGTGAAACCACAAAGATGTCCGCAGGCGAGTGTTCATAAAGTTGTGGAGGGTTTTTTTTCTTACATTTTTTTTTTTATGTCAAGTTAAAAAATGGGGGAAAGAGAGGCTGAACTGAGTCATTGTGTTTCAGCAAAACAGTTCCCGAAAACTTTTTTTTTTCCTCCTCCTCACACTAATTCAATTATAAATCCAATATCTTTTCTCCCTATGCCAAATGTCAAGCTGTGCCTGAGTTATTCCTGACTACGTGCAGAATCAGTTGGTTTTGGCCAGAAAAATGTGAACTGAGGCATGCTGGGATACGGCTGGCCCAGCTGTGTGTCTGCATGCAGATTCATAAAAGAGATTAGCCACCCCCTACGTCCGACCTAACACAAGGTCATTCAGGGCAGATACTGTACACAAACGTCGATCGCTCTCATCTGCATGTCGTCTCCCACACATGCCTCGCTGATTATGGGGAGAAAACAGACAGCTTCCCCCACAATGGAAGCTAAGTGTGTGGAATTACTCAGCTGGAATGAGCGCTGACAAAAGCAATATTTAGAGGGGAGAATCAGGAGATGATTTGGAAAAAGTGTTTCCAAGCATGCTGGCTGTGTATGAAAGGAATGCTTTGTGTTGAAGCGGATCCAAACGTCTGTTCAAAGGGCTCCGGAGGGGAGTGGTCACTGGGCTCAGTTGTCAAAGACCACTTTAATTTCCTCTGAGTCATAGCTGGACAATTGTGCAGCGCTGCCCATCATAGCATCTCATTAATCATCAAAGACATTTGCAGAGGATTTCAGTAATTGTCTGGGTTATACCTCACTAATCTCTGTCATCAACGTGACATATGGCAGATGATGTAATGCTGAGAAATGTCTGATGTGACTTTGGACTTCTGAAACTTTATTTGACTTCACAAATAGAATAGATTATTAGATTAAATGTGCGTGGTATTGCATATTCATTTTAGCGGACATATTGGTCTGTAAGCCAGTCAGTCAGTCAGTCAGTCCAACACTTCGGTCCAGACCGAAATACGCAAACCAATCGTACTCCCAACACGTCCAACATGGCGGCCTGGTCTGAGGCCCAATGCTGTAAACTATGGCCCTGTTCAGACCTGCATCAACATGTGTCCTGGGTCATCCCATCACAAGTCAACAGCTCTAAGTACAGATGTGAGCACTCCAAAGACACATTATGGGCTTGTCTGAGATCCAATCACAGAGGTGGTCTGGGCTGCGAGCGACCACATTTGGCGTTTTTCCACCAGCACTTTTGGCCACGCCAAGTCAAACTGAACGGCGCCGATTTCTTTTTCCATCACCAGTTTCACTGCACCGAGTTGAGCCGAGCCGCGCCCCCGATGGACCTCCTTAGGAGTGGGGGCCAAGCCGCGCTTACCTCCCTTCCAAGTGGGCGGCGGTGATGTCTCGCAACGGCGGCCAAACCCGAAACGAGTTCAGTCGAAGTCGTACGTAAAACAACATGAAAGAAGCTGAAACTACAATCGCACACATGGCGTGGTTAATTGGAGTGTAAATGACATGTTCAACCTCTCTCACCCTGCCAATGTCAGAGAGAGATGTTTGTGAACACACTGTTTCAAGTAACTGTTAACCTAGTAGCCGCAATATAAGAATTCCATAAGTGAGGGCCAAGTCTAAATCATTTGAGCCTTCCTGTAAATTCAGCATTCAATGCAATACATTAAGTTGTTTCTTATCTCGTAAAAAGTGTCAGTTTGTCGTAGCATGATCAGCGTACCAGCCCGTCTGCTACTTGTCTAAATGGCGTTTTTTACCTGCTGTCACTTAGCAGCAGTTTGAACACACTATTTGAACTTATTTCATCATCATCAGTGATGTACATGTTTATTTGCCTACAGAGCAGGGAGATGAGGTCCGATCTAGAGAGGCCACTCTAGATTCATGTCGAGGGCTAATGCCTGGTGTTCACTGACGGGCTGAGAGCTGTCCACCTGTGATCAGATCACTCAGGACCAATCCCCCTCATATGTGTTTGTCGGTGAGCTTTATTTTGAAAGTCTAACCTGACAGCGTATATGTACTGTTGCTAAAGTGACCGCAGACCCCTGCATGTGACAAACTGAAGTGAGAGACTGACTAAAGCTGCTGTAGTTGTCGACTTGAGAGTGAGAACATGCTGGAAAGTATCTCAACGGCCGTAAGACGGCTTGCAGTGAAATTTGGCACACAGAGATGAATCCACCGTCTTCAGACTTCTTTTCACTTATTTGCCACTTATGAGGACATTGCACCAACCAACGTTATTTTATGTCTGAGGCTGAACAGAGCAAAGTAACGGACATGTGGTGCGGAGACGAGGGCGCTTTAAACCAGGCGCAGGCTTGTATACTGGTGGTAACGGGAGATAGTTCCCTCTGCAGGGTGAGACAGTTGATTCAGAGATTGATGTCAGAGCAACAGTGGCTACAGTGGTGAGCTAATACGCAGCCTTACCACAACACTGGCGAGACACGCTGCCTCAAATTCATAAATCACAATGTTTCACTGTAGACATCATCGTCATACGCCACTTCGGCAGACATCGCCCAACCCCATGTACATAACGTTACTTTTATAGCCACCATTATTTATTCAGTGAATAGTAAGTGTTACAATAACTGTCTCAGAAGACATCGTTCCCTTTTTTTCGCTTTCACGTTGCGTTGTAGCGGCGGCGTGGCAAAGCCTGCCGACTGACAACTGACTGACATCCCACAGGCGACGCCGGATCTCCGGGACGCGGCGAGGTCCAAAAATACACCTGCAATTGTCGCTTCCGGAAATCTACGAGATTGCCACTTTAAAAGAAGGAAATGACTTCAAGTTTAATGAAGTATTTATTGAAGTTTGTATTATGAAGGGACTGTCACCTCGGGCCCAATTCTGGCCTCGGCGAGATCAGCAACATGACGTGTTGAAATAGCTTTTTTTTCCTGGCGTGAAGCTTGTTCAATGTATTTGTCCTCTTTACTTTAAACACACATCTTGTATTATATTTATATGCCCCATTGCCTATTGTTGGTGTTTTTCTCTTCTATTCATTTATCCAATTTTATGCATTCATTTTGTCATTTAGCTGAAATCTAATTAAAGATCTATTAATCCCACACGGCCAGGCGTCACACTGATCCTGACCTCCTGACCTCCGCGCTCAGCCAATAGCGCGCTGACTGCATGAATTATCTGTGTACACGCCTGAGGAACGTAGAAGACGAATGAAGGCGTCGCGGGAAGACTTCCTTCCCCTCCCCATTGTTTAAGACTCTGTCACCCTGATTGTGTCCTGCCCCTCGTTGTTATTCATGAGCCGTCTCGACACGTGTGAGGATTCTTTATTGCTACTCTGCCATTCTGGCTGCAATGACTCTGTGATGAGGCTCTTAAGCCCGTAGTCAAGTTCAAAGAGTAATTTTCCTGAGTGTTATTTCAATGGAGTGAAATGGCGTCTCATCACGGGCCTTTTCCCTGCCAATAACGGCCCGGCCGGTTGGCTAGCCCTGCCGCGCTGCTGGGCACGTGCGTGTGACACGATGAATCGTGATGAGGTGGCTGTTTGACGCACATGATTAAACACTCGCGCGCACAAAAAGGGGGTTCACACCGGCTGGCATGAGCTCACAGGGAGCCCGTGTGCCTTGTTGATGCGTCAGCCTGCAGTTCATGTGCACAGCGGCCACGGCCGCTCACAAGAGAGCTCCATTCATACAAATGTAAGTGCAGAACGTGTCAGGGTGCGTTTTTCCCATTAACCACTACAACCTGTTGTGCAAACAGACATATTGGAGTAAAGGCCTGCTCACGCCTGGCAGGATAGCAGCCATGATTTTCTACTCAGTCGTTTTGGAGATCACAGACGAAGGCAAATCGGAGTCGGCTTGGCGCTCAGAAATTGGCCCTGGACTGCCGCGCGTTGAGCTGTTCAAAAAAACACGATCCAAGAGCTCGCAATGCCTCACAGATGCCTCAGTGATAACAGAGCGGGCTAACTATGTGGTTGTGTTGGAGAGAGGTCAGCGAGCCACGCAGCCAGCTACAGCCAGGCAGGGAGGAGGAGGAGGAGGGGTGGAGTTGAGAGAGAGACAAAAGAGCAAGCAGGGAACTTTAATCTTGGCTCAAAGGTGTCAGGGACGTGGCCCCGGCACTTTTCAAAACGGCGGATTTTGTTGCCGTCAGTTTTAAAATTACACATGCATCAACAAATAGCTTGCACCAAGAAATGTCCAGATAAGTTGTTTTTTTTTAATCACATAACATGTACAATCAGAATGTAATGCATTAGATGGACTGATTAACTACCGAGCTGGCAAAGCCGAAGTTGCGTATGGTACTGCTGCTGTGGGTGTGATGCACATGACTGTTACTTGTGCAGTCAAGTAAGTTTTGTGCTATATTTTGAGTATTGTCAGTTCTTTGGTACCAATAATTGTTCATTGCTGCAGTTAACATCTACTCAGGATCTAATACTTATGTTGCCTGAAACATTGAACAGTACAGTTTATATATATATATATATATATATATATATATATATATATATATATATATATATATGTTTTGGTTTTTTTTGTCCCCACCACTTTTTCACAAGCTCTTTTTTTTCACTCCAAATCACCTCACAGACAACTTGTAATGTTTCTTTGTGGACATCCTTTTTGGTGAAAGACGCGTGAACCATTGGTATTGCGTCATTTCCTGTGCCAGACTATGATCAGTCACGCGGTGTGCAGACCACAACGGCTTCAAGATTCCTGATAACAAGACGGGAAGTTGTGTAACGTGAGCGGTACGACTTTGAAAGTCGTGCAGTGTGACCACCGGGCATTAGCCTCCGTTGGAATGTAGTGATTTTATCTGCCGTTAGACACAAAGTCAGCACCACGGACAGCTTCAGGAGGGGAGGCATGCGCGACATTATAGAGAGTCTGTGGTTGGTCTGTCATATTTTGGGGATACTTATTAGCTCATGGGATTAGTTTTGTCTGTTTGTGAAGCAGAAATATATTGCAAACAGATGGTAACAAGGATTGCATGTGATTTGCATCCAATGTACAATCCCAGCTTCACTGCACAGTGCTTATCAGGGAACTATGGCTGCATCCCACTGCCTCCCCGTTCTCTCTCTGTAGTCTCAATAAAATGAATTGTACAAAACAGATAATAGTCTCTCCATGAAGGCCTTCATGTGGTTGCACTTCAGCCTCGTTCCGGCTGCCACTCTTAAGGGAGCAGTCCGTCCAAAATAGGATGCAGCCCTGGCCAAAACGTCCATGGAGACTTATAAAACCACTCCGAATTCACTTCCTCGCTGTTTTGCTCACCTGTTGAGATGCTAATGTTTGTCTTTTAGTACCAAGTGAGCGGTTCACATGCAACAAATGTTGATGTTGACCTTGTTACCAACAAAATATTGTTTAGAACATGCTGAGAAGGACAGAGGAGTCGTGGGGTGGTGATTTATCTGAAATCTGAAACATACAAATCATTTTCATTGTTTATTAGTCTGTGGATTATTTTCTCTGGGAAGGTGGATACATTCTTTGCTGTATAAAATGTCGGAAAAAAATGATAATCAGTGTTTCCCAAAGCCCAAGAGGACATCCTGAAAAAAAATCTTGTTTCGTCCACAACCAAAATGTATTCAGTTTACTTTCATGAAGATATAAATAAGAAATAAACTTAACAGACTTGCTGCACAATGGTCTTGTCATCTGACCTTTGTCGGTCCAAGTGGACGTTTGTGCTAAATTTGACGAAATTTCCCGAAGGCAGTCCTGACATATCGCGTTCACAGGAATGGGTCAGATGGTCAGGAAAAAAAAAAACCCAAAGAAAATATTCACTTTTAGGGAGCTGGAATTGATGAGTTTTGACAGTAGCTGCCAACTAACGGATCAGTCTTTGCAGTTCCAGATTTGCTTTGAGACAATGTCATCCTTTTTCAAACCTTTATCACGCATGTTTACCAGAAATGGAAAGAACAGGAAGGACGTCGGGCAGAGCAGACCACTGTCTTCGGCTGCTGTCTCGTGAGAATATCATTAAAGCGTAGAATCACTCAATTTTTTTTTTACCTTGAACCATCTTGACAGTTCTGACCTTTAATTTTTCCTAATGCTGGTGTGAAAGGCCTGCTGAGAACACGCTGACTGTCATCTGCAGGTGGACGCGCGCGGACGGACAGTCAGGTGACCTTTCACCCTTTTAACGCCGCGGAAGCGCCAGGACCTTGTGATCGGCGGAGGCGTAGCGCCGAGCATCCGATCCGTCTGGGCATAAATAATAATGAACCCGGGCGCGGAGATGGCAGCAAAGAAGAAAACGCAGCGAGGCAGAAAGTCGAGCGAAAGAAAAAAGGGGGAAGCATGTCTATGAAATCGCATAATTGCACTGCAGGGAATTTTAATCAATTAGAACCGCGGAGCTAATTAAAGGCGGCATTGTGTTTACTGACTCAGAGCGGTGAGCTTCTGAGAGACACAAACATGGCAAACACACACACACACACACACTTCCTGTTGACTCAGACATCGCTGGCGCATGCAGAACCTTGTACTCGTATGTCAGAGGTTCAGTGCCGACTCATTCCATTTCATCATTCCGTGTTTCCGTTACAGATCACACTCAAAAAGCTTTAATAAGGCTTGAGAGCACGCGTCAGGCGGTCGAGTGTTCACACACACACACGCGCGCACACACTCACACTCTACCCTACCTGCCTGACCATGGGCTCCCGGATCCATTCATAAGCACACAGGCCAGTCACGCTTTATCTGTCAGCGTTGAGCTAAGAGAGCTGACCCTCTCGAGCAGCCGGGCGCTGAATGTCTAATGGTGTTTGACAGTGTCCAAATGGACTCCCATACAGTTCAGAGAAGGTCATTTACATCATTTAGTGCTACTGATGAGATGAATAATAAATGAATTAGTGCCCTGATGGGAGCGGGAGGGGCGGGAAGAAGAGAAAAAAAAAAAGAGTTGATTGAGACAGGAAGCTCCGCCGTTGGCTTTGAATTAAGGCGGCGCAAACAGGTGCTGTGTTTCACGGCACGCGCTCACTGAGGGGCCTCTCTCCAGCTGTAGCATTTTCCTGACATCCTCCACAGTGAGGGTAATTTCATTACCCAGCATCCAAACTCTACATGCTTGACTAGTTGAGGGGAGAGAGGAAATCAATAGACACCATTACCATGCTTCTCAGCCGAGGTGTAATGGATACGCACGCGGCCGGTGCGTGCACGAGGGCATGTCCGTGTGTGTGTGTGTATGTGTGTGTCGCAGTGTAAAACAAACCTCATTTACTGTTGACTAATGAAGATTTAAGAACCTACTGTTTGTCTTTTTCTGAGCAGCTGTCTGGGGTTGATTACATCTTCACGTCACAGAGGAGTCCTCTGCCGGAGTTTACCGGCGCCATCTTACGTTTCACCTCGTTTGTCGCCTCCGACCGCGACCCCCGTGACCCCCGCGAAGGTTGACGCTGAGAGGGGAGGCGGAGGACAAGGCGTCGAGGGAGGAAGTGGAGGAGTCGGACGAGTCACCGGAGTGGATCGCGGCCACGTCGGGCCACCAGACTCCTCCATCTGCTATCACAACTCCGCCTGTCTGCGCGGTAATTAAAATGAATTACCCAAAGTGAACGGCGGGCCTGCTTTCTATCTCTCTCTCTCTCTCTCTCTCTCTCT
>CAEMYA010000029.1:3242965-3269771 GCA_903131615.1 Diplodus sargus
CTTTCTCTCTCTCTCTCTCTCTCTCTCTCTCTGAACCCCGCCGCCGCCGCCTTTCGCTCGCACACACACGCAGAGATAAAACGAGTCAGCGCCCACACACACACGTCCCAACGACGCGCTTGTGGCTGATCTCAGACAGCACTTCAGTCGTGACACCGTCCTCGATAGACATCGTTGTCCGCTCCCTCGGTTGTGATCGGCGCTGCTCGTCATCATCGCGGGCGCACCGTGCCGCCGTTGTTCTGTTTAACCGGCTTATCCGTCTCCTGCTAAGGCGCCGGCGATTTGTCTTTTAATTTTGAGACAACATCACTTTGCATCTCTCGTTTCAGAGGCAGCGGGGGACTGTCTTCCCCTCTCCTGAAGCCAGCAGCCGTGTTTGTGTCCCACTGTGATGTATGGATTAGCAAAACACTATTGTGCATCCGCTTCGCCACATGCTGCCCTTTATGTAAAAAACAACAAAACAATCTCCCCGAAATATGTCAATAAGGATAAACAATGGTGTTGTCTGAAAAGAGGCTTCAGTGGAATTGTTTTAATCTCGGCGCCAGTGTCATAAAAACAACGCCGGCCTTGTTTGCTTAATTTTATGCCATCAGTGCTGTTAAGTTTCTTACTCCATTACTGTGATCTGGATCTGAGGGGAACACTGTAGTCTGACTGTTTCGCCGCATTGTTACAACAAATGTAGGTTCAAGGGGAATGTCAGGTGAGGCAAAATGGTGGGGGACCCGAAGGCAACGAGAGTCAGGAGGCAGGCAGGATTAGGAAACAAAGAAGGGCACATACCAAAATACAACCGGATGCAAAGTACGAATCAGGAAGAGCATTAGGAAAAATGCTGGCAACTAAAAACAAAAAAAACAAGGAGACACAGGAAGCCACGGGAACAGGCCCAGGGGGGACAAAACAGGACGAACTGACAAAGCCAGCAGGGAGCACACCGACTATATTTACACACACAAGGGCTGATCGACAAACGAGACACTGGTGAACTCAGGAAAAGGGCGCGAAATCACACAAAAAGGAGGAAATGAAAAGTAACGCACGACACACAAACAGGACATCGCAGAATCACAAACTGAAACATGACAGGAAAATGGCAAACACACCTAAAATGTCCAGTAATGCTACGTATATATCAATATGATAGCTATCGATAATATGTGATGTCATTCAAATGTTCATACAAGTACATGATGTCATCTTTCAAACTTGCAACTCAGCTACCAAAGCCCAGTTTATTCTAGTAACTATTAAAAAGTGAAATATACATTACACATCACTGTGAAGTGAACTGTTCTCTACACAGGATGTCTCACACTTTGCGTCCCCGTGTGTCCACCCACATGTTTCCATACATAAATCTAAACTGACAAGACAACAGATGTTTTGCTTCGCACCTGCTGTCAGCCGTCGGCTAACCAACGCAGTGAATGTTTCACCTTTTTACACATTTTTTTTTCAAAATAATAAAAAAAATCTGCCAACCTCTGAGTCACTGCAGCAGCACAAGACACAGTGGTCATCACACAGATTGCTGTCTAAGTAGATTTACTTGATGTAATCTCAGCTGATTCATAGAGAAAACCGTTGCCAAGATGAATTGCTGGACCGGAGCTTTTCAGATTCCCCCCCAATACATTTCTTGGAAGTTTGGAAAAATAGCTCGGCTGCATATCTCGACGTCTATGAATTCATCCTCCTTCACAGACTTCGTCCCTCCAAATGCTTTTTTACATTTGTATTCCCCCCTCTTCTTTAATATCCTTTCATATAAATTTTTTTTAATGACGACGACTATAAATAACTTTCCTAAATCATTGGTAATTGATGCCTGAGATCAGAATAATCGGCCACTCTAATTAGACGATGATGAGCTCATGAGCTTGTGGTTAGCAAAATTGCAATTTGTTGTCTCACTGTGATTTAAGTGCTTGAATAAGCCCAGAACAACTCATTCTGTTGATGGCAGCATGAAGCAGTATGCACTCATTAGAGCTCAATTCCTTTATTGCGCTGCGACGCATCAATTGCACTTGTCCCCGCTACAGAAGAGTGAACAGTAAGTGAGAAGGTAAGTAGGTAACGTACATCCTTTACCAACCTTTGAAACGTGAAAGTGTAGTCTTTACATTTGCCTGCCTCCAGACTCCAGCGCCGCAAGGTTCGATACAAGCGCTTAAAAAGCGCGATCGATCGGGCTTTTAAGTGAAACTCTCACCAAAATGCCACTTTTAAGATTTACCGTATTTTCATTTTCAGGTCAAACTCCTTTTCAGTGGTAGCGCCACGTGCACTTTTACGATAGCATTAAAATCTCTGTTTTTAAAACACTAAGAAGGCTCGTAGTATCACCAGGGTCTCTACACATGAACACGAGCATTGAGAACACTGTTTGTGTACACAGAGTTTACTAAAAAGAAGGTTTTTGAACAACTCACGTTAGCAGTAGCTTGTTCCGTTAGCCACCGTACTGCCAGCTGCTGCTTTCATCCATGAGAGATTTCCATCCCATTATATCGCAGAGAAGGCAGAGATCTACAGCTCACTTCTCACACCAAAACAAGCTAGGTGGATTAAGGGCATTAAAGGTAGGAGGAAACATTTTTTGTAAGTATCTATTTTATGTGAGCTGTCCCTTTAAGGAATCTGAACGAGAATGGGAGCGTTAAAAGGTTGCATTCATGTGGCTGAACACTGCAGGCCCGCAGTAGAAACCTGGACAAACAGAGTGTAAGCTGTAACTCAGAAACCCATCACCTCTTACCTGCACGTCCCTGTGCTGTTCACCAGGACTCAAGGCCGCTGACAGGTTCACCCAGCGGCCTCAATCAATACAGCAGATTCTTTGAGCGTCACACACACAAACACACACCTGCACTTAGAGGATAACCTTGAGACACAGGTCCCACAATGGCGTCAAATGAATAGAAAGTGTAAGGAATAGAAAGAGCGTTTTTTTTTCTTTTATTTTATTTTTTTCTTGAGACCGAGGGAACAGGAGAGCGAAAATGGCTTTCACTTCAGTCCGGCTGCTCCCTAGGCTTCTTCTTTACAGAACAGCTGGTCCTTTGTGGCTATGGAGAACCCTGCAGATACTAATGAAGCAGAGGAGGAGTTGAATCCAGAGAGGAGAGCAGAAAGTAACACGGAGAGTCTGTAGACGTGCTATTGGCTCTGTGAGACCGCGGATTGGACTTAGGTTGTATCAGCACGCTCACGTGCTCACAGTCATAATGCTAACATGCTGATGCTAAGCAGGTGTTGGGTTAGTCAAACTCATCTGTAAGCATGGTTATAAATCAGTACCGGACATATTAAAGACTTTTTTTTTCCACAACTGGCATTATACTTTTGGCTGACTTTAACAAATTAACACATTTTTTAACACATTTTATAATTATTATAATTATTAGAGGGATAACATTAACCCTAACCCTATGGCCAACAACATAGAAACATATGGGTTTCTAACAAAACTATACCATATGTTTATATTAGTCCCTTTGTCTTAATTATTTAAATTTTGTATCTGAGACATGTTATTTGTCAGTTTGGTGTGGAACATGACTCTAAACATAAAGATAAGCATGGCTCCTCACTGCCCTGCTGTAGCTGTGGAGTCAGTGCTGCGATAAACTCCATCAAAATAAACACATTCATCCAACATTGACCCAGAACCCGAGAGTAAACTGATAAACTACCGAATGTTTCATCAGGTTTTTTTCTACAAAGTGCAATCGTTAGTCACATCAGCTCCACCACTGGATGTGCTGTGCCGACGTGCCCAGAGGAGCCGTGGTTCACGCCTCTGTTGAAGCTTTTATTTACACAGACTTGCACTTTTGACTCTCATCAAAGAAGCAGATATATCCTAACAGAGTCGTGAACAGTCCAGCCAGGAGAGTTTTATGCCCATTCAAACCTTGAAGTACTTCAGCTGTCAGTCAGCGAACACCGTCTGTGAGCAAATGAGCTGGACTTCAACTTCCAGAGCACAGGTGGCCAAAAGGAACCATCACCAGTCCACTGTTTTATTCCTTTTTCTCACGTACAAACACGGAACAGTTTGCTGGAGCACGGCCCCCTGGGTACATCTCTTTGTCCTTTGGCTCCCGCTGCCTCACATATTGACGGATCTGGATCGTCAGAACCTGGGCTCCCGTGGATCTCTGCTCTCTTCTGTTTAACTGTCTCCTTTTATCTGTGCAACTGTAAAATTTAAATCTATTACATTCTAATATCTTTTTTAGCTAATTACCTTGTGTGGCCTGTCCTCTCCCAGGTCACCCCGGTGGAGTGGACTCCATATCACTCAGGCACCACTTGGTGACGCCTCGGCCTGCTCAGTAGTCCTCCTGGATCCTCACACTTCACATATATCCTCTAGTATTTATCCTCTATTGCATTTCTGTCCATCCTGGGAGAGGTATCCCTCCTCTGTGGCCCTTCCTGAGGTTATTTCCATTGTTTTTTTCCCCGTTAAAAGTTTGTTTTTTCTTTAAATACAGCATGTTTTTCCTCACTTGAATCGAGGGTCTTAATGACAGAGGGCGTCGTTCACTGCCCGCAGAGGCAATGGGATTGTGGTTTTTGGAATATATAAACAAAGGCAACAAAAACTTGTATTGCTCTTGCTAATTATGCCTGGCCAAATTCTCAGAAACAGCCCTAACAGATAACACGGAGAGGAGAAACGGAGAGACACCCTGCATGCTGAAGGGGAGGGGTTGTGGTTGTCCATGAATAGAGAGTCTTAATTGTTTCCTAGGAGACGGGCAGAAACTGCCCAAGAGTTCAGCGTCTGACATCCACGCTTTTCTCATTAACGGAGTACCTGACATTCTAAGCAGGAAGGAGAGAGAAAACAACCCTCTCTAGTGACTCTCTATCACCTCTAAATCCAGTCCACAGTCAGGCTGACAGACAGAAACAGCTTCTTCCCTCGTCCCTTTGTTATTTTTCTGTCCGTCCACTGAGTCAACAGTATTAATCTCTCTACAGTGGCACGGGTCTTGTTTATGTCCGAGAGCTGTGTTGCGCCTGTCAATGCTAAAGGATGTTTACAAAGGAATACAGATACAGATGTAATTCTCGGCTGTACCACCTAACTGTACACCTGAGACATAGCTTGGCTGCAATATGTTGGAAAGCATTCATGGCTACTGTCATCTGATGTTTCAATATACATGCAAAGTCACTGTGCGGCTGTGACATGTCGCAGGCCGTGTGAAGGCCCCGGTATGCTTCCAATGAAGTGCGCCTCGGGACGCCTCAGAATGTCTTTGGCGCCGACGGAACCGGACGGAGCTGCCTCCGACATCTGCGGCCACGTCATCCACTTCACAACAGGTACGATACTTTCGAGTTTGTTGTTTTAGTCACAGGAAATATTTAGAAATCTCAAAGGTTCATCCATTCTGATTGGCTGATGCTGTCTATATCCCGTTTGGAACTATTCAAGTGTGTTTGGACAAAAAAAAAAAAAGCGAAGCAAAGCTAGCTGCGGCCACCTACGCGTGTTTGTGTTGGAAGCTCAGACTGCGACTGATCTCAGAAACCCGACTTCTTTCTCCTCCCGTCCCTGTACATTTCTAAAGCAGATCCGCAAAGCCCCGGGACACTAAGTTTTAGACTCGCACGGACACGTCTTCCTGTCAATTCTCACTGCCCTGGGCAATTCCGAATCTAATGAACAGACACAGGGATAATTAGATCTGATCCAAAGCGCTGTCGACCTGAACAGACCCAAAACAGACAAAGAATATCAGCGCTGGCAGCCGGATGCTCTGCCACTTAATGAGTAACCATGCTTGAAAAAGAGGTGAGCACACCCGCCAGTACAGTGGGAAATCTGTTTGTATGTCAACGGGCAAAGCCTGAAACTGGAGACATGAGATACCATGCGGTCATTTACAGGTGCTTGTAAATGACAGCATGGTGTCCAGTCCAGAGTTTAGTTTTTTTTGTTGTTACATTTATTCAGTAGTTATTACTCATTTGTAATTTCAGACATTTGTGACGCTCTTGTGTCGACAGAATTTGTCCAGAGGCAGACAGACAAGGTGAAACCAAAACCAGCTTCACTACGGTGGGATCCCATTATCCCTAAATTCATAGTATTCATTTAGTTAATTTACCAAAAACGGGTCAACAGTCAACTAAAATGATCAACAGAATGTGAGGAAATAACTATCGTATTGTGCTGCAGAGATATCTACAGAAGCTAGTATGCTAACCAGTTAGCCCCAGCTTAGACCAATCCAAAGTTCTTGTGCTAGCCCCTGGTGCTCCGAGCTCCCAGCCCAGACCACTATGGCTAACCAGGCTAACTAGATAAGCTCTAGTTAGCAGCAGTTAGCGGTTACTCCGCTGAGATGCTGCCCGCTGCTTGTTTTGAGCACCAATTTTTTTACATATTGCACCTTTAAACTAATTTGGGCCAGGGGTGTAAAGTTGGTGGCCGCTGCTTTGAGGACATGGCAGAAGAAGTCATTCCATCTTTAACAACTTCTTGTTAACTTCTTTGTTCTTCTTCCTCGGATGAGGCCAGCTGTTTGGAAATTCTCGTTGCACTCTCAGCTCAGCCATTTTTCTTCTTCCATCACTGAAGATAAAACCATGCAACACTCAACCTCAATAAACCCCAATATTCCAGATCAGTGGCGCCTCTCCACTCTCCTCCGCTAGCTTTCCACGTGTCCATGGCAACATTTCAGTTTAGTATTGATTTTACCATTTGAACACTTTGCAGATCTTGTTATGCCTTATTATTGCTGGAGCGAAATGTCCTCCTCCAGCCACCGGACTGGGCTCTCAGTTCAGAGCCGCGCAGGCTCCATTAAGAGCAGGCCTCAGCCTATTTGGGCTCCGATGAAACACTCTAATGGTGCCATTAGAGCAGGTAGATTAGTCACACATGCGGGCGAGCTCACATGCGCTCACACCGAGTTACACGTTCATGCTGTGAATGCGTTCAGAGAGAGAGAGGAAAGAAAACTTAGAGACATGCCAGAGAAAGTCCACGACTGTGAGGCTCGGGTTATACTTACAGGTTGACAGGCCCGCTATGAATTATACCAGGCATGGCTGAAATAAGTGAACCTGAAAGACGGCTGGATCAATGGAAGGCAGTTTATTGACTGAGCCCGAGGTAATTGAACAGTAGAGACAGAGGAAACAAATAACGACAGGAAGAATGGAGGAGCTTTATTAACAGCGGCGGAGATAGAAACACAATTAAATAAATGCAGACAAGTGTTAGGAAGTGATTTAGAGGATGATAGTGATTCTGTGAGCTCGTCTCCTCGAGGGAGTGCTTCCCCAGAGCAGGCTCACTGAGGGCAAAGAGCCAAACCTGCTTTCATTTTCCGTCTATTAATAGGAAAGTCCTGTGATATATGCAGGTGTATGGACTGGTATATAATACGTGTGAATGAAACAGCCCCGAACTCCAAAGGACAATATGCATCAATGGGCGATTACGGTACAGTGAGGCTACAAGCGGCTTTATGGAGTACCTGGTGAAATAACGTCAGGGAACTCAAAGCGAGATTTCCAGGCTTTTACTGAAATGCTTTAATAGGTGAAAAGACTCGACTGTCCTTGGCCCCTGGAAAGCATTTCAATATAAAGACATCATAAAGCTGTCCGTCTCACTCGCTGGAAAAAATGACGGATAATGTGAGAAACGAATTGCGGCGGGAGCTTCTCTGAACCTGCTGCTGCCTGGAGAGAGAGAGAGAGAGAAGTCATGCACATGTCACACACAAAAGCCATCAACTATTCAAGCCTTAATTCATTTACAGATCTCATCCTTTCTTTTCCATTTCAGACTATATATGTCGTATTATGATGTCCTGTAATCAAGCATATCTCCTCTGCTGTTAGCTTTCTGTTAACAATATAGTACGTGTGATGTCCGTTTTGCATCTAAACATTATCGTGTGTGAATTGCAAGCGCAAGAGAGAAATATGTTTTTGATTCATTGTTCCTTCAAGCAACACGTTTGTTCCCCATAGATCCGTCCTGCAGATTTTCCTGCAAAACTCTGTGTACTCAATGTGCTTGACTTAAGCGGTTTCCCCTGCTAAATCTCAAATGACTTAATTAATTCCCAAAAATGAATAGCTCATAGTGTTTTTCCTTGACTCCTTGTGCTAAAGCCCAGTGGTGGGCCGATTGGGTTTTTAGCACAGTTTCATTTCAATTTTGGACGTAGAGACGTAGGCCTTGTTGTTGGAGGGTGCAGATTAATAGACAGAGCAAGTGGAATAACCAGCAGACAAATTAGTCATGTGAAGACATGCTTGTTGATATAACCATTTAGTGGTTAGTGGGGCTGTTCTTTCTGACAGTGGTCTGAGCCATAATATTTGCACTGCTGTAGGGATGGTAATGTCAGTCCGTTGGTCCACCAGACTGAAATATCTCAACAAATATCAGATCACCCTGACATTTGATTGAAAAGCCGCTTGGGTCCTATTTTTAATTCGTGAGTATTAGTTTGTAATGAAAGAAACATCGTGACGGACGATGACATCGCTGTCGGGGGATCAAAGAGTGCTCCTGAATTTAAAAAATACAGTACATGCGCGTTGGGCGAAGCGTCTTCTTTCGCCCGCAGTCAGCCGCCTGAGCCGAGGCACATGAAGCGCGGTCACCAGACGAAGACTCGACCCTACTTTTCATTGGTCAAGCTGCGTGGAATCATGTGGAGCCGGACACTGCGAGCATGAAGATGGCCTCGCAGCTGGACCCGTCCTCGCAGTTTTCCTCCTCCAAAGCCGCATTCTCCTGCAGGTCAGTCCGTTCCATTCTGCACTTGCCCTCTCTTAAAAACCCTGCCATACTCTCCACCAGAAAATGGAGGTCCAACTCTGAGCAGCACTGGCCTACCGACACTGAAGCTGTCAAAGAGACATCTGAATTTTCCAGCCAGCCTCTCCAAGAAAGGAAACGTGATGATGATGGTGATTACCATTAGTCTGCTGTGGAAGAGTCAGAAAATTGGAGATGTGCCTCTCTCCAGCTGCCATCCGGAGGAGCACACTGCTGCCATCAGAACACACACAGTGTTGGTTGTCTTGGACACTGTCAAAACACCGTCTGTCTTTCTCTTTTCCACACACACATTCACACATGACAAGCAGTTGAGCATTCTGTGTGTGTTTGGTGCTCTCTCACGACGCCTGGCTTTGCTTCTTTGCTTCCATTATTTTTTTCCTACGGCCACCAGAGTTTCTGCGGCTACATTCGTTGTAAACACAAGTGTAGGTCGCGATAAGCCGAGGCGTCCGTCCATACGGCTGTTTTTCTGACGTGGACGGGCTGACCCGCACACCTGCAACAACATCAGCTGTGCTTGGTGTTTTGTGCTAACTAGCGGATGTTAGCATGCCAACACACTAAACTAAAATGGCGAGCACAGAAAACAGGTTAGCTCTGTACCTGTTGCCGTGTTCGTATTCTGACCATGCTGGTCTATGCTGTTTGGTGCTGGTTTAGCTGGTGGACCAGCTAGGTCCCATTAATTATGCTGGCCTACCAGCATAGCCTGGGTCCTGATCAATCAGCATCTTGATTTGCCACACCTGTCAGGTGGATGCCTTATCTTATTGGATTTTAACAAATGTGTGCTCAAAGAAAGAAGTAATTATTTTGTGGACATAAAAAAAAAAACATTGTATAATTGTTTACTTCAATTTGTCAGAAACATGAGAGCAAAAAACAAAGTGTTGCATTTATGATTCTGTATATTTAGTTCATTTAGTTGTTATTTTTTCATTTAGTTGTTATTTTTTAATGTTTTAATGTTCATACATGTTTTGTTTTAACATAGCCTAAACACATGATCAGAACGTTTCATGAGTCGTGTTCTCATTAAATATTGTATTTTGTCTTGATGTGTTATGCTTGTATTTGTGCTTTATTTTCATTGTTCCTACAGTAGGGTTTTGTAGCCATATTCTAGTCACCGCATATTCAATCCTCTCAAATATTTAATGATTCAAGTTTTGAAAATACAACTTTTTTTTTATCTGTAAATGATCCGTCAGTCATAAATCATGTTTATGTGTTCGCTTGAATGATTGATGAAATGAAGGGGTTTCAGATAAGAGCTACTCTCAGCTGGATTGATATTCCTCTGACTGCAGGCTGAATGGAAAACAAGATTAGCGGAAAAATAAGGAAAAGTAAACCAATTTATTAAAATACCAGTTTGATTGATAGTCCCTGGAGCGCACAATTAAAAAAAAAAAAAAAACAAGATTTCGGGAAAGTAAGAGATAATTGTTTTTGTAAATGAACCCTTCAGCTGTCTTCCACAGGTAGAGGGGAAGTATGAACCAAGTGGGAAATGAGCTAAATGACAGGCAGAATGTCAGACTTGATCCCTCTGTGACTCTCGTCTCTGAGAGCGCTGCTTCTGTTTTTTTTTTGTTTTTTTTCTTCTTCTCCTGCCGATAGTGCAGCTGGGTCCACGTTCCCCATTGGCTCCATTTAGATGCCTTGTTTTGATTTCTTCACACGAAATATCGCTCCATCTTTGGAGGCCCGGGGGGTGCCGTTCCCCCACTCTGACCTTTCTCTGTCAGTCAATAAAACGAACCCTCCTTTCATCAAGAGGACTCGCAGGAAAAATTAATGCATCATTTGCTGCCGCTGCACATTTGCTGTAGAACTCATTGATTCTGGACGGCTTCATCACCGGCATTCCGCCGCTGGTTTGCGCTACACCGCCGAGTGCCTTTGTTGAATATTGCACCACTTAGGTTCTGCTTCTGATTATGATGGCGGGTTTTTTTTTTTTTGGGAGCATAATTTTCACATTGGGTTCGAGACGATAAAAGCAAACACGCACATGTTTGAACGATAAAATGACCGTTTATAGATGAGGTGTGTATTGTGATGATGTGGAATTGTATAGGTGGCAGGTGCAGTTTGAATGTGTTGATGCTAGGATGTGTAGGAGACATTTTCTGTCCCCTACAAACTGTGTATGACAGCGTGTTTACATCTTCAGATTCCACATTAAGCGTGAAATAAATGCAGTTGTAGCTTAAAAATAACAACAAATGTATTTAAAAAACGGGACAGGACTCTCCTCCTTTTCTTCCCTCTTCAACAAATGAGAAAGCATGACGTTTGCCTCTTCCCTTGCTGTCAGTACTTCATATTATTTGTAAAAATTCATTCAAACCGTACTGATAACACGTATTTACTCTAATACGTGGATGGATTACAGCACAGGCTTACCGGGCCCTGACCAAGGGCCCCAAGAGGGTTTAGGGGGCCCCTAAGCCAGCGAGACATACTAACATTGATCTTTGGAAAGTCACAGAGCTCAATGGAAAGCAGCTTGTGGTTTTGTTTTCGTCTTGATCATAATCCAAGTCCCTTAATATTGGCTCTCTTTCTGTCTTTCAGTCTGATCCAATCTGATCTGTCTCGTCCAGTGTTTATTTTCATTATATTTTTGTTCGTTTATTTTAAGTGTGCCTTACTGCAAGAATAGAGTTAAAAATATCATTTTGATGGCACTTCCTGCAGACTCAGCACTGACTTAACGTGTGTGAGCTCAGTTCACATCATCCCCTTCACCAGTCCGGCCCTGAGCTCCAGCTCTTGTGTACAGCTTGACCCACAAATGTCTGCTAACGCCGTACAACGCGCATAATGAAAGCTCGGGCTGAACTCCTCGCATGATCCGGCTCACCGCTGACAGCAGGACTGCTGCCGCTGACTGATGGGGCCTTCCACATGAGAGGGAGCCGTGAGTGATAAAGAGCTCGACAGAGTTTAATTAATGGTGCCTGTCCAAGGTCAGAGTCATCACGCCGCCGAGCTGTGGCCCCGCAGCTGATTGATCGCATTCTGCCCGCGCAGTCACATGTCCGGTCAGGTGACGCGCATTGATCCGGCTCTGTGGCCTGTGACAGCACTCCAGATACTCCCATCCATCCATACGTCCATCCATACGTCCATCCATCCCCTCCAGCCACTCACTATCAGTTCATTTGTTCATTATCAATACAAACATACATTCTCTTTTCAATCCCACCATTTACAGTTAATCTATCCATCCATCCACCCTGTTACGCATCCTACCATGCTACCATCCATCCACCCTGTTACCCATCCTACCATCCATCCAACCTGTTACCCATCCCACCATCCATCCACCCTGTTACCCATCCTACCATCCATCCACCCTGTTACCCATCCTACCATGCTACCATCCATCCAACATGTTACCCATCCTACCATGCTACCATCCATCCATCCAACTGTCCATCCATTTGTCTGTTCGTTCCCCCATCCAACTTACACAGTGCTGTCGGTGAAGTTTTTGAAAATGTGTGGATAGATGTGTTGACTTTATTTAATATCACTTGTGAAACATAGAGTGTAAATGAACTACTGAATAACACTTATCAAAGAAGCGAAAATAGTCCATTGATAAAAGTTGATGACAGTGTTGTCTGGTAAAAGTAAATAGGCTGTAACAGTAGAATAAAGTTATCAGTAAAAGAGCTACACTCACTTGGAGAAGTGTGTCTTTAAATAAAAGACGGCTTGAAGAAGAAGCCGTGTTGGTGCAGCTGATCTGTACAGACAGGCCCCTGCAGAGTCCAGGAGCTCCGACGGTGAAGCTATGATTACCGCTGTGACTAAATCTGGACCTTGGATCGAACGATCGGGAGGAAAGCACCGCTGCATGCTGATTACCTGTTCTCCGTCCCTACAGTTTATCACTCTGCAGTCAGCGACACTCCGTCACCACACGGCTCCAGCTGACCGTCAGGGTAGTGACCCCTGAAACTGTCTTCCATTAATCACAGCGAGACGACGCGCAGGGGCGCCACGGTGGACGAGAAATGAAAGTTGCTGGAGGTCGGTCAGGCGAGGCGGCGGCGGCGATCGCCTGGAGGTATCAACGCCGCTGCTGCTCCTGAAGTGAACTTGAGTAATAACTTCTGTCTGTATGCAAACAGATCAATATGGTCGATTACAGGGATCAGGGCTCCAGGATCAGTCGGGGGGCTGCGAGGTGAATTTTTTTTGGCGTGGTGCCCGTATTCGGTGCTGCGGGATAACGTGACGAACGCTTGCCGGGAAAGCCTTCACCACATACGCGATGATTCAAAGGCAACGGCTGTAAAATGGTGAATAAACGCCTCTGAAAGTTACAATGGCTCTAAATCCAATGAAATTCAGTCCAAACCAATAAAATCAGTGAATTATTTTCATGCCATTTATGTGTGCAGGGAGCCAGCAGGAAGTCGGTCAGCTCCGCCAGAAGGAGTCTCTAAAACACATGTTCCACGGAGGCCCAGGGAAGCCTGCGGAACATTTGTGGGCGTTTTCTCCAGATTAAAAAGCTTTTGTTGGGGTGAATAGGGTGAACACTGTACCCAGGCCTCCAGCCTAAAGACCGGGTGCTGTCTGATATTTTCCCAATACTGGTACCTTTACTTTAAGGAAATTACCAAAATCTTTGTCATTTTAAAGCTGCGTTATGATTATGTTTCAGTTGGGTTTGTTCACCAGTCGGGTAAAACAAAGCTGTGAGCCATCTTTTCAGTTCTTTTGGCATTTATTTGGAGCTGTGTGTCACTTTTTAGCTCTGCTTTTGGTCTCAACCAACTGCTGAGGGAAACGTCAGGCTTTTTAGCAGCTAGATTCTCCACAATTTTAACCAGCTAGGGTCTAACTTTTTTTGACTGTCTTTATGGGCAGGTCAAGAACTGAAAACGGCGACTCAGAGCAGACATTTGATGTCATCCTCCGGTTCCAGAGCTACCTGTTGCCGGAGGGAACAAATTGGACTGCCGTTTGATTAACCCTGGCACACATTCTTTCGGGGGAGTTTTTCCAAGGCTTAAGCTTAAGGATTGTTTTATTTCAGAGGCATTGGGGGGAAAAAAGCATCAATTGAATAATTCTGGCTGATTAAGGTTTGGCGAGAGGCTGGTGGATCGTGATCCCTGGACAAAAATTTCTCTTCGTGTTTTTGGATGTGCCCGACATATCCATCGCTTTAATGACCATCTGGGTAACTAGCGGTACCGCTCGCCGCACGCTCTTTTTAAAAAGTCAACAAGCACGGATTAGGAACACACGCGGTCATCCAACTACACTGGCTTAATGACGTTCCTGCCAGTTTGTCAGCAAGAATCACGCATGAGTAACAATTGTCCAGTATTTAATCAGATGTCAGACATTTCCGGACTCTCTGACAACACTAAAGTTACATTTAAGGGGGTAAAATGGAAGTCATTGTTTTTTTTATTAAATACTTTTCAAATTAAGATATATTCACTCTATCTGTAACAAGCCAAATTGAACTCTCTCACCCTCTATATCCGCAGTCCTGATTTTTTCTTAACAGTTCTAATAAAATGCATCTGTGTGTCTGTGTGTGTGTATGTGACTTGCAGAGTTATTTTCTAACTAACTTCCAGCACAGAGAACTTCACCTCAGTGTCGGTGGGAGTTTAATCTCCATGAAAACACTGAATTCTTAGCAGCATTAAGCACAGCTGGCCCAGAGGTTATACTAAATGCAATAAACTGGTATTAGAAGTGTGTGACCTGCTTAGTGCAGCATGAGACGCAGACACACAGGGGTACCGCCGGCACCGCTGCGAGAAAACACCGGGCTCTTCAGAGGACGGGTTTACGCCAGGACAAAGGCTTTCAGTCTCCTGCGTCTGACACTGGCTTCATTTCTTCACACAGCAACTTTTTGGAGATACTTGACGGGTGATGACTATTGATCACGTCCAATCCTGTTTGGAGGGTGCTTTCAAAATGCAGTTTTGTAGCAATCATTCTTGATTGATTTTAAAACTACGTGTCAGTTGTGTTTCCTTTGTCTTGTTTTGCTCATGTCGTGATGTTGTCTTTGTTTTCTTTCCCCAAAAAATTGGGGAAATGTTGGTATTTTGTCCTTCTCATTTTAAAAGCTAACTTCTCCAAATCTCCAAATTCTCTTGAAAAATGACATCCGCGGCAGTAAAAGTCTCCTACATTTCTCAGGGAGATATTTCCTCCATATAAAGTCAAAATAGGGGATGGCCGTCTTTGTGCCGAGCTGCTGATAGTGTACTGTACGCCTCTGTGGTGTCAGCCCAGGCGTTGGGCTTAATGTCAATGCTGCAGTTTCATGTATGTTGATCCTCTAGCACCACCTAGTGGAGCACCTCCCAGAAGACATGTTCGGTTTAGAGTTTCGGTTGGATTAACAATGTCTGATAGAAAAAACTGAATTACATTCCGTCCATGATCATCACCAGGTTATTGTATACAAAAAGATTATCAGGCCTACGCGTGACAAAATATACATGTCAGTGTCTGTCTCACTGCACCTAAACAATGACAGAACAATCTAGACTCTATATACTGTACCCAAGACTAGAATTGACTTGAATCAGTTTTTATCTGTAGAAAGTCATATTCTAATTCTCATCCAACTGTATTTCCCCCTTCTTTTCTCTACTTTGAATTTCAAACAGCAAATATTAAGTCAGAGGAATAGTTTGACATCTTGATGAATACACTCTTTCTTGCGGAGAGTTTCATGGGATGGAGCAAGGAGACAGTCAGCTTAGCTCAGCTTAGCTCAGTTTAGCATGAAGACCAGAAGCAGAGGAAAACCGCTAGCCAGAGTCTTATCAAATGTAAAAAAGAGGGGTAATGAGCTGGACTATTTCTGGGCCAGGTGCTGTGACTCCTACAGTGCCAAACCTCTTGGGTGTACTTCTACCTAAATATCACTAAGTAACGTGCAGTATCTCACCTGTTAATTAGCGATCTCTGGGTAGAATGACAGGAGATAGAGTGAAGCCAGAGCTGGTGTATATGTTACCTCCTGTTACCTGCCCTCAGGTTAAAGAAAAGCTAACCGGCTGCAGCAGATCAGCACATTTCCGAATATGTAACACCGTCATTTTAAATCCCACCGTCTCCTCTGAGCCCCGGTGGTAATGTGTTTAATTCCCAGCTGTGAACTCTCGACTGTGTTGGGAGGAAATGTGAGGATTAAAGGGGCAGGAAGAGTAATTAATCACGAGGTGTATTTTTAGTGCACTTCAGGTGCAGCGCTGTGCGCCACACTGTGACGGACTGGACAGACGCTGTGCAGCAGCACCGGCCACTCGCTTCTCAGGACACGTTTGAAAATGACTCAGACATACACGGCTGGCTCGCCTCGGGTCTCAGTGTCGTAATCGACACGTGCTCTCTGTGCTTCTGTCTTAATTATTTTCACTCCGGGGTATCCATCCAATATAAATGCAGCTACTGCTCAACAATCTGAGCTGTACTTGTGACGGCAGCTCGTGCCAAAATCCCGGTTGTTGTTCTACGCAACTGCGTCTGCACAGCACTGTTACACAAGGTCTCAGACACGCAAGGAAGTGTTAATCACCTCAGGTTTTTCTGTTTTCTTTATTGACCTCATTTACCCCCTCCTCCCCTTCCTTTGTTTAATGACAAAGGAAATTACCCACATTTAAGTAATTTGTGTGATTACAATGAAAACCAATCAAGTGCAAATAACAGAAACATAAAACTGTAAGCGAGCACAACTCACAGCAGCAGTCGAGTCAGCGGTGGGCAACTCACTGTAAAGACACACAAACAACTTTAGAGAAGTCAGACTGAACCCAGTGATTACTCTGTTCATACTTTGCAGGTATTCAAGTTGACTTACCAGAAGGAATCCACAAAACATCGACCGGAATGTTTGTCAGGGAACGCTTTATTGCTTGAACAAGTCTGATTTTGTCATTTATTTGTAACAGAATGCGGTGACAAATGGAGTTTGCAATATGAATATATCTTATTGTCTTGTCTTTTTATGAACAATACTGCCAAAAGTAAGTGGACACTCTACACCAGAAAAGATGCATTTCAGCATACAATCATATTTTTGACAAATAGGTGCCTCCAGCTTTGTGGCAGAGGTTTGGGAAAGTCCATATCCTGGCCTCGTCACTAGGGTTGGGCACCGAATTCAGTCATTTCAAGGGTGCCTTTAGAGTATAGAAAGGAGGAGAAAGGGCAAGATGTCGCCGCTGCAACAAGTCACAGTGATTCAGGCCAGCACTCGCTACAATATTTGTAAAGTCAAGCACAAAGCTGACCAAGGCAATGCGTCTAAACTGAAGGAAACACCTGCTCAAAAGCAGAAGCGTGCACAGTGTTATTGGAGAGGTAAGCCCGTCCATGAATGGCCAGAAGTGAGGCAAAGAAAACTTGATTGACATCTTGAGGTAAATAGTTAGCAGGTTGAAAGTTGTGAATAAAGATAACTGGGTTTTTCTACTGTAATGGTTGATATTATCTTAGCATGTCTACTAGTGTTAGTCAAAACTGAGCTATAGGCTGTGTTCACAGTTACACACCAACATGCTGTTTAGCTTGTTAAAACAGTACGCGACACCTTAATATGAAAACAACAGTGCATGAACTGCATAGTATTTACTGGCAATTATTATAGTATTCAAGCAGTGCTACAACAACATTATAGACAGAGCCGGTGCTTCTTCTTCTACTTTGGATAAGGCTGAAGAAACAACCAACGGTAATGTTCCTTTTGCTAATGGTCCAACACTGTGCTGGTATTCCATCAGCTTCTACACCGTAGTCCAGTTATCCAGGTTGAGTAAAGTGCACCGAGTAAAAACAGTCTGTCCGCCCGCTTCCAGGCATTTCCTTGACAGCTTCCTCTGTCAAGGAAATGCCAGCGTTGGACTGGATTTGGTTCTTTTTCGCTGGCTTCTTATATTTTACAACTGATAATACATTTTGGTTACTACAGAGAGGTAAGTACTGAAAAAAGGTACCGCTGGGTACAAGTACTGAATTCCAGGTATCGGTATCGTTACCATATCGATTCAAATGTCAGCAGAACCGAGTGAATCTCTACAGCCAGGTTCCAAAATGTGATGTAGAATCTCAACTGATTGTCTATTGTTATTTTATACTTGCAAAAAAGCCTGAAAGGGTCTCATACAGCCAGGGATATTAGAGGGGTTGACAACTCTGTATATACAGACTTGAAAAATCTGTATCACCTCACAGTGTTTATCTTCACATTGCTCAGCCCAGTCTCTAGTGAACGGTGTGTTATCGTGCAGGAAGCGACGGCACCGAGGCACGATGTTTTAGATTTTGACTGCAGTTCTTTCAGACGGTCCACGTCCATCTGGCAGGTGACTCCTCTCATGCTTCCTGAACTCGCTGCAGTACATGAATCCCTTCCCACAGACTGTACACCGGTACGGTCTCTCTCCCGTGTGGATGCGTCTGTGCACCTTCAGGCTGGTGGACTGAGTGAACCTCTTGCCGCAGATGTTGCAGCCGTACATCTTCTTCCCCGAGTGGGTCATGGTGTGTAACTTCAGGTTGCTGGGGTTGCTGAACTTCTTCTCGCACTGATCGCAGGCGTACGGCCTCTCCCCCGTGTGGACGCTCATGTGATATTTGAGGTTGACCATGCAGCGGAATTTTTTGCCGCACACGTCGCAGACCGGCTTCTGCCCGCGCTTCTTCCCGGTGTGGATCCTCATGTGGTTCTGCAGCGCGCTGGCGTGGCCGCAGCGCTTGCCGCACGTCTCGCAGATGTACGGCCTCTCCCCCGTGTGGGTCAACATGTGGTGCTTCAGAGCGCTCTGGTGGCTACAACCTTTGCCGCAAACCTCGCAGGAGAAGAGCTTTTCTCCGGTGTGTTTGCTCATGTGATTTCTGAGGACGCTCGAGTCGCTGGAGCCAAAGCCGAGGACGTCGCAGCAGTTTTCCTTTTGCGTGTGAGTCACCCGGTGAGTGGCCAAGGACGAGGACGAGAAGAAACTCTCGCCGCACATTTCGCAGATGAAATCTTTTTCCCCGGAATGTAGATTCTCGTGGTCGGCCAAGCTCTGTCTGCACTCGAAAGTCTCTGGGCAAAGAGAGCAGACGAACGTCTTCTTCAAGGCGCAGCACCTGTGCCGCTGCAGCGGCAGCAGCCCGGTGAACTGATCCTCACACAGCGCGCACACGTGAGTGATCGGTTTCTGCAGGCTGTGCTGGTGCATGTGTCTTTTGAACGTAGACTTGTAAGCAAACTCCGTCCCACAGTCTGAGCATTTGTAAAGCTTTTCTCCGGTGTGACGCCTTGAATGTGCGTTGAGCCCCCGCAGCCCAGAGAAACGTTTGCCACACTCGGAGCACAGGTGAGGCTTGGAGTGAGTCAGGTAGTGTCTGTCCATCAGACACTTCAGAGCGAAGGATTTGTCACAAGACGGGCATTTGAATGGCCCTGCGGTCTTCTTTTTAATCTTGGATGTGGTGCCAAGAGCGTCTGCATCCTCCTGGACGACGTCTTCCTCGCTTGCATCAGATGCCAGCTCTGGGGATCCAGAGTTAGTCTCATGTGTGGCTGCATCAGCTGAAACAAAACAGGCTTCATTAGGGGACTTCAAACAAAGTGTGGTTTACAAAATTAACCCAGACAAACTCAGACACTCACAACACATTTGAATAAACTTTGTCTTCTTTTGCTCATTAACAACTAAATTGTAATAAAAAGGGAAACAAGTTTGATTATGGTAAAGGAAAAAGAAACATTGGCAATTTAGAACCTCTTCACTGAATTTGCTTTTTTACATCGCTGACACACAGCAATGGAGCAACCACTACAAGAGGCAACAGTGCTTCAGTGAGGACCACGACAATTAACTACAAAAATGACAGAAGATTTAGTTTTCAGTGTGATTTTAAGGAGAGCAGCAACAACATGCAACTCTGCAAGACTGCATATCTGTACTAAGGACCCTGGACTTGGAATAATTTAGAGCAGGCCTATTGAATTACTTTTATAAGGCTAATTAGCTTACTACTAACAAAATGACCACAGAGACCAAAATGAGTTTATTTAAGCGCCACATTCAGCCCATGGGCCACCGGTTCAATATGTCCGATTTACAAGACAAACATTAGTTAATATATTTGGCATTTAGAAACCACATTCAAAGCATCTTTCATAAAGAATGTGGCCGTGTGAAATAGTCAGATCTTTTCATTTAAGCCTCATAGGCCCTGTCTTATTGTGCTTGCAAATGATGTGAATGCTGTACAGAAACTAGGCGTGCTTTCTATGCCACACTGCTTTTGTCAGGGACTCCCTTGTCGAATGAATAATGCATCTAAAGAGATATCCTGGCTTAAAGGGGGGGAAAAGGAGGAAAATAATCAATTCACACACAGAATGTATCTGTTCTCTTGGTTTGTGAAAAGCCGTTATTTACCAGGTATGATGACTATTTCCAAGTCAGCTGCTGCTGGTTCTTCAGTCTGTAGCTCCTCTAAAAACATAAAACATGGAACCACTTTCAGAGAAGTCCTTAAGATATGCTCTCTTAAAGTTGTCTAGTTTTTGTCTGAAGTGGGGCTCACAGCGTCAGACTCTGAAAGCCCCTGCACTAAAGCACAGCAGAGATATCTTGCAGCAAAAATGAGAAAGCTGTGCATGCCTCCTAGCTACAACGTGTTGGTCGGAAACATGGTGCTTAACAGATGAGAGTCTGTACAATGAGAACCACTGCCAGGCAGGACAGCTGCTCTGCTAACGGTTTATAAATGGAACACAGAATGAGGCTAGATCTCAGCGACGGGTGGAGGAAGAGATGCATCGCCATTGCCACTTGAAAGATTATATCTCAGGGCAGAAATGTAAATAATCGGAAACTTTAAAAACTAGTTCTCATCATTATGATCACCTGCAGCAAACACCGGGCTGCATTCTGATGGTAAAACAAACAACATAAGCATGAACATTGTGTTATTATATGCTAGGCTACTTGTTGAGTGTTGGTGAGGGTGGCGGAGCATGAGCAAAGATAATAAAAGTAGATTCATCAGTTGTTTTTAATTGGTGATAATAGAAACACAATATGTTTTGTAAGTAGCAACATGCATCAATGATCATTATCACATCATGACTTGAAATTACTCAAAATCAACTTGAGGTGCCCAAAGATTCCTTCCTCTAATCTCCACAATGGACACTGGTGTGACATCATAACTGTGATTATGAAATTGGAAATGTGTTTTAGATGAAGCTGATACTCTGTAGCCTTTACAGTTCAGAGTAATTTAGAACCCTGAGCTTCCTGATTTGTTAATTCTGTTGACATTAATGAAGAAATCATATCAGCTGACTGAATACCTCGATGACACATATGGTCATTCTCCTTTCTTATTGCTGATTCCAGTCCTTCCTGGATTTTTTTCCTCTTTTGACCAGAGCTCCTGGACGCTGATAATTTGACAAGATCATAAAACCTTGATTTTAATACACGAAAACATGCCAGTGTTTGAACGTAAAAAGTCAACTGACTTACGCTTTTTGGATCCAACGTCCCTCTGCTCTGCAGCAGGAACATCCTCAGCCTCACACATGGACACTTTCAAAATCATCAGCATTTTCTCGACAGCACCTTTGGCCCACGCTGCCATGAGGGATGCAAACTGAGTCTGTGAAGACATGGGTGAGATTGAATGAACAGCAACACCAGTAGTTAGTTATACACATTTAAGCAAATAATTCAGTGAGCTGATTTGCTGATTAGCTGTACAATAGTCTTCACAAGCATATTAAACACACCATGATTTAGGGAATTTATAAAGTAAGACATATTTACAGTCGGTGTTTCAAGCTCCTAAAATACGAGTATGTGGTGCTACATTCCTGTTTGTGTCATCCTATAAGGAACATCTTTGTAATTTGGGATGTTGTTTGGGCACAACTAGGAATGTGGAGGTTCACTGTGGGGACAGGTTCAAGAGATTTTGTCACAATTTTCAGCCTTTCATTTAGCATTGACTTTGAACGACATAACAACATGTTTCCTGCTAGAGAAAATACCTACAGTCTGAGATCCTTTACACCGAAAATCTGAAAAGTTAACAACACGTTTTGACCTTAGAGAAAACTGAATAAAAGTTACTTTGAGCAAAAGTTTGTTGCACCAAAGACCCCTAAACAAAAGTAATTTGCACAAAAGTCCTCTGCACTTGCACCGCTCTCTTCCGCTGGCGTCCTCTCCATGGCAACAACCGACAAGGCTCACGGGTAGTGTAGTGTTGAGTGTCGTAACAAGCCAAACAGACGAGACAGCGGTTTCTCACATGCTTTGAAGTGAGGCTGTTTTTAGCAGCTGCACTACTAGTTTGCTGGTTAGCTAAGTGGCCGTTCTTGCGCTTGACAACTGTGTGTGTGTGTGTGTGTGTGTGTGTGTGTGTGTGTGTGTGTGTGTGTGTGTGTTACCGTTATGGCTTCATGAAACTGCCGTCTCCCCTCCGGTGCAGTCGCTTCGCTCTCCTCCTCCTCCTCGGTCTTCAACGGAGTCACCGGAACAGAGCGGTGCCGAGCGACCATGGCGCTAGCCGAGCACTTATCCAGAAGCGTGCCGAGCTCCGTCACCGCCACTTTCACCAGAGTGTCCATCACTGCAGACATCTGAGTCTCAAAGTCCTCCAGGCTGAGCATGCTTGTCAGTAACTTGACAGTCTTACTGTTGTTTTACGGCACTCCAACATGGAAGTCTTTTCTGTCCGCGGGGCAAGTTGTCAACTGTCTTGTTTCTCTGTTGTCTTCTTCGTGTTGAGAGCAGATGCATTTCAGAAAGACGTCTGCCCCCTAGAGGAAACGAAGGGTCATAACAGCAAACAGCCTGTAGACATAGTCAGCTGGTGGCCCCTGGTGTGTGGCCCTTTAACTACCTCATTCTGGCCCTCTGATCATTTTATTAGTTAATTCATTTGCTCATTTAGTAGTTAGGAGACAAACTAAAAACAAAAAAGGTGCATTTTCATCTCCGCACCTTTGTATACATAATGATCCTTTCTGGAGTTTAACTGATAAAGCAGAGAAAAAATGAAAAGGTGTATTGTTTTATCACATTTAAATCACCAGCTTTACAGGTTAGACACTGCTTTTTTTTATCTGATCAAATCTACATGGTTATTTTTCAAATGTTATTTTGGCCTTTCCTCTCTAAAATTGGATTGCCTTTCATTTAGATGAGATAACCAGTCAAGCTCTCATGTTCGTGAGCAGCTCCTCCCACCCTCACTTTAACACAAATGATGTTAAGCACCAAATTTGTGACTTTACATACATATATGCACACTAAAGTCAAAGAAATGCATATTTTATTCTATCTTTGTTCAGTTGTTAGCATGTTTATGACTGCAACACTTTGGTTTGGTTAAAGGTCCACTGTGTAGAAGGATTGATAAAATATAATATTTACAATTATGATTCCATTCCATATATATATTCACCTGATTATGAGAGTCTTAAGAACTGTTCATTACCTCAAACTGAGGCTTTTATATTTACAGAGGCAGAGGGTTGTTTTTACATTATTTAGTAGAATAAGAAAGTATAATCCAGGCTTCAATGTGTGGTTGTAATTCCGCACTGTACACACTAGAGGACAGTGAACACTCATGGTTACAAAGACATAAGAGTCAGAAAAAGGAAATAAGGTCCTCTGTTAAATGTAAATGTTTCCTTCAATGCTACAGTGGGAGCATTAGACTCAATGAAACTCCACAGATCATTTGCTTTGTATTCCTGATGCGATGCTGTGCGTTGACTTGACTCCTGTTCCTGCTGAACTGAGCCAGTGTGTCTGATCGAACTGCTGTCAGCTCAGAAGGCACAAGAGGGAGGCCAGATGTTTCCACAGAATGATATAAAGACTGTGGTCGGACACTCCACATGCGGCCCTCGGCTGGCTCCTCTCGAAGCCGATGAGACACGTGTTGAATTCTGCACATTAAAAAAAAAAAAACACAGCGGAAATTTAATTTTCATGCAAAACACACTTCCTTTATTGTGATAACACACAGGCAATTACACATGAAAGAGTCTGAATGTTTTCCAGTCAACTTTGTTTTGCGTTATGATATTATGTCATCTGTTATCATCAGTTCCAGGGAAAAGAAAAGAAAAACCCTGTTTTTGAATATAATCTTCTCATAGTTAAAGGGAAACCTAATTTAGCACAACAAAGGGAGAGGGGTTACAAAACCTCAGATAAACATCTGATAAACACTACATGTTCCAAGTAGGAAATGCTGCATGTGGCCAACAGAGGGCAGAAAAAAAAAAAACTTTGGCTGAATATGTGGATGTGGTTAGATGATAATGACAGATAATGATAACAAATACCTTTAAACAAAATGTGTCATCAAGAGAATATCAGTGTGTTGCAGATGTGATCATTGGCATTGATACATTATTGGATTGGATGTTATTGGATTTTATCCAGCACTATTTTTTTAATGACTTTAGAAGGCTTGATGCCTATTTAAACATATTTTTTTTTACTTTTCATCTGTCTAATTGGACACTGAGGCATAATGGCATTTAATTGACTTCTGTGACATTAAAGACAAAATAACCCTTACACCAATGAATGTGTTGATTTTGTTCAAAACACAGCTGTGTGGATATACTGCATATTTTGGTACCCCTGATTGGGAATTGCTGCTCTATCAATGATACATTTTGAAAACACAAACATATTTTAGACTTTACAATCACTATAGCGTCTGTAATTGGCAAAGTTTTTCATTTCCGGCTTTTTTTTTAGAAGAATCCCAATTCCAAAATGTTCTGTGTTGTATAAAACATAAATTAATAAAACAAATGCAATGATTCTAACCCATGTACAGAATGCAGTAGTTGATGTTCAAACTTATTACAATTGAATACCTGCAACACACAAAGTGAGAATCACAGCGTCCAGACAATTTTAGAATCAAGGTTGCGACTCGCGTCCACGATTTGGAAGTTGAAGAGCATGCAAAGAGAACAGGGAGAAAAAATAAACTGTGACAACATGTATATCAGTATTTGACTGGTTTGCTCTCATTAGCAATTAGTGACACATATACAGTCTATTGTTTTTTTTATTTCCAACATTGTTTCTTATCAATGTACCTCAAATAATTCAAATACAGAACCTCAAAAACAATTTTCTTTCCACATCTCACCCTTTGATTCTCTGCTTCAGAAAGACATTCAGCACCACCAATTTTACACATTGTTTATTTACAAGTCTTGGGGAGAACTGCTGCATGTGTGATAAAGTAGCATACATTTTTTTGTGGCTCAAGAGGAAGCTGAATGTAACTAATAAATCGCCGTCACTGATGTCACTCAGTGGGAAAGTCACATTGTGGGTAAAGTTGGTTACAGGTTTTGAAAAGCAGTCCACCGGTCACCTACAGCACTGATGGACCCAGTATGGAAAGTAAAGAAAAAATGACATCAATGAAGGCAATTTATTAGATCTCATATAAAAGACTTTATTCTACAGTTTTCACAGATGCATTAGTACTCCCCAAGACCTGTATACACACTTTAATGTGTAAAATTGGTTGAGTTACACCTTTAATTTAGGAGCTGCTCAAACTCAGGTTTTAGCCGACATTCTCTGCTTCAAATAAACCAAAAGATTGGATTAACTCCCTGACTACCAGGAGGCTTACATCCAGCCTTCATGGGGCTCAAACATGAGCTCAGGGCTATCACTGAACAGAAAGAGTGTTAAATGGCGGGGGAACGGCCGGTGTTATTCTGTGTCATGCTCCATTATACTTGCTGTCAACAACTCCCAAGAAGGACCAAAACCGACAATGTAATAGTACAATGTGGGAATTTCTGTTGGTTTTGCCCTGGTTATGGCACTCGGCGCCGAGCCTAATCTTTAAGTACCCCCCGCCTTTAAAACAGGCTCTGTCGTGTTTTAAAACAGCAGGGAGCTGCACTTTCTCGGAGGAAATAGTGGATTTGTGTGCGACTAATTTCGGCTGTGGTTTGGAGACATACTTGGTTCTCAGTGAGTATTTCCAGCAGCAGGGCAGTGTTTGTGGGATCGAGCCAAAGTAAACTCCAGTGTGCGTGTTCATGGCAATACAGGAACTTGTCTCCCAGTTTTTTTAAATAGGTTTAAGGACAACAATGGAGCTCCATAGCACAGAGGAAGAAGATGCAACAGGCTTTAACTTTTGCAGTGGGACGCATTCACGATCAGTGTTGGACTTTTGTAGAAGGCGTCAATGAAAAGAGCTACAGATTGCTGCCAGCCTTATCGTTCAGTGACGACAAGAGCGAAAGGTTTTAGGTTAGAGGTGCAGCAATTAACCCATTAGCCGATTAATCAATTAGTCAATGAAAAAGAACGTGATTCTGCAACCATTTTGGAAGCTGATTCAACATTTAAGTCATTTTTCAAGCAAAAAGTCAAACATTTGCAATTTAATTGTCTAGATGTTCTGCTCAACTTGATGTTCTGTTCTTTGGGGTTTAAGCACAGAATCTTCCGACTTCCTCATGTTTGTGCGTGAAACACTATAAAATCATTTTGAATATGCTTTTTTCTTTCTTTTTTCATTAGAATAACATAGATCTTCAGTAAAACAGGAACACCAGATTTTTTTTTTTGTCACACATCCTTATCACCTCTGTACAAGCGCAGAACTTAGCCACTGTGAACAAATTGCTAAGACTCACTGTTCAGCAGTCAACTAAGCTCTGCACCTGATCAGAAACAGCAGAGACACACGACACAAACACAACGATCCGCTGATCTTGCCTCAAAACTCTCGTTCTTTTCGGATTGATCCGCACGCCGGCAGCCTGGAGAACTCCTCTCTGAGACATGTGTGAAGCAAAACATGAGCAGGGTGAAGAAAAGCGTGACACTCTCCTTGGCTGGAAAAAAAAAAAAA
>CAEMYA010000029.1:3269788-3372974 GCA_903131615.1 Diplodus sargus
GGCTGGAAAAAAAAAAAAAAAAGAAACAGGTATGTCCGTATCCTCCTCCAGCTCCGGCAGCAGCAGCAGTCGCTGACACCGTGGCAGTGTAGTAATCCCTGGCAATGTGATTTTCATTATCTGTCCCAAATCATCATGCCAGAGACCCACACGGCCACAGCAGTGACACCTCACCGTCCTCCGGGAAAGCTCACCGCTCTGCCCTCCTCTCCTCTCCTCTCTCGTCATCTCTCTCCTTTCTCCTGCTACTTTTTCCCCCCTCACGTTCCACTCTCTCCGGTCCTCCCTCCCCCACTCTCCTCTCTCAGGCTCCCATGCTCGGTTTAACTTTGGGTATTTCCCTCATTAACTGCTACGCCTATATCAGGAACTCCAGAGAGGCCCGAGGAAGTCTGGCTCTGAAATAAAAATGACAGCGTGCTCCTCTGATAGTAACTAATGATAATCACCCCGTCTGCTGGGTGGCCGAGTCCCATGGCAGGTGGGAGGGCATTCTGGGACACGAAGCTTGAATAGTCGAGACAAAATGACAGAATCCTTTCTTTGATGTCCTTACTCTCGCTTTGTTTAGCGTTTTAATGCAGGAGGGGGATGGACCTGGATTTCACTTTCGGCCGGTTAAAGTTCATAAAATATTTTTGTAAAACATTAACATCTGCTCAGGTTGGTTTGCAGGGTGGCTCAGAAAAGTTTGCAGCTTGAATGCAACTAAAACTGGTTTCATAATCAACACAAGAGGTAAACAGGAGAGCTGCAGTAAGCTCCCTTTCACACGTGCACTGATATCCTGAAACATTCTGGAGATCACCCAGAAGAGCGGCATGTGGGAACGCAAACATCGAATCCTGCCAGTTCACAAGTGTCTGCTTGGAATCTGAAGTTAAGCTCAGCCAATTTTTGTCACCCACCCCACTCCTGACTTAATACTCAAGGTATATTTCATTAGCTGACCACTTGACTGTGGTAGCAGTAGCTGTTCTTCGTATAAATAGTCGGAACACTGGTTGACCGTGGCCCCTCGCACATTATCAGTCCTCCACAAAGGCTGCTGGAGAGGCGACATTGTGCACGAACGAGAGATTTATTGCTCCTCTGCGGCAGTAAACGGCATAACCGCCCGCAAAGAACTGCGCTATATATAGTGAACACTA
The DNA here is from genome assembly GCA_903131615.1 of Diplodus sargus. Lineage (NCBI taxonomy): Eukaryota > Metazoa > Chordata > Actinopteri > Spariformes > Sparidae > Diplodus > Diplodus sargus. The sequence continues at coordinate 3,270,940 of CAEMYA010000029.1, forward strand.
ACATTAACTTAACATCAATAAACAGCAGGATACATCCACTGGGTTTTTGTTTTTTTTTCCCCACCTGCCACAAAGAGCAGTAAACCTAAACCAGCTCAGCTAACCGCTGAGAGGCTCCCGCAAAAAGACTGGCATACTTTATTATATTAGAAATATAACTTAAGTATACAAAAGCTATTACAAATATACTTTTACCTTTTCAAAAATAGATGTCATTCAGTTCAGCTTCATTGTACTAAACTTGTACTTATTCGGCAATTCTGTAAGAGGTATTTAAGTGTACTTCTACAAAGTGTACGTTTTGTAAGTGTTAAACTTGTACTGATGCAAAGTATACTTAATGTCCTTTGTAATACACATTTACTATGACCTTTTTTAAGGGTATTTTAATTTAACTTCATTATACGTGTGTTTGAGTACACTTAAAAATGGTGCACTTAAATATTAGCTCATTGTAAGCTGTACTTCAATTACTTTGAAAAAATACAATTATTTTCATGTTATGTTTTCATGTTCTATAGCTGTAAGACCCCCTAAACCTTCTCAGGTACCATGCCTCACTTTTCCCAGACTGGGAGTAATTTAGTCCTCACCTCGAGACAAAGTGACTGAAGTACCAACATACTCACCCCAGAACAAACAGATGACTTGATGCTGGAGTGACATTGTAGTCTAGAGACCAACTCTGAACAGCAAGGAAGAATAATCCCCAGGGGTAAGTCGGGGGTCGGGGTAGTCTACCCTCTCATAGCAGAGACGTATGACAGGTCAGGTTTGAGGCTTCAGTTAGTAATACATCAAGGAAATATAATGTAGGGCCAAACAAGTCGTCACATTACAAACAAACTGAACAAAAGTATATCTGCAGAAATCCTGAACTGTTGGTCATTGTGAAACATGAGATGACAACGACACGAAGGGCTGTCCGTGTAACGACGAACCGCTGTCGCACACCAGCAATAACTCCAGAGTTTCATCATCGGGTCGGATCCATCTGCGCCTCCTCATGCAGCCACAAGAGAGGCAGTGTCACCTGTCAGCGAGGCCCTGGCTTTCCATCACAGCCTTCTATCGGTCCCGGCAGGGAACTCACTTAATTAGAAGCAAAAGTTTGCTTTTGGCAGCGCAGGCTCCCAACAGGAGTTACCCCAGGCTGCACTCTGAGGGCGAGAGGAGGAGAAATTTATGGGGAAGAGAAAAAAAAAACGTTGGTGTCCTATGACGGGAACCACCATTCAGAGGACAGTATTTGACAGTCGGAGCCTGAAAATTCTGTGTCCTCGGTAAACTAATGAGAAAATCAGCCTCATTGTCAAGTTGATGATGATAAAGACCGTGTGAATGAAGCTCACATCGTGGCTTGTGTTCAAAGTTGCAGATGAAAATACCACAAAGACTTCAGCTGACACATTTTTCTTTTTTTGCGCCTGTGTGACAGACAGTATCTAAAGCAGTAATCTGTGTTCATGATCCGCAAAACAAAACACAAAGACCCAGCAGGACAGTGCAAAACAAAAACCTAGCCTGCAAATATCGTGCCACTGTGAATCCACTCGAAATTCTGAATATAGCTGACATAGGTGAGGGTTTTTTTTGTCTGTGTCTGACACAGTTATCTATGGGAGCTGCTGCTGGCTGATCCCAACTCAGCTCCACTTTTATTTCTTTTTGCTTGTTATAGTTAGACTGTATATGCAACTTTGCAAGTGGCACCGTTGAATATACGAGGGGATAAGTCATAATGTCAGCACTGTGTGATTTAGGCACACCAGCGGACGTTAACACGCTCACAATGACACTGACACCATGCTGAGTCTTTTCTAGATGGGTTCGTTGACCCATTGATCCACCACTGCCATCTTCCTGTTAAGATGGAGCAACACATCATTCATTTTGGCACTCAGAACATTGGTGCTTTGGTTCAGCCTCTGCTATCATTATCTTTGTTTCCAGAAGATGTACCCAGAAACCCTCTGACCGCACAACCCTGACTGAACTGAGGACACCAACTGTTAAGGTTACCAATTTTTCCTTGATATGCAACAGTGATATTCCTCAGTTGCTCATCAAGGTCAATGGGGTCTTCCGTTGTTGTATATGGCGCTTCATAATGCGCATTTTTCAATGTTACAGGTCTGCACTGCAGGCAAGTCCACTGATCTTTTACACTGACGCCACGCTATTGTTGTCAGAGGTGTGGACCCAGATGCAGACACATACAGGCAGGCAGGAAGTATAACAAAAGGCGGGCTTTAATTAGCTGAGTGTCCAAATTCCATGCAGTACATCAATGTGAACAATAAAAAGGCAGGTGACTGAAGCTGGCAGGCAAAGGAAATAAACAAAGCAATACAGAAAGTGACGACAAACCAGAAAACCACAAGGAACAAATCAGGAGCACAGGAGACACAGGAGACACGCAGGAGACGGGTGAACGAAAACGGGACTGACGCGAGGACGAGAGCAGACAAACCAGCACAGGCTTAAATACAAACTGAACTAACGGTGCAGAAAGAGAGAACAAGACACAAGAAGATCTGAGAGCAATGATACCGTTGGCATCAAATCAAGGATAAGAATTTATTTACAAAAATCTATTCAGTTGATGAGGTAAAACATTACATATTTGTCTTTGGATTGTTTTCAATTGAGTGTAGGTCAAAAAGGATTAGCACGTTCCATTTTTTTTTTTTTCATACTGTGTCCCGATTTTATTGGACTTCAGGTTTTACACTTTACTAGCCCAACGCTAGCAAAATAAAGCTAGCAAGTAGCTGGAGACCATAGTGGAGCAACTAGCTGTGAATTAGCCGCAGGCTAAATGTCTGATATTTTACACAAGGCAGGCTCTTTGACTTGCATGTAAACATTATTGAAATACGGTGCCAGCAAGCAGTGAGTGAATTATCTCCCAAGCTAATCAGTGATGATTTATGGTTTAATAATGGATTACAGTTTTTTCCAAGTCGTACATATATATTCTACGCGCCATTATGATGATGTATGCGTGCACCTCATATTCGATGCATATAGAGATAGTATTGAACCAAATGCATGGCGTTGACAAGTGTAGTGCAGGTTGCCTGCAAAGACAGGATCCTGCAGGGCTGATTGTGTGCATATAATCAGCTCGGCACACCAACATCCAGATTGTTTCTGTCTTGGACGTAAAGATTAAGGTGCCAGCAGTGAATAAATTATCTCCTCAGCCCATCGCAGATGATTTATGGGTCATGGCTTTGCTCCCCCCCCCTGCCTCTTAAACCCGTCAGTCATTCCACTTTCACATGTCCCATAAATGGTTTGCATAATAAATTTTCAGTTCTTACTCAATCCCTGCGAGGCATTGTGTTCGGAGCCTGTGCGTGTTCGAGCTAAAGTGAGCACGACATGCTCAGGCCTCGCGCCAGGCGCAGTCCTGCGGTCTGCCGGGTGGTTGGCGGTGCATGTATCTGCTGGAGCCTGCTTAATGGGAATCACACTACAATAACACGGCCGATCCTGCGTGCTGGGGTGTCAGTCTTTACATGCTTGATCCACAGAGGCATGACATACCAAGCGTGATCATGGCATGTGACCCCCGCCAGCTGTTCAGCCTCCCTACCTCTGACCTCCTGACCCCTGGGAGTCAAGGCATGCTTGACTTGGTGGGGCCTGTATGAAAGGTGGAGACCTGGTGACTGAGGGGCTGTGTTAGGAGCATTAAAGCACTGTGGTGGAAGAGCAGGTTCAAATTCCTGGATCCCCCACAGCACACACCAGCAATCCGAATGCATCGGTAGGTAAAAGCTGCGGTTGCAATTAAATAAAAGCGGATATTCCTGCATCCCTGGAATGATGATAGATGAATATGAAGCCCTTCTAAGTGTCTCATTTGCCAATTAGTTTCATCAGGTTTTGTCAGAGCTTGTTTTACTGTCTTTGACTTATTTTTCCTTTTTAAATGTATGAATATACAAAGGTATATATAGATTTTAATATTGTATCTGTTTTTATTGGATTTATTTGCCAGGGATCGTGTAGAAACAGATGAATGAATTGTTGTTATTTGTGTGAGCAGCTCATAAATTAATATATTGACCCAAAAAAATAGTAGAAAACCTTCTCACACTTCCCCCGGGACGAACATTTATATAAACTTTTTAAAAAATGATGGTCAGTTTTCCGATGACTGCGTAGCATTTTGGATCCAAACACCGATGTTTAAACGCTCCTCTTTCGTTTTGTTTCTCTTTCTCCACCGGCGCTGAAGGCTCCAACCTGAGCGCCGGACACCAGCAGCCCTGCGGCCATCAGCAGCCCCTGTGGGCGCCACGAGATCATGTGACAGAGCTTTGATCAGCACATACATGCGTGTGTGCTGGCCTCACCGCTCTGCGCTCACACAGCTAACACATACTCAAACGCACAAATGGGTGTATCTAGCATGTGAGGTGCACATGCAGGCATTTATGCATGCACACAACAAACTAAACTGCAGCTGCACTGATGCGTATGTGTCTGCATTTCTACAAAAACTAGACTTAACGTATCCACTTCCTGTGCTCTAGTTTCAATAGCTCAGTGACTCAACATCACCACCAAAAGCAAAGCAGTATCATCAGCAGCGCTCAGCTGATGTGACCACCTTTAATTATGCTTTACAAAACACCCTGAATTACTTTTGCAGACATAATATCTGAACAACTGTTGATACGAATATCCATGACGCATGCTGAAATAGCTTAGCGCGTTTTGCTTCGGCTGTTCTGGATCCCCTCAGTTGGTCAAGTTGAGAACCAACATACTGCGGACGTGTGAAACCTTGTTGTTACCCTTGTGTGAAGCGTCAGATCCGGTACAGAACGAAAAACTTGCGTACTCCAAGTCAAAGCCACATTTCCTGAGAGCTGAGCTAATGGGCTCCCATGGCTGCAATCATAAGACTCCCTTCAGATGAATCTCTCCTAGAGAGAAACAAGGTGGTCTGGAGTTGAATCCCTTATGTTTCCACTAAATCAGGCCTTCTTTAGCACCTCCATCACAGTGTTAGTATATTTAACTAGCTGGCTGCCCTTTTTATACATTTTAGAAAATACATTTTATACATTGTCGAAAAAAAACAAAAAACAAATTGAGCTTTAATTATTACGATAACAGAGCTGAAGCCAGGAGACAGTTAGCCTAGCTTGGCATTAAGACTGAAAGCAGGGGGGGAGAGAGCCAGCCTGGTGCCAACTATTAGCTAAAGCACACATTTTAGCTAGTTGTTACATGCCTGCTTACAGATACAACATGTTCATTGGTGAGCTTTCGAATAAGCTTTTTTTTTGTTGTTGTTGTTGGTAGGTACAGTTTTTTGGGGGGGGTTTTTTGTCTTTGGACAGATCCAAGTGATGTGTGTTTTCCAGTTGCGTTCAGTCTTTATGCTAAGCTAGGACAATCGCCTGCTGGCTCCAGCACCATACTGAGCACACAGACATGGAAGTGATTTAGCTCTTCTCATATTCCATCTAAAAAGCAAAACATGTAACTAAACGCTTAGTTTTTTCATTAGTTCCACATTGCTCTGGCTCTTATCTTTTTTCGTTTTTTTGTAGTCTACATGATTTTTTAAGATTGATTTGTTAAGATTTTTGAGATTTTAAGATCTTTTTTCCAAGAGTTCCAGCATTTGCTACTTTACTACATCTCCAGCACTTTTATGTCCTCGTCGCTTTTTGTTTTTTACTAGTTTATATTTCATCATTAAGCATTAGCTTAATCTTGCATTTTAAGTTGAAAGGTTATAATGTCTTGTACGGATTAGGACATTTCTATGGTGATTTGGTTCACACAGCTATGATACAGACTGGATACACAGAAAACGAAGAAATGTAGTCAGGTTAAGCTTCTTCCATTTTTGAAAAAGGTAGTATTTTGGAGAAACACAACATCTGACAGCAGTGACTGAAGGCAATATTCGAAGATTTGCTATTGCATTTCTGAAACACCGAATCCTTAACTCATTCAAATGTCTGTTAGAATAAAAACCATGCTGACTTACTGTTAGACGGCGGTCGGCAGACAGCCTCACTCCTGCAGTGGCCCAGTCACACTGCCTCCCTGTAGCTTTATCGTGAATCCTGAATGCCAGGAAGAAGGAGTGGGCTGAGACTGACGCCTTCTCTCCTTTATAAATCAGGCTTTATGGGTTGACATAGTGTCGTTTGTGCATTAGGCCTGCCCCGGCTCCAAAACAATTCAAAGAACAGTTTGTTGGTCTGTCCCTCATTGGCACAAAGCAGCTCTGTCAGCCTGAGTCTGAGAGTAGGAAGTCGGGTTTTGTCTCCATCCAACTGAATTCAACAACGCTTTATTGGCGTGGTGCTTTGTGTGAAAAAAGAACAATACAGCGAATACATACAAAAATAAAACTACTTTTACACAGCACAGTGAGTTATACAGTTAACCGATAATTAACATTGATGAGCAGGAAACAGCCAAAGTGGCAGATTTACTCTGTGGTCATCAGCTTTGTTCCTAGAAACAAACAAGCTCTGATGAACTCATCTGTGTTCCTCTGGGGCACTGTAGAGATCAGAGCCTGTGGGTGGGAGAGAGTACTGGTGTTCATTTTGCCAGCTGTTTTTAGTTTAGGTTGGTTTTTAGTCATATTCAAAGGAATAGTTCACTCCAAAATCAAAAAGTACAAATTGTGTCTGTTATAGAATATGTCATGTTCTATGTAAGTTGGCGAGTTTTGAAGATTTCTGCCCTCTATCTAACTAGAGTGGACTGTGATTAATTAAATCACTTTCGAGAAATCATGACCCTTTTTGCTCAAGATAATCTACAGACCTTGTTGTTAGCAGTTTCATGTAGGCAATTGCATCCACTCCTCTTGGATGTTAACATTAACGGCCTCCTCCTCAGCTGAGCTATAACATTAGCTAGCTTAGTTACTTGAGTTACTTGAGTTTGGAAGAAGAAAAATGAAATATATCTTTGATTTTACAGTGAACTGTCCCTTTAATCGTCATCATTTTTGGTTCATTCTAGTTGACTTTTGTCGGTCAACTTTTCATCGAGGCCAAGTACGACATTTTTATTCAAACCTAAACCAACACAATCACAAAACACACACATTATCACGTTAGCAAGTTGACCTGGCAAACTTATTATGAAAGAGTGAACACATCCAGCAGACACGGAGCAACATGAGCACTGATTTAATGTTGTGCTTCTGTCCAACAGATTAATATAGATTGAATCACTCTTCTTTCAGTTCTGCTTTTGGTGTTCTTAAACCGCTAAATGTTTCACTATGTGAGCCAGGTAGTCACTAAACATGTCAACGTAATGTGGTTTTGCGGGCGTTGTTGTTGAAAACAGCTGCAGTTTTGGTCTGAAATGAATGCAACAGCGAGAGTGAACCAGACCAATAAAATTACATACTTGAAAACCAAATAATGAGCTTAAAGATGTTGTAAGCGACGCATTTCACATACAGGTATTTATGTGATCCTCTATTCACTGTTCATCTGATCCACTGTTATTTCATGCTTTAGTGGCATCTGGTGGTGAAGCTAAAGGTTGCAACCAACTGAATACCCCGCCATAGGGGTGGGCAAAAATATCGATACGGCAATATATCGCGATACTTTGCCGCCCAATACAATATCGATTTTTCAACTCCAAATATCGATATATCGCCAAAGAGCGACTCTGCTGTGCGGCGGGTGTATTTCTGTAGTAGAGAGAGCGGCTGAGGTCTTTGCAAAATGGATGGCAAGTTAAGAACGCCTCCACAATTTAAAGTTGACGTTTGGAAGCACTTTGGCTTCAAAGTTAAGAGAGATAGCAAGAACAACGAGCTGGACAAAGAGAATATTACTGCCCGGAAATTTCATGGGAATTAATAAAATGGCTGCTTTGAATGACATAGTTTTGACTCAATATGTCCTCTGATCAATATCATATGATGTACATATACAGGTACTTGTGTTTTCATCTTTATTTATATCGCAATATCGTGATACGTATCGTATCGTGACCAAAGTATCATGATATGTTTCGTATCGTGAGGTTCTTGCCAATACCCACCCCTACCCCGCCACTCGTCCCTTCCTATGGGGTAGTAATGGCTGAAAATGTGCAAAAACTCTCTTGATACAGTGTTTGGCTTGACTTTTATGTGCTACAACACACACTGAAACATTGCAACATGATGGCTCCGCTTCCTCTGTAGATATGTAAGGCTCATTCTGAGGATACGTAACGCGAGCAAATTCTACACACTGGAACTTTAACGTAAAAAAATAACAATAAATCAGTCAGAGCCACTTTAAGCATGAACTTGGTCCGGGTTTGAATCTGCCTCACAGATATTTGTCCGAAACACTGGGGCTGAAAATTGGTTGTATAGTTAGGAATGTGATAAGAGGGGGGATCTTGCACGATGTAAGTAATTAAAGTAATACATCCAACTGGAAAACTAAAAGGTAAACTATTGCTAATCACTGGCTTGGTGTGAAGAGAGAAGATGTCCCTTGACTACCCAGAACAAGGAGAGGAATTAGTTGCAGCTCCTCAAACAGCCAGCAGATGTCTCTCTTGCTTTATTTTAACGTTCACATTCAACACAGGCTCGCTTGAGAGAGGAGAGAAGAGTCGCAGTGACAACTGTGGACCTGCAGCGCTCACTTCAAATGATGCACTTTATTAGCTTTTATAAGCGACAGAAAATGTTGTTCATATTTCATGTAATCTTTAAATAATGTCAACTGATATTCCAAGTTCTGGTTTAAATGTTCCTATATTACAGCTCATGCATCACTTTGGGAACTCCCCCCATCTCTCTGTCTGCCTCTCCTCCCTCACCTCATCCCTCTATACTTCACCACTGTCAAGCTCCAGACCTCCTCGGGGAACATCTGAGGCACGACAGGATACCAGGGGCTCTGCAGATGTGGATTCATCTCCTCACTACTCCTGAGCTCTTAAGCAGCTGCTGACTGAATCCACAGATCTGGTATGTTGATCAGATCTGGTCCTGGGCTCTCAGGTTTTTAGGATCTAGATCTTAAGGTCTGACTCGACTGACTCAAAAGGGACTTTTTAAGTCTCGACCTGATCAGATCCTGGAGGATGAGGGTGAGCCAGGTGCTGCATCTTTCCGTTTTGCTGGTGGGACTGTGTCAGGCCCACCGAGCCCCTCCACCAGGTGACCCATCCACATCACAGGAGGCAGGTGAAGTCCCGGTGGCCCAGCTGAGGATGCTCTCTCTGGGACTGGCTCACCTGCTGCAGGGGGTGGAGGAGAACGCTGAGCGGCTGGAGAGACAGGGAGAGCAGGCGGCAGCAGAGCTGGACGGAGCCATGAAGAGCCTGGAGAGCCTCCTCAAGCAGAGTTCACAGGCAGGAAGGACTCACAGGCAGGTGAGGAAGAATTATCAAGTAACTCAGACAAACATCCAGACATCTGTGGTTTCTGACTTAAAGGCCGACAGGATTTTCCACAGCTCACACATATTTGGAAGTAGGAATTAATTCAGCTTATCATTTTAACTCTAGAAGTCAGTTCCTTTTTCGAGAATAATTTTTCTTCTTAAGCCCGCTTTTATGTTTAACTCGACAGTTTCAAAGTTAAAAGAACAGATAACTCCACAAAACTTTTGTGAAAAAATTGTTTTCCCTTCATTTTAGAAATGCACTATCAACTGAAATGTATTATAAGAAAAAGTGATTTATGATTCAATTTAATCCTCATTATACAAAACAAGGGTGTTCAGCTCCCATCAGAGGCTCCTCAGTGCCTCATACTGCTCTGATGTCCACCTCTTGCATTGAAAGCTGCTTTTTGTTGTCAAACATTTTTATTTGTTTGTACATTCTGATTGTCTATTTTTTTTGCATAGCAGGGCAAATTCAAGTTAAATCAAACATGTGGCAGCGAAGGTGAAACGAACCTGAACTAAGAAACGTTTAAAAAAAAGAATGAAAAAATTAAAACAATGCAATATAAGCCAAATTAATGAACAATGTTATTAGTCACAGTCTGTAAGGTGTTCATAGCTGATTTTAAGGCATTCCAGGCGGTTATCTAATGGCACGTTTGTAACGAGAGAAAAGAAAAATACTGTAAATGTCCAGACAGAATACTGTATCAGGTACACGCTTTGAAGAATATTATTTTGACAAATACTGTGGTGTAACGTTGTGTTTGTCAGGTGAGAAAGGACCTGCAGATGATGGATGCCAGAGGGGACAGGCTGTGGAGGGCAGCCAGAGATCTGCAGAAGGGCCTGGAGGATTTGGAGGCGGAGCAGGGAGCCACGCAGCAGCGGATGAACCGGATCGTCCAGAAAGTGAAGAGCCTGTCTGAGCCGAGGACGGCGGGTCAAACTCAGCTCCGTGTCAGCTCCATAAAGGTGAGCTAAGAACTAAGAACTTCGATGTTGAAAAGTGATGCCAACACAAAAACATATAAAGACTGCTGATTCTGAGCTGCATTCAGGGCAGTTTGTTGTCAAGCTGAAACAGGAAAGAGTCATGTACTGTATATGCTGGTGCCACAAAGTTGGAAGCACACAAACGGAGAGTATGTGGACAGGGGTGTCCACATACTTTTGGCCATATAGCTTATTGCATTATTTTTGCCTGATCTTGTTTTCTGTTCATTTTGTGTTGGTTTTACTTTGTAGCGTCTGTGATGTAGCAGACACGTTTATCAGTAGACTTGCCACAGTTGACTGTTGTCCCTGGCCGATGTGTCTGTTGTGATGCAGGCTGTCATCGATAAACAGGCCCGGCGGCTCGCCAGTCTGACCGCACTGGTTTCAGCCCAAGACAGACTGCTTGACAGACGCCTGCAGTACATTGACCGCCTGGAAAAACAGGTATAGTGTGCGGCACTCACATCTTAATCTCTGACTTTTGATACGTATTTGTAGGATTTAAACCCTATAAAATGAGATTCATAAAATAAAGTTGTTTTATCACTTATCTTTCTTTTTTTTTTATTTGAAATAATAATTAGTAATAACATACAATACAAGGGATAATTTTAGTGGTGCTAGTGACTCATTTTAAAGTAATGATGATGGCACATTTCATCCAAAGATGCTAAGATTAGAAAGTACATGGAAAAAGAAACCAAAAACATTGAAAACAAACCAAAAAAGATTTTCCAAAACACAGTGCAAACCTCTGCCAAGGCCCAACAGCCCCCTTTAATGCAGTCAAGCTTGTTCCAATATTAAACTCCACAGTTCTGTATCCCTCTACGTTTTTACCACCCATGGCTGCTTATAACCTTAATTAAAACAGATCGAGCATCCACATCAACTTACTCATATATAAGACCCTTTCTCAGTAGGTTTTATGGATTCTTGCTGACAAATCAACCAGCCCACCAACAAACAGTCAACATGAAAAAGGGACACCGGTGAAAACATAATCTCCATGGTGGAGACATAAAGTGAAAGTAATGAATAAAATAACAACATTTATTCTAGATAAGTAACATAAAGTATAAGATTTTAGGTGAAAGGAAGTTTGACCAGAGTTTCTTGAAGGCTGTAAGTGTGTTGCACTCTCAACTCTACAGGGAACTAAAGGCAGTGACACTGTAAGCAGAACCACCTCCTGCACCTTAAAATCAGTAAAATTGTGCAGATTGCAGAGCGTTAATACCCAGCTCTCTCTGATGGTTGGACTTCATAGTTTTCTACATGTGTTCATGTGCGACCTGTCTCTGTGTGTTTGCTTTAGGTGTCTCCCAGCAGCACTGAGGGCAGATTCTGATTTCCGACTGTGTCCGATGAGCACAGCTGCATCAACATACCACTAAATGAACCGCTCTGAAACTCAAAAACTGTGTCGCCATTAACAAATGTGCAATCCCAATTTGCATTTAGGTTACTTAACAACACAAACTGTCGATTACAACAACAAAAAAATGTGTCAGAGGTTGCGGTGACATCTATTATCAGTAAGAGTCTGTTTAGTAAGTGGTTCAAAAATAAAACTCCCCTGTTTCTGAGTCGTCATGTTGTGGCTCTGACTTCCACAATATTGTGGTTGACGAGGGCAGTGAAGCACCTCGTCAGGATACTTTGCTCACACACACCCAAATAAACACACACACTCTGAAGTCAGAGAAACCTTCGGACTCACAACACGCACAGCCGAGTTTCATCATCCAGACTTAAATACTCCCATCGAGGTCTGTCTCATCCTTTGTTGCAATCAGCTCAACTTGATGGGTTGCGCTTAGGTCATGTGTACCATGAAAGAACACAGTAATATGAGTTATATGAACGTTTTTTTTGTGTTGAAAACTTGTATGTTGAAGTAAACATGTATGTAACGCTGTGATCCTACCCTCTCACTGAAGTTGCGTGAACAAATGATGGGGGGCCGGCATTGCTTATTATAAGACACTGTACCATCAACATGATTGATGAAGATGTTATTTTCAGCAAAAAAAAAAAAAAGTGACATAATATTGCTTCAATGTCCAGTAAAGGAAGTGGAATTTTCTTTCAGTAGATTACGATAAAACTACAAATATATTCTGTGATTATACATATTGTGACTTGACAGAACATGAGATAGCCGTTACATAACCTCATGTTTTCCTCGACATGTCCAGCTCCACATGGGCTCAGGGCCAGCTGTGGAGTTATTCCTGAATGTTGTTCACTCCAAATTTCTGCAAGCATTTAGTCTCACTCCCCATTTAAATACCTTTTCAGAAAACTATAGAAAAACTACAATTACTACCTCGTGGTTGTATTCCCCTACTGACCATCATAAATCAATCATAGAGGGAGTGTAGTGAGGCTCCTAAGGAAATGAATAGAAACCTGCTGTCTTCACTGACAGACTCTCTCACAAAGGAGAGATAGCGAGCCCCGACACATGAACTTCAATATCGGCAGATCCAGTGAGCTTGTGCTGTATGTCTTTTAGTCTGGAGGTTCATTTAGAGTTGAATTCCTCGTGCTGTATGTATTCACTTGCTTTGTCAATAAAGCTGATTCTGTTAGAACACAAAGGCGCTACAAACTGGTGCTTCACACGCACACAACCTGACAGCACAGAAGATCTCGACAGTCCCAGTTTGTAGGTGACACCCGAGATTAGTGTCACTGTTTCATTTAAATGTCAGGCATTTGTTTACGTCGGCTTTCTAAACGCTGCTTTTCTTGTCATTTATGATAGTAAATGAAGAGTGGTGGGTTTTGGACCATTAGTTGGACCATAGCAGAAATCTGAAGGTGTAATTTTGGGCTCTAAAACTGTGATCAGCACTCTTCAGATTGTTTTTGGCCATTTCATAGGCTGAAGGATTAACTGAAGATGCGTTGAGCTCTTGTGGAGATAAATAGTTGATAGATTAGTCTAATCATCAGATCCAAGACCAAAGACAGAATCATCATCTATAAAATACATTTTCCGTTTGCTCAACTCACGAAGACAACATCCATACTTCACTCAAAAATCACGTTTTGATTCAGCCACTGTACATACAGTACATGTGTTCAGCTTGTTCATAAGGGGTGCAGTCTGAAAGGGTCAGAGCCGTTGGCCTTACATAATGACAAACCCTTACATTCTTTGATCCATGGGGGATCCTCATTGAGAAACCCTGAGAGCATTAGTTCTAATCCCAGTAAGGTATAGTAGTAAGTATAGTATATGTAGGGAGAAACAGGAAATACCGTGGCGTCATACACAAATCAGCAGCTCTGCACCTTCACAGCCGTACTGCTGCCAAACATGATAAAGGTTATGTGTTGAATCCAGGAGGACTGAGCTGATATCTGATGGCCTCAAGTCACCATCTCGACAGCCGACTCACAGGCAGCCTGTCCCCTCTGGTGTTCCCAAAACAAACCTCCAACAACTCGAACTCTGGCCCACTTAGAGAGGGGGGGGGAACAGGGGAGGAAAAAAAAGAGGAAGAAAGACAGCAGTGAAACGGAGGGTGAGAAATAGATGGTGAATTATCATGCAAAAGTGAGGGCAAAAAAATGAGGAACTAAAAAAACAAAGTGGGGAAGAGTAAATGAAAATGCGAAATCTCCGAAAATGAGCAGGAACACAGTGCACAGCAGCTTCAAAGAGTCCAGAGTATCACCATACAGCAGCGATACTGTGTATGGGAGAAGATGAATTAGATAAAAGATGGAAACTAGATGGGTTGGCAGGTGTAGCAGAGATGCAACAGCACCCTCTAGAGGTCAAAAGGAAACACCGACGCTGCGTCTGAGAAGTCATTTTTATGCCAGACTGTCACTTCATTCACATGTCCATTTTCAGTCTGTGCATTTTGTCTTGTGTGGAACAACTCCTGCAAAAAGCAACAAGCATACACCCTCTTCATTCTGCTGGTTGACGCTGTGACATACTTTTCAAAGAACACCTGTCTGCACCAACAGGAGCTCCTCTCTCCCACAGAGAACATTGCTGCTTAAACGCCTCATAGTCTCACCACTGTCATCATACAACTTCACCATGTCAAACATTTGCATAATTTATGCACAGCGGCTAGTTTGGCACATAAGAGTTGATTTAGCACCACTGCTCTGTTGACGTTAGAAGTGCTGGCGCAGGCGTGTGTGAGCTGACCAATCACGGCAGACTGGGTATTTGGGGGGGGGGGGGCTTAAAGATCTAAAGCAGAGCGTTTCACACAGAGGTTGAACACAGTGGCGCTGCATTTGACAATATGAGAAAACTGATGCATTTTCTGAGCAGTATAACAGTACAAGAACCCAAATTGAAATTATGAAGCAGAACTACAATATGTCTCGTTTAATACAGTATCAGAGATTTTTTTTTATCTAACATGGGGTTATGTAATAACGGCTGGCCTGGCAAAACACAACATGACTCTCAGCTTTGCTGCTGGTTCGGGGAAGAAAAATAGACTATTTAGCAGCCTGGAAAGACACCAAAGAGAATATTGACTTGATGGGTATCTCCAATCTCTGCTCACAGACGTGTTGTTAGAGCTGTGAACAGCAAGTATGCGCCTAATGTCCCCCTCTCTTTTCTATTCCACACCTTCATGCTGCCATAAACTGTTTCCCTTGTTGTGAAACTGACCACTGTCAATCTTGGAGGCTGTGTTCAGTCCCAGTTCAGTGTCCACTCGTTTTCATTCTCACGTCAGGTGGCCAAATCCAGTTGAGCTTGGCCCCGTCGCCTTTGGTGATTCATCCTGTAATCCAAGGTCCCGGTCCAGGGCCACCGACTCCACGGCTAACTGGGCCATGAGCGAATTATCTAGCTGTGGCTACTAAAGTCTAGGATAGCTAGCAAAGAGCAGCAGGTGTTGCCGCCTCTTGTGTTTTTGGAGCTACCTTCGAATTCTCTCCATAATCTGGAAATGACGCTTTTAAAGGTCTGTAACCTAGACAGATCATTTTAAAAGAAATAATACATCTACGGACGCCGTAGAAAGGTGCAGAATGTCTTTCCATTATCAATATTGTGATTGTGAAGGAGCAGTTGAAGAGCCTAATCGTTGCCTCCAGCCCTCGACCAACCTTACAGGGGCATTAATTAGTGAGATACAGATGTACACAGAAAAATGGGGTGGGAAAAGCAGCCAAAGGGAGGAAGTGGAAAGTCAAACATAAGGGTATGAACTCCAAAATTAAACAGGAAATAACCAAACCGAAAAACCCAAACCATGGCAGCAGTAGCTTACAATATCAATGTCACTCACTTCGGACAAAAAGGTCTGATAAATGTAAGACGTCACACTAAGACGTTACGAAAAGCTTTACAATATAGTCGTCATCAGCAGCAGCATATCAAAAATGTTTCATGAAAGTAAGAAATACACAACGAAGATAAAATAGAAGGTACATGTCACATTTTGATAACAGGTATACGACAAGACAACGTGGGAAACGTCTTCCCAACGTTTGTCTCACACAGACGTGGATATTAGATACTAACAACAACAACTGTGTCTGACTCATATGTGCTGGGGAATATTACAACAGTGGGAGGTGAGAAAGAGAGAGAGTGTGAGAGAGAGAGAGAGAGAGAGAGAGAGAGAGAGAGGAAGTGGTGAGGATGCTGTTCATCGCTGCAGCACTTTGCTCCCCATCTCACCACAGTCAGTCAGTCTGCCACAGAGTTTACGACACACAACATCGGGGCTGTTTCGCTGACCTGTATTCACCACCGTCTACCTATGACCATGCCTGTTAAGGTAAGAAGCCAAAGAGCGTTCATTTCCTGTCAGCTCTGTTCTAAAGTGAAGATGGAGCCACTTTTTTAAACTTTAATTTCTTTTTTTTTCATCAGTCACGTCGAGCTGTAGGCTTGTACTTGTTTATCCACTGTAGTCAATGATTAATAAGAAATAAAAATCATTACAACAGTGTCAGGCAAACCCACACAGGCTGGTCGTGTGTGGCTCAGGAGGAAGATAGGCTGGCGATAGTATCACACGAGGCAATCAGCTCCACTTCCCTTCAGACGGAGACAGAAAGTAAAATGTGTGTAATAAGCTGGATGGGGTTGTCATCGTTTACATGCATGCAAAAGACCTGCAGCGTGCATGTTGTGTGAGCGTGTGCAGTTTAAATATTCACCTGAGTTCAACTGAGTGACAAGTCACATATACACGAGATACACTAGACACCTGGCTAAGACTGTAATGTGGGGTGCTGTAATATCTCCTGCCTTCATGGAGGTTATAATGATCACTTATAGTTGAAGTTTGAAGTTTCCGGAGGTGCTGATGACCTTTATGATTCAGTTTGGAGGCTTAAGGTGATGCCGTTTCATTATACCGATAGGTGTCTCTCACATTTAGTGTGTCCTTATCGATCGAATGTCTTGTGTATATATAATGTTTAAAAAGGGTATATTCAAATTATAGACTGTAGTCTCCACTGAGGATACTATTATTTCTAAAATGTCATAGACAATAAAAGTATATTACATAACCAACTATAATGGCGTGGAAATTCCATTGAAGATATTATTGATAGTAAAAAGTCAACTGGTTATTGATAACATGAAATATATGATACATGCCGGCCATCATGCAAATTGTCTGAGCCATGCTAGTGATTTTGCTATAGGGACTGCAAAGTCTCTTGGATGTTTCTCCAATTTGGACCAAACATTCATGGTCCTCAGAGGATGAATCCTACTGACTGTGGCGATCTCCTTATTTTCCTGTGGTTCCACCATGAGGTTGTTGTTTGCCTTTTTTTTTTTTTAATTTTCTCTACAATAAATGCATGCGCATACCAATTCAACTGAAAAAGTTGATCTCCAGTGAGCAGTGTTGGGGGAAACACGTTACAAATGCATCTCGTTAAATATAACGCATTACTACAGTTATGTCATGTAACACATTAAAATCCAATTTACAGATCAATGTGGAGTGTTTATTGTTGTTTTTTTAAGAATTCATCCACACCAACATGACCATTAATATGGGCTCCGAGTGTGTTTAATATAGATGAGTCTGTACGTTCTTTGTTCGGTCTCTGTGTGACTGAAATGAGCCTAATGATGCAGCCTAGTCCTCCGCGCACATTTTAATTAACCTTGAAGTATGTCCATGCATTCCTTGTTCTGTGGACTAAAATAAAATGGCATAGAAAAAGAGATTTTTATCATATGACTAAGCCTACAATTAAAAAATATTATTATGATATCATAATAAATCAGACTTTGATCCTTTGTCTGCCTGCTCATCCATGTGTCCAAGGACATACTTTAATTTAAAAAGATCACAGCTATTTAATCGTTCTATATAGATTATTTGGGCTTTTTTTAAGTAACTAAAAAGTAGTGTAATAAGTTATTTATTACTCTACGCTGAAGGTAATATTGTAACATAACATATTGGTTTAAAATGTAGATTACTAGTAATATGTAAAGTAACTTGCCCAACACTGCCAGTGAGTTGCAAAACAACATATATCACCATTCCCAAAACATCATAACGGTTGGACATTCGTTGTATACACAGCTAGGTTTAGGCAAGAAAGGTACTGGGTTGGTTTTAGGCACTTAAACTATTTGGCTAGGTTCTAGGAAATATTGTGATTTGGGCTAAAATAACTATGTTACTTAAACTTACCAGGAGTGGAGTATCAGTATATATCTAGATACTTACATTTCGAACATGATTTATGTCACATACATGAATTAAGTAGCTACATTTGTACATGAAAAAAACTTACAGTTGACTTTAGGTTTCACATTGGACATAAACAGAAGTCTCCTCAGTAAAAGCCATGTTTTTGTTTGACCTTACCTTCCACACCATTCTCCTCCCTGTGTCACTCTTTATACTACTTAATGTGATTTCCTCCTCTGCTGCCGTAATAATTACTATGGCCACTAGAGGTTGCTGAAAAACAAAACATTTAAATATGGGTCGTAATACACTGCTTTCACAGTCAACCTCTATGGTCGTTTTTCTGATGAGGACTGGCTGAGCCTGCTCTGACCTTTCCTCAGGCAACGGTAGCAGGTTTTTTTCCCTATCACGTGAACCATCTCTACATGTGCCGAATGGGTTTGCACCAACTTTTGTGAAAATATATATGGTTCCTGGAGGATAAATCCTAAAGCAGGAACCCTTACATAACAAGTGTTTAATCTTGGTAATACATACAGCCACAGCTATATGTACAGCTGTCATTTTAATACCAAAAGGCACAGAATTGCATTCTGTATCTGCAAGAACATTGGGACAGTTACATTGTTACTGTTTTCAATGTCAATGTTAAGTATCTGTGTTGTGTGGTATTACTGTTTGCGTCTTAGTCCCTGTTAGAGATCTTTTGACGTCAACAAGAATGTGTGTCATTGTTATGAAGATAATCACTTTTCATGAGACACATGAAAATGACAGTTTATGGGTTAGGGTTAGGGTTAAATAGTAAAGTAAAGTAGTAAAGTTAGGGCAAAATAATTCAAGCTAGTTGTTCAAGTAGAATGCTGTAGGTAAGAGCTTGCATTACATATATGAAAATCCACATGTCCTCTGATACACTTAAAGTATATGATTACTTGTCAATGATTGGACAATTATTTGGGGATTTTCTTTATTATTACTTTGCAATCTGGTTGTGATGAGTGTTATTAGTCAGCAATTGGACGGATTAAGAATGTGTTTGTATCAATGCTTTTAACAGTAAGCTATACATTTAATCTTCCTAATTATGTAAAAGCCTAAACTAATGCACTTACAAATGCTTTATCCTCCACGCCGTGTACACATTGTGCTGTTACATCACTCTGTGTGTTTTCAATATGTACAAGGCTCAAGAGGAAGCCTGAAATGACTTGTCAAAGACACACACATATAATTAACACCATTCACTACTCAAACCTCTAATCCCAAAGTGTATTCATGAATTTAAAATATGCAAACAACCAGGAGAACTGCAAGAAAAATCCTTGTGCTCTCTTATCATGACGCTTATGAAACAGCTTCATTCTACATAAGTCAGACCACAATACCACTTCCTGAGGCAGTACTTAAAATAAACAGGGGCTTGGTCTCTTAGGATCTGTGCTGGAGTTTGCAAGTGCACTTAATACACAAAAAAAAGTTTTCACAGGAAGGTAATTTTTTTTGGGTTTCACAAGCTCATGTTTGCATCATTGGCGCAAGTATGTAGCCTTAAAAGAAACGGAAAAAACATGAAAAGTTTTTACTGAAGTATGTCAAGCCACTTTATAAACCTCTTCTTTATAGGTACATGAAACATAAGTATCGGTATGTTCAGATAAATAATAGAAATTAAAAATTATTTAAGGTTACTTGTGGAGTTACTCAAGGCTCAGGGTTAGGCCCATTACTGTTTATTTTGTACATTAATGGTGTATGTATTGATCATTTACAATAAACCATCTCTGAATTAAGGCCAAATAGACAATAGACTCAGGCTTTAGGAAAGGTGATGTTGCATTGGAAATGTCTGAAATAAAATCATAATACATAATAAATTATGGTGAAAACCGCATGTAAATTCATGCTTCATCATACACTTGTATGACTTATGAGTTGAACAGCTGCAGTGAGCAACTACACTGCATGGCAGTAGTGCAATGTGTGTTTAAATATAGTTTAAACACACAGAACTGAATGTACAAATACAAAAAAACTACAAGAAGGTTGGCATGTTGGCATTATAAAGTTCAGGTTTTATGCTTCAGTAAAAAGTCTTCATGTTGTTGCATTTTTTTTTGAATGGACGTTTTTGTTGGGAGTAATCTTTTTTAGAATTTGTTTTCTATTTCTCTAAATGTTTCATTATTTACAGACAAAAATGATTACGTTTCATTATGCAAATATTGGTTCATCTGGTTAGTTTCAACTATTCCTCTCTGGATGTACTTTTTCAGATTTGCCGGATTGATGAGAAGAATGACTAATCCACTGGCATGTTGCCCTCTCGAGCTTTTTTAATCATTATTGAAGTGCTGAATGCCTAATCTGTTCCAGCGCAAAAATGCTGCTAATTACGACTCATTGTTGTGGCAGTGTTTGTTTTGTGATCCATTAATCCGTAATCGACAGGAGGTTATTGCACCCTGATCATTTCTACTTTTTTCACAGTTCAATGGGACATAGAGTAGGAGTATACAGTCAGAAGTTATTACCTTCATACATTTTAAATACAAATATAATGTTCTGGATATGTGTATACAGTATATATGAACATTTCTGGAGCGGCTCCCATTCCTCCAAATTGTTAGAATACAAAAATGTCGAGAAACCTTCTTGTAAATATAAGATGGGTTCATGTTTTCAACTGGATTTTACATGTTTATGCAACAGCAGTCACCACAGTTACTCCTTAATCAAGTGCAGTACTTCCTGTATTTTGCTGTGTTTGTCTGCTTTGGCCACCACTCTCATTTCTTCAAGGGAATTAAGGGTCATATTCAGTAAGTAAGTGAGAAAAACACTGAGTCACCTTTGAGTACTGTTATAAAACAGGGGGGAACTGGGTGTGTTGTAATGGTTTTCGAAGCCTTCTTAATAAGGATTAAGGGTTGTTGTGAGGCACTCTGGAGCTCAGGACTCACACAAACACCGGTGGCCCCTCAGACCTGTAGCAGTGCTCGGACAGAGAGGTCTGCACATTCAAAGTCTCTGTAAGTCGCAGGAAAGACGCAAACAGAGAAAGGAATTTTTTAAATAGGCTGACTGGCAGAGATTGTTGTAAGCCCTGCAATGCTAATGCAACCTGTGGCTTTTGATATTTGTTTTTTTTATATATATATCACCTGAAAGTGTGCTTTGCATTGACATTCACGCACCCGTCTCGCACTGTGTAACTCCTCTTCTCTCTACCTCATCTGCAGGAGTGGCGTAGCTGGAAAATGCAGTTCCGATAAAGCCCATTCAAGGTAAATCACTGCGTCGGGTCGCTCATCACTGAGGGGAAAAAAGGAACTCAGCGTCACAGTTGGAGGAAGGACACCTGCGCTTCCCTCTGATCAAGTTCTCTCTGTCTAAAAGATGTCAACCTCCAGCGCTGACAGCATGGGAAGAGGAACCAATACCTCTAAAGTGTCAAAGGATCATAAAAAGGTAAGCAGACGTCAATATTAGTTATCAGGTTCTTTTCGAGGAAAGAAAGATGTCAAACATCCTCTATTTGGAAGGCAGTGATACTCATGGTTACCATAAATGCTGATATCAAACTAGAAATGTTTGTTGAAGGGAGCAGATGATGGAAAAGATGATTTGGTTGACCAGCCTCAGCTTTTTTGGCTTACAGAGAGATTTCAGTGCATCCAAATGACATCAGAACAGTTTAATAGTATTAAAGGGTTTATTTCAACAATTCTCTATAATAAATACATAAATTGATGAATTATCACAAATGTTTTTTAGCCACACCGGAAAACGTCAATGTCAGTCTGTCCACCACTCAGGTCCAAACTGAAGTGCAATGAATTTGATTGCTATTTGCGATCGTCTCCAGAGGATGAGTCCTCATGACTTTACCTCTTATTTCACCATCAAGTCGACGTCTGTGGTTTTTAGTGGCTCAGCAACAGCCACATGGATTTCCATGAAATTTGTGTGCTCATGTTCCCAAAGTATAAATCTACAGACTTTGGTATCGCCTGATTTTTCCACCATGATATTAAGCTTCCTCTGTCCTAAGTGAAATGTTTTTACGACTATTGGCTGGCTTTCCATGAAATGTGGTAAAAACATTCATGTTCCCCTCATTTTCAACCTGATGATCCCTTCACTTTTTCATTCTACCTCCATCATCAGGTCAATATTTCAGCTTGTCCTATACCTTGGTTTACCTGCAAAAGTAATCAGATTTCTGCCACTTAGCAAAAGCTAGCATGCCAACCAGTGTCACAACTTGTTTGATAAACCCTTTGTTGCACATCCTATCTTTGTACATCCAGTGTTCAATGGGTGTGCTTTGTGCTTTTTTTCAGAAAAATGATTTGATCAGCCAAGATAGTAGACCTGGACGGCTAAATATTACCTGCTAAACATCAGCGTGTTAGCATTGACAGATGTTAGAACGCTGGTGTTAACTCAAATCGCCACTATGCGTCTGTACAGTCTCACAGAGCTGCTGGCACTGCATTAGTCTTGTCTAGGTATCATGCTAACAGACAAGGTGGATGACTTAAAGCAGTAAAGCTACTGCTGGATGGACCGACCGACTGACTGACGTTGCCATCCACTGAGCCTCACTAGCATTCTAGCATTGCTGAAGATGTTGACAGATTTCTATAGAAATTGGTAATAGGTTGGGTAACTGTAAATAGAAGAACTAGTTGAGTTCTTCTTTCAAATGAATATGTTTTCTTCCTCCCTGTTATGCTTTGTTAGCCCACAGCTTCTGCCCTGAAAGGAGCCATCCAGCTGGGCATCGGCTACGCTGTGGGAAACCTCAGCTCCAAACCCGACAGAGATGTTCTCATGCAGGACTTCTCTGTGGTAGAGAGCGTCTTCCTGCCTAGGTACACACTCTTTTCTCCACTTTAAGCTAATGCACATATTCAAAACCAATTTCAGAGTAACTATTTTAAAGGGTTAGTTCCCCCAAATGATCTTGGAAATACTATGAGACCTGTAAAATAAGGTACTATCAATGATTTAGTATAGCTTTAACTTTAAAACAGGTGTGGCAGCATACAGATCTGTAGTAATGTTCAGAAAAGTCGCTTCTGAAAATGTGCAGCCTGATTACTTGGGGATTGGTGGGAAATTGCTGCTGCAAAACTCCTTTTTCTCAGAAGACATTTGTAACAGTAGGAACAACACAGATTCCGTCAAATAGCTCCAGTAAGCCATGACCATGTGGTGTGAACCGACACACCAGGGACCTGAACCTGAAGCAGCTAAATGGAATCCAGCCGTCATTCATTTGATCATTTACACTGTGAAAAAAGCCCTACAGCATGTTGCAAACAGCCACTGTTTTGTTTTCTCATCCTAACTCAAATATGTTCTCCAGCGAGGGCAGCAACCTGACCCCAGCACATCACTTCCCGGATTTCCGTCTGAAAACGTACGCACCGCTGGCCTTTCGCTACTTCAGAGAGCTGTTTGGCATCAAACCAGACGACTACCTGGTGAGTATGAAGAGTCACATCAGCGTCAAGATGATTCAGCAGGATGTGGCGGCTGTTCTGGTCGGCTGGTTTGATTGCAACACTTGCTAAGACTCTGTTGCATCATTCTGAATTTCAGTACTCCATCTGTAATGAGCCTTTGATCGAGCTGTCCAACCCCGGGGCCAGCAGTTCCTGGTTCTACCTCACCAGCGATGATGAGTTCATCATTAAGACGGTGCAGCATAAAGAGGCAGAGTTCCTGCAGAAGCTGCTCCCTGGTTACTACATGGTGAGCTCCATCCTCAAACGCTCACTACACTTACATGAACATCATTGGAATCGGACCAGGTTGGAGAAGTCATAAAAGATCTTTGACGATGGAGTGCTGAGGATGAGTTGGGAAGTCTCACAACCTGAGGAAAGAAGCTGCTCTGTAGTCTGGTTGTCCGGCACTAAAAGAAACTTTGGTATTTACCATTGTTATTGATCATACAGAGCCATACATGGATATATTACTTCATCAATATACATCCTGTAAACAGCTGTGTTTAAAAAGAAAAACAGAATTCAAAATATGTTGCGTCGTCCTTTCACTCGCTTTCAAAACAAAAGCATGCGCAGGACAGATTAAGATCTTAAGACAGGAGGTGGTCGTGCTCACATCACTTTTGTCCACAGGGGGCGCCAGAGTCAACAAAAAGGAAAGTTCCGTGTAGCTGCTTTAAATTAGTAGTTTTCTGCAGCTCCCTTGTAAAAAGCTGTTATATCAAGGTGAATTTTTTTGCATTCCTCAGTGTTGGAAAAGACATGATTTGTTCTTGCACCTTGCATATTTTTCGTCTGTGGTTGCCGCTGTGGTACTAATTGGATTCCCCTTCTCACGCTGCATGTTTTCTCTGATGTATGCCACCCCAACCAGCAGCAGAATTTCCTCCCTTTTCCCTTTTTTTATTTTGTCACACTTTCCATCATTCCCGCCCTATCTGTATGGTTAGAGACTACTTTTTCACAAGTTTAATTGCAAATGGAGATATCAAGGAAGGAAGCGACGAAGATGTACTGCAGGTTGAGTCTGACCGTCCTACTCTGCAGTATATTGTACATGTGATAATTCATGTGGTCACTTAGAGTTGCTCTTAAAGGTTCCTCACACACTTTGCTGCAAGAAGAAGAGAGTCTCTTAATAGATATTATACAAGTAAGTCTTCTTCACTTTTACAAGGGAGCGAGGACAGTTTGATTTAAAGAGCATCTGTAAGTGAATTCTTATAGACCAGGCCCAGGTTACTGAGAAACATCTGGATGTGGCCATATATCAGAGGACACATTTACATTTACTGCAAATGTGACTGCCCTTAAGTCTACTTGCAGCTGGTTGGTATTCAGATTTCCCCTCCAACCTACACCTTATTTTTGGACGGGTTCTGTGGTGACGCACCAACACCTCACTTTTTCCTGTTTGTGCATACGGTGTTCGTATTTTACAAGCAACCTGTTATTCAGCTCTGTTACCAGGCCAAGGTTATCTATTTATAAATTGCAGGTTCTGTTTTTGTTGTTCGCTTGTTTTCAGGAGTTGGATTAAATAGTTTTATTTATATATATGTAATGTTCCTACACACATCTTAAAACCATGTTGATATCCCAGATAAGTATGTGTGACAAAGAATTCAGGTTTCCCTATAACACTTCATGGCTTGACTTGATAACAAGAAAATAAATAGCAATGTATTCTATTAAACACTGCCTAATCTAAATTAGAACCTGCTTTGTCATCATTGCTGCAGAATCTGAATCAGAACCCGAGGACGTTGCTGCCAAAGTTCTACGGCCTTTACTGCATCCAGTGCAGCGGCATCACCGTCCGCGTGGTGGTGATGAACAACGTGCTGCCGCGCGCCATGAAGATGCACTACAAGTACGACCTGAAGGGGTCCTCGTACAAGCGCCGCGCCTCGCGGAAGGAGCGCACCAAGTCCTCGCCCACATTCAAAGACCTGGACTTCCAGGAGATGCACGAGGGCCTGCACTTTGACGCGGACACCTACAGTGCCCTGATTAAGACCCTGCAGAGGGACTGCCGGGTAGGTGCACGCAGAGTTCTTCTATCTGTTTGTTGAAAAGGTCTAAAGGCAAACATATTCATTATATTGCTGGACAGAATAAAATAGCCCAGCCTAATGGGTGATGGTCTTGAGCGTTATTTAAAAATATAGAATTTGCCATTTGGTCATCCTCTGGGGAGCAGCAATGGGACCATGAATATCTGCAGTGAATCAGGAGAGTAGCTGTCCATGTATCTCGCTTTGAATTGTGGGTAGAGACAGACAAATGTGTATTATTATGTTATTTTGGAAATACACAGGGCTGAAACTGATGATTTGTATCATGTCTAATTCATTTATCAATCATTTCTTCAAGATGAAATAATGTCAATCACAAATTTTAAGAGCCCAGGTTGATTTTTGTTTAGTCTGACCAGTAGTTCAAACCCAAAGACATTTGATTTACAACAGTATGAAGAAGAATTCTCTCACATGAGAAACTAAAACCGGACAACGTGTGACAAATAAGTGACAAATAAGTTCTCGAAATTGCTGCAGATTTGTTCCTCTCTTATTGTTTCAGCGCTCAGAACGCTCGCAGTGGGTTTAAATCTTTCGACAAAGCAGGCTGTACTAAACGGAGCCAGTTTTTATGGCAGAACATTATGCAACTCCTGACAGCCCACTTCAATGAGCCACAGTCTCCCCGCTCAGTCTCGAGCTGTTATGATGACCTCATTAGCGCTGGCCTGTTATTTTCATTAGTGTGAAACAACAGTGGCCACTTGATGGAGGATTAGCACCGGCAGAGCAAAAAAGCACCTGACTCATATGATCAGGCTTGAGCAGCTGGACTGTGGAGAACAAACCGGCCTGTCGGGGAGGTAATGTGCGATTACTGAGCCTCTTTTTATAGCCCCTGTTAGTGTTAGTATTAGGGCCTCTTTGTTTACAGGAGTTACCTCATGATATCAGTGTTTGGTCAGCGGGATTGGGGCTTACATATGTTGTGCTTTTGGTTTGCAAATCCAGGTTTAGTCTCATAACTCGGGGCTCGCTTCTGTGATGGAGCGGTCAACCTACAGCTTGTTTACGGAAAGTTTGCTTTGGGAGGTTTAAAAAAGTATACATCTCTGGGTAGAAGAGTTAAGAAATAATTACAAGGTGACGTAATACGCCATAACAATGAATGGTTGTGACAAACTCACCATCATAAGGGAAATTCACTTTCATCTTGCCCTGCATCACACAGAGGTCAGTGATCATGCACATACGCTGTCATCCTGCTATGGCTGATGGGAATGTCATACATTTAGCGGGTACTGCACTAATTAGTCTAGTGGACGTTTTAATTATGGAAGGAGCGAAGTGGGAAGTCAGATGAGATAGCACAGGAGCAATAAGGTGCGCACATAGAAGAAGTTAGATGAATGGATGGTTCAGACACAGCAGGACTTTCACTCAGAAGACTGCTGTTTGTGTCAAGAGTGAAACCAAAAGTCAACATCGACTTATTTGCATTACCTTATGTACGTGACGTTTCATAGGCCTCATAAGCCTACACCTGTCTGTAGCACTCTTCAACAGTCATTTATGTAGTTTTGAGTCACTGGCGATCAACTTACGTAATTGTTTTTGGTGCAAGAACCATGAACATCTATATTAATGAAATTCATTCATTAATTTCATTTCCAATTCAATTGCTGCTAGCATGGCTTAAACTGCTCCAGCGTCTATACACTGGTTTTGTTGAAACGAAATAAATCAGAAACTTTTTTTTCCCTCACAAGCCTTTGTATGCTTGCTGTGACTTCAACCCCCAGGCTGACACAGCTGTTGTCTTACTCACTTTGTTACTTTAAACTTGTCTTGTTCACTTTTTAAATTGATCTTTTAGTCTAACTGCTTCTTAAAATCTCTCATCAGGTCCTGGAGAGCTTTAAGATCATGGACTACAGTCTCCTTCTGGGGATTCATGTTTTGGACCGGAAGCCGCTGAGCAGAGGAAGCCGAATGGACAGCAGGAGAGGAGGGAAAGTCCTGTACTCCACCGCCCTGGAGTCCATCCAGGGCACCGTGAAGGACCCCGAACCGGTGGCTGATGACGACACGTGAGAAAACCTATTTCAGTATCTTTCACTGGAAACCCTTCCCCCCTTCCTTTTGGTGGAAATATACAGTTCATATCAAACGTCACATTTCACAGCTTGGTTTTATTTTGAGTTCTTTTGAGCGCACTTTTATGCAGTTATTGTTCTTAACATGAACTACTCTTATCTTTTAGTTACAGGTAGCTTGACACAATTCCACATAAATCGAGATTTGTTACTGTTGTGAATGAGGCCTGTGTCTTTGTTTCTCTTATCTCTCTAAAAATCTGGTTAGAGAGATAACACAAACTGCTTTCACATGGACAAAAGCCCCACAATGGTCCAACCTGGTCCAAATGACACAGAT
Organism: Diplodus sargus; assembly: GCA_903131615.1. Classification (NCBI taxonomy): domain Eukaryota; kingdom Metazoa; phylum Chordata; class Actinopteri; order Spariformes; family Sparidae; genus Diplodus; species Diplodus sargus. Next base: position 3,299,013 of record CAEMYA010000029.1, read on the forward strand.
TGCAATATATATTTAAAACATTTCAAATCGGGCCATTATGTATATGTTACAGCTTTAGCTGGTTCACCAAAGGGTTAGGGAGCAACTGAGGAAGTCAATTACTGCTCTACTACAAACTGTCAAATTCATTGATATGTCTTTTTTTTCAGATTTGGTGGAATTCCTGCCAAGCATAAAGACGAAAACCTTCTCATCTTTTTAGGAATCATCGACATCCTTCAGTCCTACAGGTGAGCCAGTCAGACATTTGTGCTTTTTATCATTCTGTTAACTTTTGTACTTTTTCATCTGCCATATTCCATCTCAAAGCTTTTTTCATTTTTTGCATTAAATGATCAATGACGTTAAATATCATGAATATGTAATTTGATGTTAAATTTAAAGCCTAAATTTATCTCACTACAGACCAACACACATGTCAGTACAGTCTGAAGTGTACTCCAGGCTCCATAGATGAACAGTATGATAACTATATGCTATACTTTATATACATGTTCCTTTCAATTCTTTTCATCAGGTTCATCAAGAAAGTGGAACACTCCTGGAAAGCGCTTGTACATGATGGGGTAAGTAACGATATATCCTCCTCCTTACGTCCAAATAACTGTGTGTGTGTGTGTGTGTGTGTGTGTGTCTGATGGCTTTCTTTCTTTGCTTTCATTCCAGGACACAGTGTCGGTTCACAGGCCCAGTTTTTATGCGGACAGATTTCTGAAATTCATGGGCTCGACAGTATTTAAAAAGATTCATCGTAAGTCGTGCTACCATAATTCCTGGATTCTGGATTCTGCATTTTTCATATTAAAAAATGTGTCTTCTCGTGTCTCCCAGCTTTAAGAGGAGCTTCTTCGAAGAGGAAGAGGGGTTCCCTCTATGCAGCAAAGTCCGCCTCTCAGGAGGTCCTGTCCCCACAGAGGGAGGAGAAGAGGGAGGAGAAGAAGGCCCAGAGCATGGACAACCTGGATGGGAACTGTAGGCGAAAATAACACATCGAACATGATATATTAGCCGACATATTTGTAATTCAAGAAGAGCTGTTGAGTTGTTTCGTATTTCTGAAACAGGATCTGCTTTTTGAAACAGTTTACAGTTCCTCCAAGCAGCCAGATCTTCTGCTAAGATCGGTGGCCTTCGAATCTCCCAGACATGATGAAGAGGAGTGTGACAGGTACTTCATGTGTGCAGCTCAAGGATCTATGCTCTGCATTCAATAAGTACAAGAATTTAGAAAAAGTTAAGCTTGTTGGATGATTTTATAGTCAGTAAAAGGACAATGCAAGATATTTAACTGAGCAGTGGAGAGAAGCACAACAGAAAAAAACATATTAATTTCATGAATTCATTTACAGTGCATATAGTGAAAAGTTTCTTACATTTTCTTGAAAAAGGCCCAAAAGTATGTGGAAACATTATTTCCGACACATGTATTAGGATGTATTGTTTTTGTGTAATGTAGAAAAATTGTCTTCATTGAAAATTCAGTTTTAGTTTCAACCTTGATTCAGCTTAAGGATGACTAAAGTTGAAATTCACCAGAAAAACGAAAGCGATATTTCTTTATTTTTTCAAACACTCTATACATTTTTTACAGCATACTTATTTGTATCTTCATGTTGCAGTGAAGACCGACGAGCCTCCAGTTCAACGATCGCTCTGGATGACCCCCTGTCGTCTCTCAGCAGGAGCCAGTCAGACTCTGAGCTGGACGTCTACTTGGTATGAAATGTTTTTATAATTCCATATTTATCTTACTGTCAAAAACCTACAGTGGGTAAATGCTGCTTGCTCAAATGAGATTTAAATATAATACAGGATGCCTGGTGTGCCAAAGTTGTAATAGTATGAGAAAAAGTCGATGATAATGAGATTTCTATCGGTTAGGTTTATACTAACAGTATATTAGTATATCAATTCATTCTCAGCCCATTTTATGACTTTTTCACAAAAAAGGGGGGAAGGAAATTAAAATGTGAGCCTTTGTGGGCCTAACACTTTGCTGTATTGCTGTACATGGTGACATGAGTCATGGTGAATCCAGGGGTCACTGGGTGTTTCTGCATTTTCAGTGTCACACAGACTCACCCAGGCGACCCAGCTGGAGTTGATCAGTTCTTTGCATCCCCAGCATCCATAAACTGTAAGCAGCAATTGACGAGCACTGACTTTCTGCATGTAATACCAGCTAAATCAACAAAAATTCACAGCGTGCCTGACTATCCTCTTATGAAACTGTCACATGTGAAATTTCGTCTTTTCACATGTGAAATCGTAATTTCAATGGGAATTGAAATGTTTACATTGCATTTGAATTTCTTTTTTTTGTGATTGGCTGATGAATCTTTACACGTGGAAATAAAACAGGGCACATTAGATCACGTGAAACTTGCTTCTTTTTATGTAAATTACAGATTTTCACATGATCTTGTTGATGTGGCTAAAATTTCATTGTGTGAAAAATGTGTTACATGTGAACAGGACATTTTCTCAAGTGTCTGGCTTTTTTCACATAAAGAAATGTGCACACAAGACATGTCCAATTTCACATGTGAACTACATACATTTGTATCAAGTGACCGGCTTTTCGTCACATGGCACAAACAAAACATGACACGAGTTCACCTGGAATTTGCTTCTTCACATGAGCCATTTCATATTTTCAAATGCGATTGACAACTTTCATGTCAACTGAAATTTGAACATGTGCACTGGGCATTTTCACAAGCAACTGTTCTTTTTCATCTATCAATATAAAATTCTGCATAAGATATGTACATTTTCACATGTGATTTACATACTTTCACATGTGATTGGCTTTATTTCGCATCAGCACTAAAGTATCCACATTTAAAACCAAAACATTGGGATTTGCTTTTTAGCTTTTTTCACATGTGAAGACAAATTCCAACATGTGACACAAAATTGTCTCGTGTGAACTAGACATCTTCACAATGTGATTGACTTGGGATTTTTCAAATACGAATGGAAATTTTCCACATAAGGGATGTACATTTTTCACAGTCACAGTTTATTTATTCATATGTGACTGGCTTTTCACATTTAAAATTCCGATTTTTTTACACTTTTCACAAAAAAAAAAAAAAAGAAAACTGTGAAAATAAAATGTGAACTGTGATTGGCTGGTTTCACAAATGAATGAATGTATATTCTCACATGTGGGTTCAAATGCACACATGTAGAACATGCTTCCGTCTTGCTGCCTGCAATTTGCTGCTATCCCAGCATGCAATCTGTCACGTCTTCCTGGAACTTTCTTCTTTGGTGGTGGTGGTTTGGTTACCAGAGGCCCCACTGCCGTTCTGCAACGTCTTTACTGCATGACTCAGCTGAGTCCTGTTGCTGCACTCTCCCCCTCAGTCCTTACGTCTGTGTCAGCCTAAGAAACCCCCATGAATCCCCTTTTCTGCACAACTTCTCTTACATAACCATAAAATCCTCATTCGGGCTTATGTGAAGCCGTTCCTCAGCCCACATTAAGCAGTTCTACTCAGCTCTGTGGGAAGCCTGCAGATGTCGGAGTTAATCTACTCTCAAAGCCTCTGACAGAAGACAGTGGGATTCAAAAACTGTAGCGAGGGTGAAAGGTGAACTCATCGGACAGCCATTTGTCTTCTAGACTCTTACTTCTATCTGGCGAGGGAGATGATCTGAAGGTTCAGAGCGGTTCTTAACCTTAAACCCCAAAACAGAACAAAGTCCAGGCTGGATTTGGATGAAAGAGATGTTCTTTACTCCATGGTTTTATTTTTAGTATTTAAATGACGGCGTAAACATCCATGTGAAAGAAAAACAGTTTAAGCGATATGAATTCGAAACAGGACAGTTGCAGCTACAAACAGGAGGTCACATGGTATAAATAAAAAACTAATTTTCATCATATAAATCCACTGGGTACATAAATCGAACGTTATTCAAGATATACAGTGAGATGACACACCCAGTATCCATACAGAACAGTCATTTATATATACATACATACATACCGTATAGTCACAGTCATGAAAATGTACCGTCACCTTACCTACCAGCCCTCTACCAGCCTGTGCTCCCTACAACTGCTGTAGGAAAAAGGTGAATGAAAAAATGATCAGGACACTTTTGCCTTAGCTGTTTGAATTTTTGAGGAGAATAAATAATATCAGTCGCTTTAAATAGAGTCTCTGTGGCCTGTGCTCAGTAGGCCTGTTCAGAAATCCATTCACCTCCAGGTAGTAAATCCCAAACTCCTAATTCATTTGACTCCAAACACCAATTGCTGTCCTTTGTTTCCTAACTGATAAAGGGGGGAAATCCTCTTCTTTTGTTCTCCAGTGAGAAGAACTGAGTGATGGGTCCTCTCCCGACCTTCGACCTCTCAGTCCCACGGTGTCGAGACATCAGGACGTGGCCACAGTGTGAATGCTGCACAAACTACAGGCGGTTCCATCCTCTGCCAGCATCACTCTGTGCCTCTGTGACTTTCCCCTCTTTTGAGTCAAACTAAATGTGCCAAACCACTGGTTCTTTTGTAGAAGTCCCATTATCAACGAGTGGGGACACAGTCCGTGTTCATTTGTGTTAAGGTTACTGAACCACCCTGTTAATATAAAACACTATGATGCTGTTTCTTCTCTCAGTTACTGTGCACTTTGCTGCTAGTCCAGTGCTTTTAAGAAAAAAAAAAAAGGAGTTGCAGTTTGACCTCTCCTTTTGGTTTGTCTTTTGTCCTTTCTGTGCGAAAGTTCAAATTCCTGAGCGGCTGGATCCCTGAGGAAATAGCTTGTGTTGTTACTTAATCAGCTGCAGGAAAAAGAATTATCGTTCGCTGTTATTTTTCAAATCACAGAATTACAGAGTTGTGTTGAGATCATTCTGCTTTTCAGGAATCGCTCATCTGTCGAGACATTCAGGTGTACACCAGTGGTACAGTGTGTTATGTGCTTACAAACAGTATGTATAACTTTTACAATAGATGACGTAATAATCCCTGTGTGTTTTCAAACATCCTCCACGGGGGGAAAAAAAAGTGTTTTTGATTATTTGATTGTTATGATGTTTTTAATGTTCTTACTACAGCCTTATGCTGCCTACTACAGGCTGTAAATTGACCAATATAAATGCTGTAATCATACTTTTCTTCGATCCCTCACCTTTCATGCAATTCCTTGTCATTTCCCTTGAGAATGTACATTTCATCTTCGCTGAAGTGAACTTAAACCGATCCCTTTTGTAAACTTGTTTGTCCTGGAGGTATATTATGACCACGTTGTGTCTTCACATGCCTTCAGGAGTCTGTGCTTTGCTGAGAGTTATAGGCCTTCCACTGTATTATAGCAATACTTTGTAATTGTATTTTTGAAATAAATTAATATTTAAAGTCCAAAAAATGTGTTTTCTTCTTGATCCGCCAGTTGAATGTTTGAGCTTCGCCATGTAGCGTCATGTATGTGCAGAGTTTGCAGCTGTTGTCAAATCTGTTGTTCAAAGTGTACATTTTCTCTGTGCTAATTAATAATAATTAATTTTGCGGGCATATTTTGTGACATCATAAATAGTTCGGAAGCCAATCCTAGTCCAGTATTCAGCATACACAAGTTTGAGACAGGAAATAAGTGAACTGCTGCTGTATCTGTGTGTATCTAAACACGCCTACATTTATTGACAACTCTCAAACATACAGGGCGTACTCACGGCTCCACATTACCACATAAATGTCAGTTTAATTCAAGAAAGTTTTGCAGGAGTCAAAAAAAAAAAATCCTTGAATAAAGTTTAACTAGGACAAATCTCACTCACATCAATGTCATTTTTAGTTTAGACACATGGGGGCGCAGCAATGATACTACTGTCAGTACACAGTAAGGTTTGTCCACTGCTCAGTACTATTAAAGGATGATAGAATAAATGTATTTGGTTTACAAGGCTGTGTCTTTTTGTATAATATCATAACAGTAAAGGTACATTTTTTATTTTTTTTGTGAATGCAAGTATAGTTTTTTTTTAAATGTAAACCTCTCATACTGGTTCAATTCAATAGATTTCTGCAAAGCCAGCACAGTAGGATTAGAGGATTTAGTTTCAGTCTGAGTGAAAACATCTGCCAGAGGTGGAAATTAACACAGTTCATTTTGTACATTTGTATATATTTTATAGAGTGATTTTAAAGTAGTTGGCACTTAAATCTAAATTTTTTTAAACTTCGAATCACTGACTTTTACTTCACTTTATTAAATGAAAGAGGCTGTTGTTAGTTTCAAAGCTGTCTTAGTCATATGTTACCTCTCTGCACTAGTCAAGTGTCCTTCTGAAAACCACAAATTGCAGAGTATTAACAGCTTTTACTAGGCTTTTCTAACCCCAGACGTGCCTGAGTGTATTAACCTGAACAGGTTGAACCAGTCAGACAAGCGTCACAATGACAGCCGACTGTCGCTTTTGCACCATGTAAATGAATACCGCGAGTGTAAAAGCAGACAGCAGAACAAATCTGTGCAGAGGTGGCATCATTTGTTTAATGCATGTTGCTGTCACTGTCATAGATTTGCATTAGGATTCAAAGTGATTCGTATTTTTCATATCTCGCAGGGTAAAATTGAGCATAACGTCCCTACAAGAGTATGAAAGAAACATGATAAGGTCAACCAGTTTATATTAGGGTAGTTTTCAATTTAGAAATAATGTAACTTTTTGACAAGTGCCACTGTAGCCAGGGAACAGAGTGACAAACATGACAAATTTTGTTTTTTTGGGTCACTATTATCAATTCCAATTCCAAAATTGTGAAATACAATTTTGCATGGGTTCATTCACACATTTTATATTGTATATTCACTTGTATGTAATTTTTGTGAACCCCTTTTTAATTTGAACTGGGTTCAAGGTCAGGTGTGTAGGATTTAGGAGCAGAAAAGGAACTTCATATTCATAGCCGTGTTTTCATGAGTGTATAATCACTTTAAACTGAGAATTGTTTTTCTTCCCATATAAAGCTTTTACATCTACAGAGGTAGTGGGTCCTCTCCCCAGAGGGGACAAACCAAACACTGAGCCTAAACAGGGCCTTTTCCATGTTCCATGTTTTTAGTGGCCACTGTAGGGGAGGGTGAGACGAGATCTATTCAGACTTTTCTCACTCGTTATAGTACTGCACTGGAGGAGCACTTCAACAAGTGGCAACGGAGGGGTGAATACAGCACAGTGCTGCTGAACAGGCTGCTGTATTTGATACACTCAGATTGAGATCAGGCTGAGCTAGATGTCACTAAATCCTACACACTGGACATTAATATGGACATATGCAACATACAATATTGTTTAAACCTTTTTCATTGTAAATGTAATTAAATAATCATGTATTTAATACATTAATTTATAAGTTATTTGGTTTTGTCACTGTTTTTGTCCAATTATATATAGATTAATAAAAATGCTTAGATATGTAAACATGAAGTTTCATTCGATTTTGACTGTATCTTTTGTTGTTTCATTCCAAAAGTAATGAGGCCAGTTTCCTGCCTGCACAAAATGTTTGCCCAGTAGTTGCGAACTTCTGAAGATAATATCATCTCCCATTCCTGTGGCATTCATGTGCTCAGACAACAGAATGACTTGCCTTCATTACCTTCTGTTAGTCAGCTCGTGACTTCCGTTATTATTTATCCTTAAAAAAACTGAGTGATCGTGTCATATTTAGGCTACAGGATGGGTGACTCACGAGAATGTCACCACCTGCCGCACCCAGTGGGAGTCACATCCGAAACTACAGTATCGCCGCAGCGGAGCACTCTACACACCTGCAGCCGTTAAACCACGCCCACATACCTGCGAGCACCAGGAAGTCGTTTTTGTAAGAGCCGACGGAATCAAAATACTCAGCAAAACTCGGTTCTTTTGGAGCCTTCGCCGTCTGCCTCGTTCACATCCACTTCTTCTCCTCGGATTAATCTGCTCTGGTCACACACGAACAGGTATACAGACGGAGTTTTGACCTGGTGAGTACACCGTGTATTGTTCGCCCTGAACGTCGACATGTTTTCAGCCCGCTCGGTTTCGCTCACTGCCATATTAGGTCACTGTACTGGTGTGTACAGGTCCTATGGTTTCACCTGCCAGTATAGGTTTAGACTACATAATTAAAGACAGCAGTGTCTTTAACTAATTTTCGCTTAGAACTCTCTGGCAGGTGACCTGAAGTGTGTTCACCTCAGTGCTGCTGTTTGTGTTTGTGCTCTCAGTTCATGCAGAACGTTATTGACCCCAGTGTAAATACACGAGAGGCTCGAAGTGGGGCTGGGCGAGCATTGTACTATTGTTAGCAAGCTCTTGTGTATTTAGTGCTCATGGTGTGTGTTTGTGGAGGTTAGCAGGCAGCATTTAGGACAAATGTAGTTCCAGAGGTTTTAAGTGACTGAGTTGAAATACTTCTACTGTAACTGAGACTTTTCCTCCAGCAGTTCATGTGGTAATACTGTAGCTACTTACCACACTACATGTATCTAACAGTAGTAGTTCATGGTTATTTATTTAGACTGTACACACCAAGTTGCCAGTTTGTTATGTACTCTAGCTTGCATGCTGGCTACGCTGGCTGCTGTCTTCATGTAGTGAAGGTTATAATGTTGAAACTGTTGTTTGAATCAACATCATGGTCAATTTGGAAGCAGTTTGTGGTCCTGTTGGATTTTGGGGTGTAGTTTTAGTGGTATCATACAGAGTAGACACAGGCCGGGCAGGATCAAGGTGGCTCAGAAAGAAGGGAAATGAACATTAACTTCCTACACTGAACAATTTGAAAAAATTATATTCAGGTATACACTGAAATACATATTTCAGTGTACACCTTTTTGTTTATTCATTTAGAAAAATGTTTAATGCTTTTCCCATACGACCAAGACTAACTAATTGAATCTGACTATGGAATTTTAAAAAAGCTGTAGCCATGTACTATAACTATATTAATGAGCGTAATACCAATGATCATGTGGCTGTTAATGGATTGTGTTTGTTTACATCAAAATGTGCCCCAAATCATACACTCTGCCAGTGTAACCTCCCATTTGATCCGGCCCTGGGCATGGGACATTATGAACATTTCCTGTCACGATTATCCTGTTCAACTTAATTGTTTGATTCAAGATACTATCCCAAGAATGATCAAAAAGTGATTTTAAAATGTTTTTTGAATAGAATAAAAAATGGCACTAAAACACACTGAAATTTTTTTTCATTTCGTTTGGAAACTATTCTTTGTATTTCATCACAGATAGCTTTCACATCTCTTTTGTGGAAGACAATCAAAGAGTCTTGAATAAGCAGTCATAAATCATAAGGTCCTTGTGCACAAATTCAGGATAAATGAATGGTTGTAACCACTGATTAGTTATCTTATATTAACAATTATCCTGATAATGAAAATTCACTAAATTCAACTTTTTGTGAGTGTTCAATGCGATCTGCAATAAAACCTTTTATCGTTCCATCCCTAATACAGAGTATTTCTAATGTTTTGTATACCTTAGCCTAATTTAGACTCAGTTGCCAGTTTATGAATATAAAGCTGCAACGAAGTTAATAAATATATAAAATGAAGTGCCAACTTTATGATAATCGAGCCAACCGAAGTCTTTCTTTCAAGCAAAAATGTCAATCATTTGCCCTAGTGCCCTGTACTGACCTGCCACCGCTAACTTCAAATTGTGTCCCTGAACAAGACTCTCAAATTCCCCCAGTGGCCAGCCCAGCTGTTTGAATGGCAGCTCAGCTGTCATCGGCATGCGGGTAAAGGCGATGTAAAGCACTGTCCTGCCATGTTGTCGACTGAAACTAATCAGAATGAGCCTTTTAAAGAAATCACAAAATGTAATCCCTGAATGTAAACTCCTGCTTCAGGTCATTGAAACCCAGATTCCCAGTGACGACAGTAAAAACGTGTCCTTTTCCTCTGGGTCCTCAGTTGTGGGTTCAGATACAGCCCTGGTTGTGGTGGGACTCAGCAGGGAGGGGCAGACCTCAATTCAGTATCTAAACTGAGCTGCTCCCTCATCCTCAGCTTAGAATGTTTCTCCCTACCATCTCTTTAAAAAGAAAATCTTCAGCAGTGAGAACAGCCTTTTGCTTCATGCAAAAACTGTATTATGTCATATTTGTCTAGTTTCTAGTTTGCCTTTCCAGGTCACCTCTTGCTCCCTGATGATCCAGATTATACCTGTTGTGGAGGGCACGTGCTCACTCTCGATTCTCTTTTTTCTGTCCGTCAGTCTCTTTCCCTCTCTCTCTCTCTCTCTCTCTCTTTCTGTCCCCACACTCATCACAGATTTGTGAGTGGCATGTGTCCCACCATCTGGCTCGCACATGCATTGCATATGGATGTTGCATAATGGCCTTGGGCCTTAGTAATGCAGCACTACTCCAACACGTGGGGCAAGTGACAAGGGGCAGAGAAACAAACCGCTTATGTAAAAGCATTAAGACGACCAAACAACTCCAGCTACATTTGCTTACCCCGTGTAAAAAAACAGAAACATAGAAGGCGTTCTTAGAGATCGCTGAACACTGAAAACACGCAGCAACAAAGGAATTAGTCTAAAGGATGAATCTCTCTCTCTTCCCTTTTAAAAATTAAAAGCTCTGACCTGCAGGTTTGATGCATCTTATCATACACGTTGGAGTAGATTTGACAGCAATAAAATAGTGATGAAGGCAACTGATGAATTGTGAAGTCCTAAGTTGGAGAATTGACGATATAATATTCACATGAGTGTTTTAAGCTATTTTTTTTTTTTATTAAATGGTCGAATTCTCCTTTTGAAACAAAATGTCTACACTGGAAATGTCACACAAATTACTCGCGATGAGTCAGCCAGTGCCTTGGTGGGAATGCGTGGGGAAACCTAGAGATCACTGCTAAGTTTAGCTAGATTAAAATGGTTCATGGTGTAGTTATTAGAATGCAGCTCAGCAGCAGAGCCAAACAAAAGCCAAGTCGCTTAACATGCTGTTCAAATCTTGGATGGGAAATGACTACAAGTCGCCGTCATGCAGCCATCTGTGCAAAACTAAATCTATAGCGCTGCTTTAGAAGATCTGAATGTTTGTGTCTGTGTATGAAAGCATGCAGTGAAAGATGAAAACGAAGATACTGTGAGTGTGCGATGATAATAGTGGCTGTCAGTTAGATTTCCATCAGGTTCAATGAACTTGAGTGTGCAGACTGCAGCAGATGGCTGCACTTTTTAAGGCCGTAGAGAACTGTCTTGGCTGTGTGGAAGAAAGTTGTCATGGAGATGTGTTAGCAAACAGCTACCTACATCCACATCCACTAGACAGAGCAACATCATCATCCCACTTGAGTCGTGTCAACTTATGTCCAGTTCACTCTCGCTTCAGCTCTATTTGTCTTGACTGATGAGAAGTAATTCTGGCTCTTAAACTGCCAAATGCTTCTCTTTATTAGTCACTAATTCTACAGTTTGGTGTTGGGCAGGTGGTGCACAGCAGATTTATCAGAGCTTATTTCCCTAAAAACAACAGCCTGCTGCTGCAACAAATTAAGTTGACCCGAAAATGTATCATTAAACCAAAACTATGAGCTAAAAGAGGCTAAAATGTCCCACTCAGCCACAGTGTTTATGATAATTATCTCAATTTTATGGATATGGACTAGCGCACGGTGATATTGCTTTAAACAAACAGTTCAATATCTACTTAACCCCATGCTGTTGGAAAGTCAGGGGAAGTGTTGTAGTTCACAAAACACGTATTGACCTTCACAGCTGTTTTGCGGCACTCTTCTAAAGAATTGTAGTTGATGGGGATAAACATAAAGTGGCTCCATACATCTTGTCTGTCTTAATCAAAGTCTTTTTACACCCTCTTTACACCCACGATGCGTGATTGGGCTTGTGCACCCACCCCACACTCGAAGATTTTGGCTCAGAAGAGGGTGTTAATCAAATCTTTTCAAATCAGGGGCCGTCCAGACGAAAACGCTTTTTTGCGAAAATGCACATGTATTGCATCGTTTTGGCCGGCCGTCCACATGGATCCTGAAAACGCAGCGCCTGAAAACTTTTTTGAAACCGGGTCTCAGGGTGGAGAAATCTGAAAACGCAGTCCTCCCGTTTTCATGTGGACGGCGAATCCGCATACTTTCCGAAACGATGACGCCATCGCCCCACCCCGCGACCTCTGAACCCCACGACGTCTCATAACAACAACAACAATGGCGGACTACTGCTTATGTTCATGTTTCTTGCAACTTACTCGCCTTATAGTTGAGTGTGAGTCACAGCATTAACGACCTCACGACCTCATTAACGGTCCACACAAATGATTCTGGTTTCCTTGCACTAACCATTTTCGTTTTCTTCTTCTTGTTATGTTCGATTTCTCCTCTACTGTCTGTTTGTTTACAGAGCAAAAGCTTTCTGCGCATGCTCCGTGTCTTCTTCTCTGTTTTTGGTGAATGTCAAGCGCCACCTATAGGCCTGCAGTATGAACTACAGCGTTTTCGGTCATTTTCAGTGGATCGTCTGGACGCAAATATTCTTAAAACGATGACGAGGAAGAAAATAGTTTTCCCCCCTGTGAACGGGGCTTCAGTTTGGGAATTTGGGAGACTTTACACAGAACGAGCTGTATCAAGCCATTTTATGTTTGTTTTTTTGTTTTAAAACAATTCCCCATCCACTGCAATTGTTTCAGTAAATGCTGCAACAATGTTAGATGCAGAAATGTTTTGTGAATTATAAAACTTCACATGACTTTCCATCGGATTGGGGTTGAGTAAATAATGACCGAATTTTCTTTTTGGGAAACTGTTCCTTTACAATCATATTGCAATATTTTTAGGTGGAATCTTGATACATAGTACATTTAATCTCACAACCACTCCATAAATGCCATAGGAATGACTATAGGTACTTTACTAAAATTTTAACAGAATTAGGTTTTTGATAAATGATCATCAGCAATGTGGATATAATCATAATAAATAGAGTGGGAAAGAATTAGAACAAGTAAAACATACTGGTAAGTTGATAAAATGACATCTCTTTACTGTAGGGGGCTGTAGTTTCTCTGTGCTCACAGAGGAAATGTTGTTTAAGTTTTATGTCTTCGTCATACAAACTGCAATAATGATGCCAATTTATTTTAATCAACAATAGAAACAAAATGAGTCCTGCACGTGCAGAACAAGCGTGAGTGAAGAAAAAATAGACAGTAAATCATGACAGGTTAATAGGTTATGGATTATTGATGCCTTCACTCATTAATAACCAGATGTGCACAGGTGTGATAGTGTACCCTTGTGTTCACACAGTATATAAACACTGTCTGGATGCAGTTTTGGTTGTATGAGTGTTCTCTCTGAGATTACTGTAGGTGTTGGATTATGATAAAACCGCCTGTGAATGTCATGTCGCTGTGTGGATTCTGCACAGCTTAATGGTTTGGTCTCCTTTGCTTTCATCCCAGATGAGGCTCCTCATCTGGGCTCCTTTGACAAAGAAGACACAGAGGGTGAACTTAAAAAACCCCTCTCTTTCTTGTCCTTTGTGCTGTTGTTAGCCAACCTTTTTCAAAAATAGATGCTTGTTATGTTTGTGTCTCCCCACGCTGTGCTCCTGGTATTTTCAGCCTCCGCTTTGAGTGCTGTGGGATTTCTACTGCTCAGTGAAATCTGCAGCAGCTCTCATGCCACGACCATCCAGAGCCGTAATCCAGACGTCCAAGCTGCTGGGACATAAATCCTGTCCGGAGTTTGCATTGGCTGGCAGCTCATCAAGAGGCCGCCGAGATTATTTATTTATTTGAAACCTCTCAGGACATGACTGCCTGCTGTCAGCTGGTGACTACAAGATACAGACATTTAATCTGTGTGGCACACACTGGGGGATGCACAAGTGAAGGAGTGAAGAAGTATGCTTTTTATCAGCGGAAGGAGTTGGGGATGAATTATGGAAGTTTACTGATGAGAAACAGTGAGTGAAATGCCGATGTTGAAACTTGAGAGTGTTCAAGTGAGATCAGGTTTGCACGTTTGACCCCCAAAGTCCAGTTTGTAAGACTAGTGTGAGCGCTCCGTACTGTGCTCAAGAACAGTACACTTTCTTGGCTGTGGCCTGGTTTGAAGAGGTGTGCTTTGGCACAGTGCGGTTGCTCATGCACGGGAACAAGCACAGGTGCGCAACATGGATATGAATTATAATTATGCGCATTACACCACCTTTTATAATCAAGGAATCCAGGAATGAGAAAGGGCAGTCTTTGACTAAACAACACAAAATAAGCAACAAGTAAGTGAGTAAAGTCATGTTCTCTGTGTCTGTGCTGACAATGTGATGACATGTACATGAGGCAACCGACTCAGGCCCGAGTCAGAAAATATTTGCCAATGGCTGGAATATCTCAAGGCTGTTCCTCAGGATCTTGCAGGTTTTTACATAAATATTGTGCGACAGAAATACTGAATTTCATGCAGATTTCAGAAAGCCTGCAAAAATGTGCCACCTTTCATCTGTTTCTACACATTAAATTAAATGTATATTTAAAAAGAAATTAATTAGTAAGGATATTGATAGAAGTGGTTTAGTTTTAGTAACTTTTTAAATGGTTAATAAGACAAGCTTCACAGCCAATTCTGTCTAAGATATGTTCAAGGAAAACAGTCATCCCCTCTGTAGTTGAAAGGAAGTTTTTTTGTTTAGATTTAGGCTTAGATTTTAGACTGTGGTGGTTTTCTGGTTGATTATTGGTATTTGGATAACTGTGGTGATTGATAAAATTGCGAACCATTCCTTCATTTTGACCATGTCTTTGCAGAACAATTGGCCAGAATCTGAAGGAAATTATAATGTTGTGTGGATGTGTTGAATTTGTGTGATGTTAAATATTTTTCTTTTTGTCATCAAACCCCATGAAACGATTAATTGGTCTGTCTTTTCTCATGATGCTATTACTAAAGGGTATGCTACATCATGATCGCTTTTTTTCATTTTAAAAAACAGTAGCACCTGCCTTACATTCTTCTGATTGTGAGTTTTAATGCCTCATTTTGGATAGATTAAAGCAGCTGGAAAAAGTATTGAGAGCATACTGTATTCGAAAGTGTGCACACAATTAGGACATTGCACTGAAAACGTGTTTTGTGCTCACAGATCTGCCCATGTGCACATTTTAATCTTGAAGTACAGATTGATTGCAGCTTAAATTTGTTTCAAAGTAGTTTTGTCATTAGTAAACCTCTGTAAGGGGTGAACCCTGTTGGACGGGTGTATGAGGGTGGAGTAGATGGGTCTGTCCGGGTGTAAATGGCAAGAAGACTAAGCCTGGATGGGGGATTATAGGAGGCGGGGGGGGGCGGGGAGCATGCATGATCTGTCAGGGCTTAGTACCACAATTATCCTGGCAGCAGCAGCCGCAGCAGCAGCAGCAGCGGCGGTGGTGGTGGTGGTGGTGGCAGAGGCTACGTTTTCATTAGTGTAATGTCCAGAGAAGCTCCAGAATTACGTAAGAGTGACGTGCTGTCATCCCCTCTCGGCCAGCCCACCGCCTGGCAGGAACGTGGCCGTTTGTTTTCCTTTTATCCTCCCTCGCTCAGCAAGCCAAAAGGACATCTGTCAGATTCAGCGGTCGGGGACAGGACCCGTAGAAGCCACGCCACTGGGACTAGAGGTGTTGAAGCTGTGGCTCCCTGTCACGGAGAAACTTGTGCACTGAGGCGGCAAGAGAGTTTGTAGTCCTGCAGATGCAGAAGGAGATGAGCATGTGCGGGCATGTGGGATTTGCTTCTGGTCGTGCGCCTTGATGAAGATGAGTGACGGAAGTGTAGCAGCTGTTAGAGCAGTGTGATGTGTGTGATGCTGTTAGAGGAGAATTAGAAGATGAAGTTTAAGAAGTTCATCACGATCATGCAGGCGGCCATTGGGATCGTACCTCTGAACAAACGGGAGCTTCTGCCACCCGGCAGGAAACTGTGGAGACCCCCCGGGTGAGTTAGATCACTGCATGTGTCAGCTTGTCATTACCTTTAATACAAAAGGGAGCTTGTTCATAGTCATGAACTGCATGTTGTAACAGCTGCTGCAGCTGTTTTAAAAGGTCTATTTCTCAATCCTGATGATGTTTCTGAAATATGGGTACCTCTGAATTTGATCTAAAGAAATTATATTCAGAATAGAAAGCTATTTCTTTATTTTCATGACTTCATAAACTGAATAAACAAACTGACCTCAAAGGAGAGCATCATTTCATACTGTTTTCTTAATGTTTGCTGGACCCTGCCACTTTCTAGCTTCAAACAATGATCTATGTACCATAAAAATGTTTTACCTTATTCATATTGTAAATATTAAAATCCTTCTCCAAAACTACTGTCGTGGAAATTCTCCTTGTGAGGTAGAGAGTTGCTAAGTCTCCGAAGAACTTCAGATTTCAGCTTTAATGAATCATTTCTCGTTTATTCACGCAGCGTGGAGAAGAAGGCAAGAGCGTTCTTCTGACAAACTCTAACATGATTTCTGTTTAAATACAGTCAGTGTGAGGAGGTTGCCTCCGGTTACGACAGTCATAAAACACAGTTTCTTTACATTACAATGAGTCTTTGATGTTGGGTGAATCCTGTCCTCTCAGGACAGTGACCCTTTGATGCAGTAACAGATAAACAGCAAATGGCATTTTATCTAAATTGTATCTTTCCATGTGGGGGAAGTGTTGTCACCTGTGGCTTCTTTTAACACTTCATACAAAATGTCATTCTCTACTTAAGCACATTTGATCAGTGAGACAGTAAGACTATGTAATTTCTTACACTACATACTGCCCCTTTAAGGATCAGGGAAGCAACAGATGGGTTTGGGCTGAATGTAATAACAAAAAAACATCCTTGCTTGTTGTGGTATCTGGTTATGCAGATATTTTTGGTTGTATTTGTCCAGGTTGTGAGTGTCGGGGAGTTCTGTCTCCACTCCAATATGATAGAGGTAGATGGAATTTGGTTCATAAGCATCAATGTGTCTTTCCAGAAACAATGTTCCAATTATAATGGATCATCCTGCACAAATAAAAACAAAATCATCATGCAACTTTTCATGTAGTAGCAGTCAGTGCCAGTTTTACCTGATGCTGGTGTTTTGTCTTTTCTTTTGTTTAAAGCAGCCATCATGGAAGTTCAGTTTGTTTTACTTTAACTTGATTACAATACTATTATGCTGTTTTTTCCACTAGCACTTTTGGCTGCACCAAGTCAAACTGAGTTATAGTCCTTACTACACTAGCCCATTGGTTTATTCTACATTCTGTACATTCATTTATCTCTGTATGTGTCTACAGTGCTGCTCCAAAGTTTGTGAACCCTCTGTGTTCCCTGAACCCTATGTCTGCATTTATGTGATCAACTGTGATTAGATCTTAAAGGTCTAAAAATACATGAAGAGGACCCAGTTAGGCAATGGTTCCAGAAAATATACATACTGATTTATGTTTATTGTGCAGCAATAACATCAACCAAACATTTCCTGGAACTGTTCAGTTCCACACATCAACTTGGTGAAATTTTGGCCCATTCTTCCTTACAAAACTGCTTCAGCCCAACGATTGTGGGGTGGACCTCCTTACACGAACTGCCCTCTTCATGTCTTTCCACAACACTTACTTTGGTCTAGGGTCATTGTTCTGCTGCATGGAACATCTTTTGTGGTGTTCAGTTGACTGAAAACTTTTGTTTTGTTTTTGCATGAAGTTCACAGTTTAAAGCTTCATTTTCCATTCACAAAAACATTTTTCTCTCATTCCGGGGAAGATAGGAAGCCGGTATTCTGGAGCCGTAGTCCTGTAGAATGTAAAATTCATAGTTCTGTCAATTATGATGAAACATCCTGGAGCCGACGCAGTAAAGCCGCCAGAAACCATGATACGGTCACCATGAACTAAAATGTACTCAGAATATTCTTTTAATAGCCTTCTGCTTTATCCATGTGGCTTTTAGCAAACTTTTCAGGAGCAGCAATGTTCTTCTTGGAGAGCAGTATTAGTAGAAGCTTTCTCTTTGCTATCCTTCCAGACACAAAAACAAATTTGTGTCTGTGGTCAAGGCAAAATAAAGGGTTTATATTCTTTCATAGTGCAGAGGCCGCGTGTCTTCCCAATTTCAATTACCTATTTAAAGTATCTGAGGTTCACTAGAGGTTCACATAAAAGACATTTAATGTTGGATGAGTCTTCAAAGTAAATACAAGTTGTTTAATTGGGTCCTTTCTATTCATTTTTATGACTTGAATGAAGATCTGATCTGATTTTAGGTTACGTCAAGAAATACAGAAAATTCTAGAGGGTTCACAAACGTTTAAAGGGGCAATATGTAGGATCTGGCCAAAAAAAATAGTATATAACTTTTTAAAAAATTAACTTTCATTATCAATAGACTGTGAAGAAACAACAGTGGTGATGTTATGTCAGACATCATCTGCGTTTTGTGTTGCAGATGTGTCTCCCCATTCTAACCAGCTAGCCCCTGGCCTGTTCATGCCTCTCCTGTCCCCACAATGGAGTCATAACTAATCAGCTCTGTACTGTATCCCCTGTTGTCGAACTATCCGTTGTTGGTCTCACCACATTGCATAGTAATGCTCCATTAATGTCAAACAAATATAAAGATGTAAAGTAATTTAAACACAGCTGATGATTTTATATGGTGGGAAATTGCGTCATGACATGCAGCCAACATCCTCATATCATCATAATGTGATTCCACTGAAAGGCACAAATCATTATTATAGGAATATTGCCCCACTAGAAGTCGATTGAGCATTAAGTAACACAGTAAGTGATGTTTGATGACCTGCCTCACCTGTTAGGCAATTAAATGTCATTTTTTTTTATCCCTTAGTGTAGCTACAGCTGATTGAACAGGGCTTTGGTTGAAGCAGGTTTGCTAACAACACTGGTGCCAATATGATATCTGAGTTTAGATCATAAGGTTATCTCAGATCAGATTTGAGGCTTTAAAACAGAAATGCTGCAATACTTACTGGAGGGAAGACTTTTAAAGGTGTTAACTGGTTGGGGAGGGTCTAATGAAAGATTTTTGAGTTTTAGCATGCATGATCAAGAGTCCTTGGAGCTTGACTCATACTAGGGACTTAAAGGCAGGATCACTCGGCCTCCCTTTAGCTTGGGTTCTGACCATTCTTGTTACAATCTTTCTCTAGTGAGTACAATACTAATTTGTTCGAGTAAATCTTTGTGTCTAAAGGACTAAAAGTGAGTAATGTATGGTTAACTTCAAATGTAGACACCAAGCCCTTCTTCATGTGTTCACTGAACCTACAAGTCTGTGCTTAATATTTAAGGAGCAGCAGGTTTAGTCATGCAGAGGCAACCTGCTTTCTTCACTCTTAGTACAGTATGACAGTACTCACTGATTCCATCCAGAATCTTCATTTCTGACTTGCTGCCATGAAGTTGAGAAAAAAAGATGTTGCAGCTTGGTGGAGAATGCCACATGTTTGGACATGTTGTTAGCAAACAGGTCAGAGGTGCTGCTGTTAAAGTGAGAAGTGCAGATTATAGTATTATATTCAGCAGTGTCAGTGTGAATCTGCTCTGCTTTGGCCTTACACAGATGGCTTAGTTGTGGAAAATGTGGCATTTTCTTTACCATTTATAGCTATACTTTCCATCATCTCATCCTTTTTGTCTTTGAAATATTTAGTTTATATTTCTTTAACAGTCATGCTTTTAGATGTTGTTTTTTTTACTGTTGAAAAAAGGAGATAGTTGCGATCTTTCATCAATGTAAAAGTACATGATTTTTGATTATTATTACTTGTGACGTGGTTAGCTGTTGCTGGTTTGTCAGATGTTTACTCCACTTTGGTCCAGACTGAAATCTCTCAGCGTCTAATAGATGGTTTGGCACACATGCTGTATAGATGTGCATGGTTCCCAGACAGTGAGTATCCCAGTGAGTTTGGTGATCCCCTGATCTTTCTTTCACTCTAAGTTTGACTTTTGCTGATTTTGTTTGAAATATCTTAAGCATTGAATAGATTGCCAACAGAGTTGGTACATATGTCCCTCTCAGGATTAATTGTAATATCGTTAGAGATCCCTCAACTTTTTTTAAAATAACAACCTTTTTCTAACATTTTGCTTTATGATGAAATACATGCAAAAATCATGATATTCCCATCAGCCTCAGCTGACATTAAGCTCTTTGAGTAAGAGTTTACCTGTGGCTTTACTCGGACTCAAGGGACTTTACAAGTGTACAAATTTTAAGTTAAACTCGTGTACTCTTTATATTACGCGCAACCATTTTTTGGAGTGCATGCTGTAGAATTTTTCATTTATTTATAAATCCGGGCTTGTTTAAGAAGTTTCCCTGCCCCAACGGACATGATTCAAATGAATGGGTCATCATCAGACATGATGACAAGCTGGTCGTTTGAATCAGGTGTGTTGGAGCAGGGATCATCTAAAACAATGCAGGGCAGGGGGAGTCAAGTGGCAGGATTGAAGAACAGTGGCATACAGCATGACAATAAACTGGATGACTTATGACACCTGCTACAAGAATGTGTAATGCATCACAGTAAATTATTATTTCCGTCTTATTGTTATACAGCAGTAAAGTTGTATGGCTGATTGAATTGAAAAGCTCACACTGCAAATTTGAAAAAAATATTATGCCATTACTGAACTCAAACAGGACTTGAGAAAGTTTGCTTATTCATATTCATATCTCACTATACACGCATACCTGGAACAAGAGAGAAGCATGTGAGGTAGGGAATATACATTAAAAAGCTTAACGATGTACCTGTGATGTTAACGTGTA
The DNA here is from genome assembly GCA_903131615.1 of Diplodus sargus. NCBI lineage: Eukaryota > Metazoa > Chordata > Actinopteri > Spariformes > Sparidae > Diplodus > Diplodus sargus. The sequence goes on from CAEMYA010000029.1 coordinate 3,319,849, forward strand.
ATAAAAATCTTGTATTAGTGGTATGCTAATGTATTTGGTCAGGCGACTTTTGATTTCACCCCAGGACATTGGTGATTTTTTCATAGCTGTCTATGTACCATGTGAAATGTAAAAGTGTAAATGTTTAATCCCAAACATGATCTCGTCCTTAACGTCACTAGGTAATATTGTTGCCTAAACCTAACCAAGTAGTTTGGTTGCCAAATCTAGCCAAACTGAGACTATAAACTGACATTGCTAAATGCTCCAGTACTTGAAAACAATAAACCCACTAAGTCACAAAGTAAAAATCAAAAACCTTTACCCACAAATAAGACACACATTCCGCAGAGTCAATTTGAAAAGGGCTAGGATGACAGAGGCTTTTCCATATATGGATGTGGTATTTATTTCCTCATATCAGTTGACAAAGACACTACCAGTCACCACATTACTGTTGTTTGGTCCTGTAATGTTGAAGTGTGGGACATTTCTGTTTTATTTGATGAGTGAAGGATCTGTTTAGCTGTCAAACTGTGAACACCAACTCCTGTCTGCCCCACTGACGATTCACCACATTTCTTCCAGGAATACAGCATCTGGCCCAGACAGCAGAGCCAGGCAGCTATCGCTGTTGAATGGCGGTGATTATGTGACGTGATTTAGGGCAAAACATTTTTACCTCACCTTGTCTTTGTCACCTTTGAGTATTGTGTTGAACTTAAACCTTCTCCCAGAAAAACAGCATCCCTTCCGCAAGAGCCAGACAAATGTGATGCTACTAAAATGTTGTTTGAATGTCGTAAAAATGTTCATTCTTTCAATTCTGAAATAAGAAAAAAAAAAGGTCACGTATCTGACCTAGGCACAACACAAAGTGATGAAACACAATCAGAGAGAGCCATCAAATGGCTAAAGTATCAATACACCGCCCTCCAACAAGAGTCAATAGCATTAACCAATAACATACTATGACTCCCTCTACCAGTACCTCCACACAGATTAGAAATTCTATATATTTACATTATTTTTTCATCAACCAGAATTATGTATGCTGAGACAGTTTTGGGGCATTTGAATAGGCTGGGGTTAAGTCTTTCAAACAATTTATAACACAGCTTTCTCTTACACACTGATTCACAGTCTCAAAACCCTGTATAGCTACTTTCACAGGCTGAGTAGTGCTAAACGAGATGAGTAAACTTGACTTAATTTGTAACTTAACCTTTAATAATTTCAGCGCTAATATGCAAATTACAGCATGTACTGTAAGGTCACAGCATATGTATGTATGGGAAACTATAGTCACATGTCACTAACTGCAAGACAAAGATCTTAATGTGATATGTATGAGTGTAATGAGCTTTTAATGATGTTGGGGGAAAAAAACGTGTGTCTTTCTCTCTGTTCACAGGGAACAGCCAAGCTCTGACCAGACCAGCACTGACCTGCTTAAGTCCGGCCGCAAGTTCCGCTGGTCCAGAGAAGCCCAGTACTTGTATCTGCGCCGCCTCTCTTCACGCAGATTCTCGGCTATTATGATGGTACATTTTTTTACATGATAATTAATGTTGATGCTAGTGTTCATCTTGAACATAGAGCTTGGTTTAAGGTCAGTTTTCTCTACATTGGATGTGTGGTCCTGGTGACCCCCAATGTTTTAGGGTTTGAACACAACAATTTTAGTTTGGCATCCAGTCACAGGTGAGCACGAGGAAGCTATATTTATGATGTGTACACACATCAGTTGATGTTGATGATTGTGTGTTTCTCTCTTGTTTAAAATGTCAAGCTTTTTAATCTCATGAAACTCTTTCATAATCCCATCATCAGATAAACTGAAAAACACATGCATGTTAGTTTGTCCAAAAATAGTTGAAGAGCTACAAACAGGGCTGCTTCTCTCCTGAAATGTTGATGGTTTGGAGATATGACGTTCAGTGAGTCACTGTTTCCCAGACTCTTTCCTTATTTGAATACAACTACGCTTTAGTGACCCCTCCTGTATCCAGGATGATGATTAACCAGAGAGACATGTCATGTCCCGGAAGCTTCATTGTTTTAATGACTCGGTCACACAAATTATTCAGGCCAGTGAAGCTGTTTTGCATTAGGATGGCCTATTTTAAGACATATTTCACATATTTCAGTCGACGTAAAAAGTGGTGATTTTACTTGACAGACCTTCATTTTTCTGTAGTGTTATTGTCATGACTTAATTCTCACAGGGTGGTTGCTCTTAAGTTAAACATTGTAGAAACAGTGTAGTCCTTTTTCCTAGGAGAAAAGCTTCTACCAATTGATGAAATGGTTGATAGTGAAAGGAAACTGTTAAATTGTATGTGGTATTAGAGGATTTTTGACATTTTCAGGGTCAGCTGGTGTTCTCATCTCTGATTTGTCTCGTGCTACCAGATAAGGGCAGGCTTGAATGGATAGTATTACAGGCACGCACACATTACAGGAACACACACACACACACACACACACACAAACAACAATAGGTTATTGTGGGACAGCTGGACATGGTCGTCTAGTTGTTCCAGCCCTTTGCTTCAGCTGCTCATGCATAAGAGCCTTACATTTTCTACATAGCTCTATATATCTAACCTCAAGCCCACATACATTTGTGATTGTACGGTTTGGGGCTGTATATCATGGTTTGTGCCCCTTCCAGTGAGAATAAATGTAATGCTTAAGCTCTGTGATCACTTTGACAAGAGTGTGCTTGCATCGTGGTTGCAGATTCTCAAGATTCTTAAATCCAAGTATCTTAATGTAATTATTTGCTGGTTTTCACCATTTTCTGATATTTTATAAATGAACTAACTCATTTGTTAGCTGAGAAAATGATCAACAGGTGAATAAAAACAATCATTAGTTGCAGCCCTATTAGGAGGGCATGTGCTCTAAGTGAAAGCTGTTGAAAATGTGTTTGACGCTGTCCTCTATCTGCTCAGATGCTTTTTCAATTGCATGGTTTACTCTGAAATATAATCTCCACTGTGCTGCTTTAAATGTGTTTTTGTGCAGTGTGTCTGGGAGCCTCACAGCAGGCTCCCTAAAAATCAATGGGAATTTTGGACGGACCCATCTCAGCGGTATTACAGGTAGACGCTCCCTCAATACACATATCTATAATGTTATCAGCGATTCGTTATTACTTATGACTGGACAAGTCGTTTTACAAACGTAAAAGCAGTAGAGGTTTAAACATGTTACTTCAGGTTCTTTTGTGTTCTTTTACGGTTGCTTTTAAATTTGACCCACACCTCCTCCCCGCTCTCGTTTGGTATAACCTGACCCAAGCTAAGAGTCGTCGGCGCTAAATTGTAGCCCTGAATGTCTAATCTTAAATTGTTTAGTCAGTAGTTGTACGCCATTTAAAGTAAAGTGGAAGGGACTTTTACACTTTTTACTCTTCGAAAGGCTATTTTTCTTTTAACGTTGGCCTTTGGTCAAGCAGAATCATTTAAATAGTTTTAGTTTTAATCTTTAGTGCCAGTCCCGGACAGTTCAAAGTGCGTGATGCCCGTTAACGGAGGGGGGCTGCTCTCTCTGAGCAGATATGCAACTCAGTTTTTCACCGTAAGTGCTGCAAAAGCTACATTCTAAGTATTTTTACATATCGAGTTGACAGATAACCACGTTAATATACTCCAGATACAGCGTTTTACATATGTTTTTGGGGGAGAAGTTATTCGGGAGTTTCCATGAATGTCTGTTGCATCCTGCTGCACCTGCTGTAGTAGTCCGCTAGTTTCATGCACCGTTCGTTTAGTCGGCAGAAAATCGTTTAAAGTTAATAGAACCTGTCTGAAACGTTGTTCTGACTCTCTTTTGACATCTCGTTAATATATCCACTTTTATGGTGTAATTTACAGCGTGCTTAGTGGTAGTTACTCGTCAGTCGTTTGGTGGTCAAATAACGTTTTTGCTTCACTCTTTTGCATTTGAGCACCCACTTTTTCACGGAGCAAGAGTTAAGGCTGAGGTGGCCTTTATTACTATACAGACAAAGGGCTACAGATGTCTAACTTCATTGTAAAGGCTTTGTTTTTCAGTTATCCGTGTATTGATGTGTTGTTCTCTCTTGTGCCGTTGTAACTCAGCGGTGTCCCCAGCAGGGGGCAGACTTGTTCAACAGTTCTGTTATCAGCTGCCTGCAGCACAGAAACTTTCAGGCTGCTTACTGATGAAGGCTTGTTGTGCCAGTTTTGACTTGAGAGACTGAGACTTTTTAGCAAGTGGATGCTAAAAAAAAAAAAGGCAGTGGTAAATATTTTTGAAGTATCGTCAAATGTACTTAATTTTCTAAAGTATTTTTGTGGCAATAAATGTAATTAAGTATCAAAAGTTAAGTAAAACTAAATTGTCAGGTCCGATATTCAGTATTTTTCTGTATATCTGAATCTGTTTTTTAAGAAAGTGTAATAGTTGACTCCAATGGAATGGAGCTGAAGTATAAAGTAACAGAACATGGAAATACTGAAGTACAAATATCTCAAAATTGTAAACCAAAAAGTGAGATAAGTTTAATTATTGTAAACACTGTGACCGTTGAATCCTTATATTATTTATATTGATTTAAGCATATTCTGCAGTGCATTAGAATTCAATACAATTTCACAGACCAGTCAGTCTGTCTTAATTGCTATTGGCATTCACACTGAAACTAGTACTAAAGAATTTCAATCATACACGCTCTGCTTGAATATTTTCACAATTTGATGATTAATTATTTAGTCTATCCAATGTGAACATGAATTGATCCCAATTTCCCAGAGTCCAAAGTGATGTGTTGGAATTGCTTCTTTCTTCCAAACAGCAAATGTTTGTTATTCTTGCTTGAAACATTAATTAAATTATTAATTTTTAATCAGTTTTCTTTTAAACAACTAATCGATTAATCGAGCTCCAACTAAACATGACAGTTGTGGACATTAGTTGGCCATAGTTTGGCATTTTATAAGATGAACGATAAATCAATCAATCACAAAGACAGCGGGTAGAAGAAATCATGATTTAAAAGATAATATTTAATCCTGTCAAGTCTATCATTAACAATGAGAACTACTAAATTCAACTGGAGAGGAAAATAATAACTGAAACCAGTTTTGTGTTTTTCAGAGTTTTGACTGAGATCTGCCCACAAATGCTTTATTTCTGGCTCTTGAACAGAGTTGACTTCTTCTTTCTTAATAATTTGTTTTCCAAGTCACGTCCTGCGAGAATGACCTAGTATTCCAACCCTCCCTCCTCATTAGTGAAAATATGTTTGAGATTTGTTATGTAATAGCATCACTCAGGAGGCTCAGTCTTATCCAGCAGGCCTGCCTGCGAGCCGCTGTCTCAATCATATCACATAGTGCAAGAAGGCGCTTTGATTCAAACTGGTTTGGCCCTGCTATAAGCACATTCGTCGGTTGCCTTTAAGTCATTTATCTGACTTTCATGAGTTAAACTGCTTCTTCTGTCTGCACTTGGTGTTCTCATGTGCTGCAGTTTTTTTTTTGTTCTGGTGGAAAGGGAAGTTAAATAAACAAACAATTGCCATTTCCTGGTGCTACTTTTGTTAATCGATGTCACAGTAGGTACTAAATAGAGGCTGCTCTACAAAATATACTGAACCTGACAATCAATGTGTAAGTTTGAAAGTAGTTTTTCCTGTTACAGCTCCAGTGTGTAATTTAGCCTGACAGGCCAAGTGTGTTTGGACAGCAAAATCGAACTAATTAATTGATAGATCTAATGGTTGTCACTGGTCCTCAGTGGAAGTTTTTATTTTTTTTAGTGAAAATCGTAATATTCCCTATTAATTTGCATTGTGTCTAAAATGTCTTTCATTACATTAGAGCTGCGTGAGTAAATGCAGTGAAACATTGAAAGTACAAACAAATCGGTAATCAATAAATTGTTTAAATCATTTTGTCAACCAAAAATGTGTAGCATTTGCTGATTGTAGCTTTTTAAATAAAAGGATTTGCCGCTTTTCTTAGTCTTTAATCTGTGAATATGAGTCTTTGGGCTTTCAACTGCTGGTTTGACAAAACAAGGAATTTGAAGAATTTTTAATCACGTTTTTCACTATTTGTTGACATTTTTTAAACTCAACAATTTATCTGTCATTTTCATGATCATCTTCAGATTATTCAATCATTTAAAAAGTCACAAGTAACATGAAATCTTAGCAAAACCAGACTTAAGATCTAGTTTCAAGAATAATTGTGCTTTTTAAATTATTATCACTTACTTTTTCCCCTTTGATGATATGTTCAAAATGAGATTCTAGACGGATATCTCAAATTGCAAAACATAAAGATTCGATACATTTGCCTGTCTTTATTCAGACACAGTGCGGTTGGCTCCCTGAAGTCTCACTCGTGCTGCTGCTGGTCATCTGGTTTGTCCTTGTAGGCCAGAAGATCAAAAAAGTGGGTTATGATAGGTTAGCTGCCAGCTCGAGTCGTGCCCCCATTTCACTAAGCCTGGGCATGAGATGTCAGCGGCACACAGATTTCACTTTCCACTTTTAGTTACCTAAAAAAAACCAACTTCAAATCCCAACCATTGTGCTGCCACTAAGTCCAATTTGTACTCTGAACACGTATATTGTCAGTTTGTCTTTGCTGATATGAGAATCATCTCTAAACCTGTGAAGAGTGTCTGATAAATGTTACCGTGTGAGCAGACCTCAAGCCCAAAATGTGTTGCATGGTTTGTTGTTGTGATTATGGATGAGCACTCTGGCATTTAATCACGGTGTGCCTGTGCAGGAGTTGGTGTGTCTGTATGTTTACACTGTCTGCAGACGGTGGGATTTGTGCTGAATGTAGGCCAGCAGAATCCCTCTTACGTCAAAGGCAGGCAGGCGGGCAGATGCAGGAAAGAGAGCTGCTGGTGGTTGTGCAGCTGTGACCATGGAGGAGGCTGTGGCGCACATCAGTCTGCCAGAGCACCGCTGGCGGTGAACAGGGAGAGACGCAGATAGGAAGAGACGGAGCGCGCCAACGATGAAGACCGTCCTCAGCCTGCACAGGAAATGGGCCCATGCGGTCAAAACCATACGGATCCTTCAGGGACTCGTGAGTGTGTTTCTGCTACCAGGGCTCGGATGTGATTGGATCTGTGGCAGGCAGCTGGACCTGACTGGTTCTGTAATGGATAGGAGTGTGTGGTTATTTTTAGTCGATCTTTTGAGTGTTTCTGAAATGTGCCGAGTTGAGTCAAGTCAAGTTTGAAATGAGGGCTCTAGAATTGCAGAAAAGTGGTTTTACAGTATGAGGTATGACTTTTGGTTTTGGACTTTGGAAAGACGCGTTCACTCTACAAATAGTTTTTGACAGAAGTTAGTTTGTACTCTATCAGGACTTATGGAAGGACCCATTGGATTATTGATCAGTCAATTAACAAGAAACTAACATAAAAAAGAGAAAAACATATGAAAAATAAAACTGAATTTATTTGGTTGTGTTTTTCTATTTCACGATATTTAATACCTTTTGTTGATTTTTGACTGAATTGAACAACAACAAAGTTTAAGAAACAAAGACCATCAGTTTGGACACCAGTATTTGTTGTTAGTCTTGATAATCAAAGGATTGTTAGATGAATTAAGTAATGGTTGGCTGTGACCCTGGACTCTGCTGAGATGTCAGTTTGTTGTTGTCGTTGTTGAGAGATATACACCTACTGAGAGTTCAGTCGGTGTATATCTTCTGCTGGGAAATTGCTTGCCTTTGTTTGTTAAATGCAATAGCATTCTTACTTTATGCTTCAGTACTGAATCTTGGTAATTTGAAATTTTGAAGGTTCCAAGTATATAATTTGTTTATCAGAATGAAGTCTGACAGCTCAACAATAGAGGGCTGTAACTAACAGTTATTTATAGTGTCAGTTAATCTGTCTGATTATTTTCTTGATTGATCAATTAGTTGTTTCGTCTATAACAATAATGAAGAATTGTGAAAAATGGGGATCGTTATTTCTGAGAGCCGAAGATGATGTCCTCAAATGTTTAGTTTTTATCCAAAACCCAAAGATATTGAGTTTACTGTCATAGAGGAGGGAAAAAATACAGAAAATGTTTTTCTTTCAAAGTAACCGGCAATTAATTTAATAGTCGTCACCTGATTAACTTATGATTAATTGTTGCAGCTCCAAACTTATGTAACTTATTGGTGGTTTCATGGAGCAGTCAGTCTGTGAAGGAAGTGCTCTCATCCTGAATTATTTTTAAGTGCTTGTTAAAGGAACTAACTGAGTTCAAGTGCTCTCATCAATATTTCATCAACCTGAGGCAGAAGTTTCTAAGTTGTTGTGAAAAGCCCAGCAGAGGCATGTCATTGTTCTCCTGAGAGCTGGTGGTTGTGTAACGACAGGGTAGGCTAATGAACTGCTTCTGTCGTTACATCACGTACTACATTATTAATCTGTTCAGTGAAATGAAACTAACCATGGTAATCTTCCCTCTCTGTGCACAGAACCCGGTCATGGAGGAGACCGTGTGGGAGCAGTACACCGTGACCCTGCAAAGAGTGAGTCCATCTGCACCGAAAACACACCAGATCTCGTCTCATTCACAGTGTTTTAATTTCAGATATACGACCAGGCTGTTGTACACAGTGCTCCACATGAGGGTATTTAAATGATTAGTGTGAGTTGCAGTCAGCTAATATTAAAGAGAGCAAAGAGGGACATGATTACAGATGTAACAGACATTCCACTGTGCGCAGAATGAGAGCCACAGTAAATTTATGCTATCATGAAAATTATTCATTTTGATTTTCAGAATTATGATAATTAGCCTCGTCAGGTATGCTCATGAGCTCGCCGTGCGGCACAAGATCAAATATATTATCTATATATTTATAGGTCTATATATTACTAGGATGAACATGGTGATGGTTATTAAGCAGCTATTGAGACACATATCACTCAAGCGTTGGTAAAGAGAAAATCTTTTATTGGACTGAAATTCCAAAGTGGACACAAACAAGGCTCCAAATGACTGGCTATAGTTTGCCATATCAACTTTGCAAGTTGATGATATGTCATTTTTGCAACAACATTACAGGAATGACTATTGGTACTTTACAAAACTTATCATCAGTAACGATGTCGAAGTAGGTAAGTTCAGAAAATGACATAATTAACAGTAACGCAGCCTTTAAAACTAAAAAAGTTAACATCATATCACAACATAACTACATCCAATATCCAGAAGAGATTATATATAGTTTCATATCATAACAAAAACTTTGCCTAAATAAGAAACAGTCTAAACTGGCAGTTATTTATGTTTTGGATAAAGACTATGAATCTGACCAGACATTCAGTGCCAGCTTTCAATACTCTGTGCTACTGACACATTCTAGTTGTGGGTAGAGATCATCACTGGTTACATTCACGTTGTATCTCTTGATTCACGTCTCTCCACCAGCCAAGTAAACGGGCTTCTACACTGTTGTTAATGTTAAACACGTGTATGACTGTGTGAGCAGAGCAAACCAGTTGAGCTTAGGTAATCATCCTGATGAGCTCATTGTCTCGTGCTGAGGTTCACTGGAGCCAGAAAAGCAGATTTAGTGCAAAAAGGTCCTCTGCCACAGGCTTGTGACCCTAGAATGTCAACCCCGCCACAGCCAGCTGTCACAATTTGCTCCGTACATCCACTTTTTATTCTCTTCTGCTATTTGTTAACCAAATGCTTTTTAAATATCTTTCCTCTGCTACTGCCTCTATATGCAAGAACACCTGGAATGGTTAAAGGAAAGTAAAGAAACCTTCCACAAGTTTGAAACTCAACATGCGTGTTGATATTCATGACATAGAATAAGAACATAATATTCATTTGTGAATGTGCCACATTTAGCAAAATGGTTTAAGTGAATATGGTAGAATGTAGAATAAACAAAAATTTACCTTTTAAAAAAAATAAATAAATCTACATGTAAACATGTATGTTAATCGTAACTTTTTAACAACAGACACGACTTAACATTACAAAAGACAACAAAATATGGTGGTTGTGTTACCAGTTGACCATGGTTGACCATGGTTTCAACTGATTTTCATTCACTAAAAATGTGGGGTTGAATAAACTGCATGGTCACATGGCCAAATGTCAACACTGAGGAACAGAGAGGTGACAAAGCAAGGCTCGATATAGGGCTGAGCGATTTGGCCAGAATATTATCTCTAAATACTTTTAGACTATATCACAATATATGACATCATTGTCAATATTTTGATATTTTGGTGTTGTCTCCTAAAAAGCACTCCACAAATGCTGGGCAACAAAGTCAAATTTCATATTTCTGACCATATACCTCAATATCAATATTGCGACAATATTGTAGGGATGACGGTAGGTAATTTGACATTTTATAGATATACAGAGAGAGAGAAAGAGATAGATATAGATACATAAATAAATATATACAAATATTTTATAATTACTTAAGTAATATTTAAAAAATAATATTGTTTTAATAATAATTTTATATAAAAAAATATTATCACATCACTGTAATTATATCCACATCACTGTGGATATAATGACAGTGAAGTTAAAGATGAGTGAACACTTATATTATATCACAATACAATGATTTCCAAAATCTAAGATTTACAGTATATAGTCTTATATCATAATATAATATCAATATATTTCCCAGCCCTGGCTTGACAAGATAAAATATAGTTGTTAACTCTGACAAATTAATCCTAATTAACCCTAACTGACAAGCCTGACAGTAGAAGACAGCCATCATCTGACTTAACAGACACACAACTGTTTCTAACCTTCGTTTTATTCCTTTTAATAAATAAAAATTAAAACGTTTCCACGTTTACTTGCAAGACTACAGAATCACTGCTCTTTCAAAATAACGGTGCGTAGTGTTCTTGAATAATCGTGCACAGGAACACACACACACACACGCACGCACACACTCAAAAAGCATACCATTATATCCCATCATTTCCTGCCTCAACCACTAGTAGAAACAATAATGCATCACAGTGGCTTTAACAGTCTTTGCTGCCATTTCTCACTCATTAAGCAAGCACTTGTCAAGCTAAAAACAAAGCTCAGATCATGAAAAGTTAAAGTTTTTTTTCATATTCAAGAATGATGTCTTCTGTCTACTTCTCTTGTGGTCCTTCATTTCCCCCTCGGTTTGTTTCTCTGTTCATGCTTTTTCCCTCTCGCTGCCTTTGTGGCCATCTGCTAGAGACAGAGGGAAGAGTAGAATTGTGTGAGCTTTTTTTTTTTTTTTTTTTTTTTTTTTTTTTTTTTTTTTTAAGTACAGATGGAAGGGAGGGGATAAAGAGACAGGGTCATCAAATCTCTGACCTAATCTCATCTGAGCGAACTGGAGCAGTGGCAGGTAGAATCAGTCAAACCCGAAACATGCTGCCAAGGAAGTGAGGAGCCTTTAAAACAGAGTTCTTTGGGCTTGTTGAAATACATTCAACATTTTTTAAATAAAAATGTACTGTCACAGTGCTCATACACACTTCCGATGTTTTAAAGCGAAGGGATTAGCATCGTTGTTAGTCACACGCCATGCAACAGAAGATAGACATGTAGGCGCTGAACTGCTGCACACTCATACATGACTCCAGTGTGTACAACTGTAATCGCAATCTGAGCCAAAATCCCTTTAATCACAATGTACAATACACATTCAGCCATGATGATACAGTGTGAGTTGATACTAACACACCACAAGGATTACAGGACACACACAAACACACTGACACACAGAATAGACAAAGACTCGACATGATTTACACGTTGTATTTTTCTGATCTCAGGATCCAAAGATGGGCTTTGGCATCGCAGTGTCAGGGGGGCGGGACAACCCCAACGAGGAAAGTGGCGAGACGTCCATTGTGGTGTCCGACGTCCTGCAGGGAGGACCTGCCGATGGCCTGTTGTTGTGCGTATTGTTGTTGGTCATAATTTTCAAGTTGTACTATTCATGTTTCATTCAATGGGGGTGTAACTTAGATATGGCCCCTTGTAGAGATTTCACTGCCCCTTTTAATATTCCTGTATGTATTTGACCATAATGGGCTAGAAAAATATTTACCAGGACCATTTTATTGTAAATAACATTACAGACTGTCAGTATTTAATTTAAATGCTTTTTTATGATATACTGAATTCAAATTTAAACAACATATCCTTGATAGGTAACTTTTGCTCACACCATCTCCTTTGCCATAGTTCTCTAAAACAAACCTATGACTCATTTGAACGATCAGTCAGTGTAATATTTTTATTAACCTTTATGTGACAACTGACAACAGGGATTAATGTAGTGATTAAAAAAAACAAATCAAAGCTGTCCAGCATATTTTTATGGCTTAAAAATGTCCTTACTTGCAGCGGTCACATTTAATTTGGTGAGGTTTCTAGCTATCGGCTGAACAAATACAATGCCGGCTGTGTTCTTTGTTGCTCTGGGTTCATATGAAAATATAAAATCACATATAAAAGTTAGGTCTTTATTTTGGGATTCACATTTAGCAGCCTGAGAATACCTGAATTACTTTAAATTAAACTTAAATTCAATTTAGCATGTCTAACTCACATCAACGTGTGTTTGTGTTTAGTGAGAATGACCGAGTGGTGCAGGTGAATGCCATCGCCATGGAGGGGGCCCTCCACACCTTCGCTGTCCAGACCCTCAGGAAGTGTGGCAAAGTAGCAAAAATTGTAAGTAAAGCCTTTGGTGCGTTTGCATTTGCATTTAAGTTGCATGACATACAGTTATGATGTTGTCTGTTTGAAACTGACTCGGACATGTTATCACATATCGATCGCTCTCTCTCTCTCTCCATGTGTGTCATTGCTGTCTCTCTAATTTTAGCAACAAGAAAGATTACAAACCCAAAAATATAATTTATAAAGAATTAGGATTATTTGATTAGTTTTTTGTTGCTTATGAAGAAGTCTTTGTCTTGTTAATCAACAGACAGTGAAGAGGCCCAGGAAGGTCCCAGTCAATCTGCTGAACCGACCCCCCTCACCTGATGACAGAGTCTTCAACAACGACTACAATGACGAGTACAACTACGATCAAGACCGCCGCAGTGTGTACAGCGGCCGGAGTGGCGGTGGGCGGGACCATAGCCTGGAGAGGGAGCGCGGCGGAGGAGGCTACGTGGATTCTGGCTATCACACACGTGAGCGTGACTATGACAGGGACTATGACCGGCGGGAACGCGGCAGGAGTGTTGAGAGAGACCTGAGCCCGGACCGGCAATACAGGAGAGACGGCAGCAGAGGTCGCACTTTGGATAAAGAGCGCAGCCCGGAGCGGCCCTACAGGGGGGACCACACACTAGGCCGTGACTACAGCCCGGACAGAAGGTATCGCAGCGAACGTGCATTAGACAGAGACCACAGTCCTGATCGGCGTTATCGCAGTGAAAGAGCCCTCGACAGGGAGTACAGTCCAGACAGACGCTACCGCAGTGAGCGAACTCTGGACCGCACCAACAGCCCAGACCTGCGCACCAGACGTGACAGCCACAGCCCAGCTCGAGGACGGCGCGACCACAGCTTTGAACGAGGACGTGACCGCATCCCCAGTGACCCAAGGAAGTACGAGGAGCCGATGAAGCGGAGTGGGAGCAGAGACCGCCTGGACCGCTCGCCATCACCTGCCGCCATGCCCATCCCTTTGCCCCGCCCAGTCCGGGACCTGGAACCACTGGAGAAACCCCTGAATGTGCTGCTGCTGAAGAACCGGCCCAACGAAGGTGAGAAACTAGCAAACCTTTTTTACCACTTTCTATTGGTTAGCTGTCAGACTTCATTCTGATAAACACATTATATACTTGGAACCTTCAAAATGTTAAATTACCAAAGATTCAGTACTGAAGCATAAAGTAAGAACGCTATTGCATTTAACAAACAAAGGCAAGCAATTTCCCAGGTGTTAAAGAACACGTAAGAACTTGCACTGAATAAATTCTGTTAAACATTTTCATTTACTGTGAATCAGTAACTGAGTGATCTAGAATAAGTAAACAAGAATATGAGTCAGATCAGACTTCCGATGCCAGCTTTCCACATTTCACATTTCCACAATGCTTTATACCACCAATTTTAAAACCAATAACTCCAGCAAGAGCAAAACCAAATAATACATTTGTGTATAGTCTGTTTCTGTGATAATACCACACAAGATGATTCTTTTTTACCATCTTTTCCAGAGTATGGCCTTCGTCTGGGCAGCCAGCTCTTTATTAAAGAAATGACAAACACAGGACTTGCCAGCAGAGATGGGAATTTGCAGGAAGGAGACATTATACTAAAGGTAGGTTCAACGTTTTCTCTCACCATAAAGCTTTGCCTGAGACTAGGATGCAAAAGTCATATTATTTAATTGATTAATGTCTCTTTTTTGTTTAATATTTTAGTCCTGTTGCAGGATCAATGTGTAGAATTTAGTGGAGTATATGGGGAGAAATGGAGTATAATATTTGATATGTTTTTAGTAGTGTTTAATCAGAGGCCAAAGTGATGTTTTCTGGGAGCTTCTCTTGTCTGACCAAAAAGCCAATGATATTCAATTTACAGTTGTGTAAAACCGAAAAAAAGAAGCACCTCCTTACATTAGACAAAGCTGAACAAATAAAATAAAAAAATGCAGCTTTGCATACAAAATTTTTGATTATTAAAATGACATAACCTTTTCTTGGGGCCTTCAGGCCCTGTGGGGTCAACTCAAACACCAACTTCTGCTCAAATTTAACATCATTTAGGATGTCATGTAGAGCTGGCCAATATAAGTCGATGATTCAAGTCATCAGTTGAGTAGAACCTGAGTCAACTTGCATTGTGTAGAATCGGTGCACTTTTGTTTTGTAGCTGCGTCATTTGACACCTAGCACCTGAGGAGCAATAGCATGGCTGGCTGTAAACTATACAAAATGACCAAAATCAGAAGGCAGACGGTGAGATGACTGTCAGTGAAATGAGCTAAAGCACTTTTCAGACAATGGTACAGCCTCCTCTACTGCCGTCCACTGTGATTGTATCCCGGGCTGACACTGCTGTCAGCAGCACAGCAGACGAGACGCTATGTGGTGCAACTGAACTATGATCAAAATGCACACTTTTACTGATCTGACTGTGTGGAAATCTGATGGGGTTTTTAATCGACAAATGACGAAGAACAGCAGTAAAATGTAAATAGTAAAAAAAACAAAAAAAAAACAGAACAATCAATTAAATGTTTTTTTAACAGCCACATCTGAAAACTGTGTCCAGCCCCACTGTACTTATAAATTTTTTTTTTAAATGAATAAGAAAAAGGGAAGTTTTCTCCGCAAATATTTGTAAAGTCTCTCTCTCCACAACAGTGCTGTTTGAATCCTGCACAGGGCTCATACTGTTGCATTGTTTTTTTGGAGCGCAGTGATAAACATGTCCTCTCTCTTTCCGTCAGATTAATGGTACAGTGACAGAGAACCTGTCGCTGAGTGACGCAGGGAAGCTGATCGAGAAGTCTCGCGGGAAGCTGCAGCTGGTGGTGCAGCGAGACAAACGGCAGGTGCTGATCCGAGTCCCCCCAATGGTTGACAGCGATTCAGAGCTCGATGGTGAGAGATACTCGAAACTGAAAAGCAGCAGGTCCTATCCAGTGTAAAGAAAAACTGGCGAGTGGCTGCCATCATCACATATAAACCCACTGTGTATGAAATTCATATAAATCAACTGTAGAAACATTGTTGCTGTTGTTGTTGCTGTTGTATTTGTCCTCCAAATCTGTTTTCCCTTCATAAAATAAAGGTTTTACTCACACATCAGTATTTAGTTTTATTTGATTATTAACCACTAACCAGTTGCTTGAGTATTTCAAGTGTACACATACTTAACATAGCAGAACCAGCCCTATGAACTAACCAGAGACTCACCAAACCATCATCATTGTTCCTCCACCAATGATTACTCACTCCTTTATACCTGGTTTTAGTGTCACATGACCAGATGGCATGCTGTGATTGGTTGGGACCAATCTAGATAAGTGGTGTGAGTGGATTGTTCACCAACCAAATGTTGTCAGGGAGGGGGGGGGGTAGCCAGAAGACCGGTGACCCACTTTGTATGGTTTTGGGTGTGTGTGTGTGTGTGTATGTATGTGTGTGTGTGTGTGTGTGTGTGCGTGTGCATGTGTGAAAGTGGTCACTCGCCTCAGGCAGGGTGATCTAATCTGGCATCATAATCCTACTACTGGATATGACAGAATTTCATTATGTTAAGGTTCGCACCGCAGCAGGCCTCTGGTGTGTGCCGTCCAGCATCCCTCTCTGTAACCATCTCTGAGAACAATAGGGCCTGATCGAGTGTGCGTGACTGTGAGTGAGGATTTTCAGCTCTGCAAGGTTCAAATCACCTGAAGTGCATCTCCCTCATTTTGCTCTGTAGTCGTATTGCCATGCTTCATCAATCGCCCCCTGTTAAAATGCATGAAAACACCATTGTCCCGTTAAGTTTCAGTGATCTTTGTTAAAATCCCTTGAGCGTGATTACAGCATGTACTCCACTTCGTGTCGTACTGTGACCTTTGTTTGTCCGTGTGCGCATTTCTGTTTCCATGACCTGTGGGCCATTTGAATATTAAATACAATCTCATGGTATAATTTTTTGGAAATACAAGCACATCGAGGAGAAATCAAACATTTCGCTCTTTTGGACGATTTATATTACCTGAACACGAAGACAACGAGGGAACCCGAAATTTTGTTCAGAATGATATTTTTCTGCCCGTTTGTTGTTTTGCATTGCAGATATCTCAGAGATCGAATCGTACCGCTCCTACTCCCCACAGGAAGACAGGCGGGGCCACCACTCCGACCTCTCCTCCCACTCCTCCAATGAGAGGCTGAGAGATAAGCCCAGGTGAGATGTCATTTGATTTTAAAGCCATTGGAAGGAATTAGACCCTCCCCCAAAGATTTAACGACTTGATTGTTTGATTGGGTTCAGGATCTACAGAAATTTGAAAATCATCTTTAGAGGGTTAAATACAGCGGAAAATCAGGATAATGCAGGATTATGTTGATCAAAGCCTCATGAAGCTTAATCAGTGGATGCAGCGAAATTCCTCCTCAATGCTTTAAAGTGATGCACTACGTGCCATTACATTTAAGTTGTCCATACATTTATTTTGCACCAGTCTTTTGCGTTTATCTTAATCGACTTTTGAGGAGAAGTTTTGTGGTTCAGTTTTAGGGGTCGTTGATGGATGACATGCAGCAAAGTTCCCCAGCTAAACTGACATTTTGTCAGGATATTTGCAGATACTTTGAAAGGTCTTAAACGGTCTTAAATTTGAATTTGGCAGATCTAACTTCAGTTATCCATCTTTTAATTTCTTACAGTCAAAGTAGTCGAGCTCTTCTCCCTGAGTCCACATTTCTGAAGTTAAAGGGGAGACAGGATTTGTCCAGAAATCTGCCTTAGCTTTTGTTTAAAATCATCTCAGACAGGTTGTAAAAGGCATTAATTTAAGGTGCATGATAACCTGTACGCACACTGTTTTCGGTCACCAGAGTCATTAGACATTTTCTGATACTTGAACTTGTGATACCTCCAGAGAGGACCCGCCCAACAGGCTGGCAAAAATGGGCGCCATGGCGACTCCATTCAGAGCTCCTGACAGAGCTGTGGATGACACGCCCCCTTTACCAACAGAGAGGGAGGAGTCTCGAGCAGAAACACCACCAGGTAGACGCTCGCGTTCTCCTCAGTGATATATCAATTACCAGTTTTGACAAGATGTAAATTTGAATGCTGCAATATTTTCTATTTCTGCAGTACCAGCGGCCATTGTAGTCCCAAAGGTTCATGCTCCCCCCAAGGTGCCAGTGAAGCCAAGCATAGAGGACCAGGATATATATGGGTCAGTATATTTGAAAAAGTAATCCGGCTCACACTGTTTAGATGTTTGACCACACATCAGTTTGTTCAGCTCAAATTTGTGTAGGAGTTTCTCTGTTTTTATTTCCTTTGTTGTGACTGAAATCTGGCTTTCATCGTTCAGGCCGAACACAGTGATGGTGCGTTTCCAGAAAGGTGACAGCGTGGGTCTGAGGCTGGCAGGGGGGAATGATGTCGGTATCTTCATTGCTGGCGTTCAGGAAGACAGCGCGGCCGAGCAGGAGGGACTCCGCACAGGAGATCAGATCATGAAGGTGAGACTTCTTGTATTCCACATTCAATACATGTCGATAAAACATTCAGGTGGCTCAACAGCACAAGACAAAGTTAATCAGGATGCCCCTCAGACTCTTACCAAGTTGTTGGTGCCTTTGCTTGAAAAGAAAAGACATACACAAGAAAGGCTTAGTTAAATTTCTGTAACCACACCGAGTTTCGATTGGGCCTTTCGCTTTAATTGACTGTAACTGTGTGTTGTGTAATCCATCCTTTGTCTATTTCATACAATACCACTTTTTCTAATAGTGTTTCTCGTGTGTCTTGACTGTTTCAGGTGAACAACGTGGACTTCAGGGGCATGGTGCGCGAGGACGCTGTCCTCTACCTCCTGGAGATTCCCAAAGGAGAAGATGTAACCATTCTTGCTCAAAGCAAACCTGAAGGTACTGTTGTGTATAGACAATGGCTGCTAATAAAAAAAAAACAATACAAATATTAATTGCTGTTAATAACAAAATGTTTAAGAAGTATAAAAAAAAATCAGCAAAATGTGCTAAAATATTTTAACCCCACACTTAAGTTGACAGTTACCTCTGTCTACACTCTACACAATTTAGTGATGTTTTTTGGTTGGGTTTTGTGGTCTTTAGTACAAGGTTTTTACCTGCTGAGACTGACGTGTTCTTTTTTTAAATTTGTTTTCTGTTTCAGTGTACAAGGACATTTTAGCATCTGGCAGAGGTGACTCCTTCTTCATCAGGACCCACTTTGAGTTTGAGAAGGAGGCTCCTCAGAGCCTTCCTTTCAGCAGAGGAGAGATCTTCAAAGTGACAGACACACTTTATGATGGCAAATTGGGTAACTGGCTGGCAATCCGCTCTGACAAAGACAACCAGCTGATGGAGAAAGGAATCATCCCCAACAAGAGCAGGTGTGTGCAGGGTTTGTGGGGTCGTCATGTGTGTTGGGTTAATCATTTGTTAAAGTGATTCGTATAATATGTGTGAAGCTGTACTGTTAGTGTTGGCCATGCTGGAAGAGATTACAGTCATTTTCTGGCTTTGAAGCAGCTGGCAACTACTAAATCCTCTGATCAGCTCTATAGTCCAGCCCAGCTCAGATCACCAAGAGTCATTCCAAATCATTTAGCATGGAAAATTAAGCATTAATTAAAAAAGTTAGAATTGGTTATGTGGTATGATGCTGACTAAGGCTCATTTTTATTTTGTCTCACAGAGCAGAGCAAATGGCCAACGTCCAGAATGCCGCCCGGGCAGCATCAGGTAACGACAGAGGAGACTTCTGGAGGCTGAGAGGTCAAAGAGCAGCGAAGAAGAAAGACTTGCGCAAGAGCCGAGAGGACCTGAGCGCAGCGCCGGTCTCCACACGATTCCCCGCCTACGAAAGAGTGGTCTTACGTGAAGGTACCCAAATCATTTATCCACTAGCTCCTCTGCAGTTTAAAATATATTTAGATTGTTTAACTACTACTGACTAAGTTTGTGTTCTGTTTGATGGTTGGTTCAGCCGGTTTCAGGAGACCTGTGGTGATATTTGGGCCCATTTCTGATGCAGTGAATGAAAAACTGGCTAATGACATGCCGAACGAGTATGTCGTCGCCAGTAAGTGCTTCCATCACACAGTGTTGTATAACATATATAGACATAACGTATTCTTGAATGACTGCATTGTAAAATAATTTCTTCCCTCTCACAGAAACTGAGCCCAAGGATGCAGGAAGTGAGAAATCCTCTGGAGTGGTGAGACTGAACACCATCAGACAAATCATTGAACAGGTACGGTACACTAGGAAAAACAGCAGCTTCATGAAAATACTCTTCTTACTTCTTCTTCTTGTTAAGCTCAACCACCCTGTTTCCTCAGGATCGTCACGCTCTACTGGATGTTACTCCCAAAGCTGTGGACACTCTGAACTACACCCAGTGGTATCCCATCGTCATCTTCCTGAACCCAGACAGTAAGCAAGGCGTCAAGACCATGAGGAACCGCCTGGTACCTGGATCCAGCCGCAGCGCGCGCAAACTGTACGAGCAGGCCGTCAAGCTGAGGAAGACCTGCTCACACCTTTTCACCGGTGGGTTTTATTATGAAAGTAGCTGTTAATCCAAAGCAATAATGACAAGAAATGCAAATGTATGTAGACAAATAGAAATGTGTTTCAAGACTGCAAAAAGTGCAAACGTGCAAGTAAAATTAGGCTATTAAAGGAAAAATGGATGATGGAATACAACATAAGGCTAACATACATACATACATTAAAACATTAGTTTAAATGAAGGATGCAAGAGATAGGTGACTCTTCATGCCTTCAACTATAACATTGTTGGACTTTTTTAGAAAAGGATAAAAATACATGTAGCAGAACCTGAGCTATCATAGTTTATATTCCATGCATTCTTGTCCGTTTACCCACAGAACACACAACTGACCCCTGGTGACTCGTTTAGATTCACACTGATTAACTGACATTGTTTGCTTGTTTGTCTCTGTGCACATTCAGCGAGTATCGACCTGAACTCGGCCAATGACGCGTGGTACGGCAGTGTGAAAGATTCCATTCAGGAGCAGCAGGACAGAGCTGTGTGGGTGTGTGAGGGCAAGGTGAGTCTGACTATCCGTGTGTGTGTGTGTGTGTCACACATTTTTCAAACTAATACAAAGTATGCAACTCTGTATTCCAGTGCTGAGTCTGTATTGTGACTTTCCTTCCTCAGTTGGAAGGTTCAGAGGAGGACCTGGATCTCCATGACGACCGCATGTCCTACCTGTCGGCTATGAGCGCAGACTACCTGAGCATGGACAGCCGTCTCACCAGCGACTACGAAGACACGGCGGACGAGGGCGGGGCTTACACTGACAACGAGCTGGATGAGACATTGGACGAGCCGCAGCCGGTGTCGGCCATCAGTCGATCATCAGAGCCCGTCCTGCCAGATGAGGTGGGAGCGCCCGCTGATACTGTACAGTGTACATGTGTTACTGTGTATACCCTTACCTCTCACCACGGCTCACTTGCTGTCAGTTTTGAAATTTGTGTGTGCGTAATCCTACCCTGACAACCATCTTGTGTATGTGTGTGTGTGTGTGTGTGTGTCTGTGTGTGTGTGTGTGTAGAAGCCTCACCCTGAACCCCGGGGTCGTATGCGGAGGTCAGGGAGCAGAGAGGTGTTGAACAGAGAGCCCAGCCCTCCCCCTTCGTTTGTCCCCGAACCCCCAAAGGTGATATCCTCCCCCTGCTTCCTCTCTCTAACTCTTCATCACTTCCCTCTGTCTACACTGTCCATTGATGAGGAGGTTCTGATGACTGCAGTGTACATAATTTACACACGGACTCAAACTAAGAAATGTAAAGTCAGCAAATGAGAGCTACGATAAAATATAAAACAAAGAAAAGCAGAAACTGCCACACAAGAAAAAGCAGCTCTGCATGCGATGTCATCCTCACCTAAACCCGTCCCACAGCTGAGCAAAGTCTTCAAATGGTCCGATATGTAATGCGCAGTCCTCTCCTGTGACAGGTGCGGGCTCAGACTCGGACTGACTCAACGCGGAGCTATGACTCACACTCCAGCAGCACCATCAGCAGTGACGCAGCAGGTGGAAACAGGCCGCCTCCCCCTCCCGTGGCCCTGAAGCCCAGCCTCAACCGTCTGAACCAGTCGTCAGAGGAGCAGAGCCCGGGGAAGGAGGAGCCGGACCCCGCCAACAAATCCTTCCTGGGCAAGGTTAGTGTCATCATTATTTTTTTGTTTGGTGCAGTTATAGATGAACAAAGCCGTTCCTGTTCTGGGCTATTAAATCTCACATTTCCACTTCAATAAACGACTCTTTAATTACATTTTTTTCTGTCTCATCTGGCATAAAGCCTGTTTTTCTGACTGAAGCCTTAATCCAGTTATTAAATGATTTTTATTCCACTTTCTTCTTCCTTTGCTTTCTCTGCTTCTAATATGAAATAGAGAATGGGTGACCAGGTAACTGAGTGTGCCTCCTTTAAATCATAACTACTCATCACCCATCATAATGGTGTTCTGCCGTCTTCATTTCACTGAATTATCATTAAAGAAATGTTTCATTTTGACGGTCACCTTCATGTGAATCATGTCATGTGGATGTGCACTACATACTGTGACTCATCAACAACTGGAAGGTTAATTAACGTTTGTTTCTTTCCTCCTAGATTAAAGCTTTCGAGCAGATGGACCACCTGGCCCGAGCTCAGAGGATGCTGGAACTGCAAGAGGCAGAAAATGCTCGAGTCAGTACTGGTTTCAGTCTTATTAGGGCCTGAAGCAGCTGAGCTGCTCTGACCTCATCCTTCATGTTGACTGTGGCAGCACAGCAGACGTAGAGATTAGCAGAGGATTGCAAATCATTTATTTTAAATGTGTATTTTTTTTAATGCTCACTGAATGCACATAAGAATATAATGTAAACACTGTAACCCTGAGGTGCCTGCTCCCTCCATCTCAACACTGTGGGTCATTTGAAAAAACTTACAATCAATAATAAATTTTTTCCTCTTAACTGTAGCACTATTTATCAGTCATGATTGTTTTTGGTGCGAGCTGCAGAGCTTTTGAGATCCACAGTTCTGGAGATGTCTGCCTTCTCTCCAGCGTAATGGAAGTAGAGACACTCAGCGTGGGGTGCTCGAAGCGCCAAGAAGGCAAACATTTGAAAAACTCAGCGACAATGTCTCCTTCTAGAAATCATGACCTGGCTACTCAAGATTAACCCACAGACTAAACTTCTCTCACAAAGTTTGTGAGTGTAGATTGGCAGAAAGGAACTGCAGCTACTCAGGGACGAGAAGCATATGGTCCTGACAGCCACATGTAAACATTAATGTTCGGCTACATTGTAATGTTAGCTGGCTACCTTATCATCCGAGTGTAGTGTAATCATCTGTCCCTATTCTAGGATTTTTTTCCCCCAAGTCTATCTTAAATAGATGCCCAAAAGTACATGAAGAGAGTCAATATTTGGTCAATATTTGCTGGAATCATCCATTCTGTGTATACTGGCCCTTAAACAACAAGCAGCCAGTAACTTTCCCAACATGTTCGTTCACCTACATGTGAGCATGTGAGCATGGTTTAAAAAAATGTGACCCTGTCATTGAAGTGAAGAGAGTTGGAGAGAGCTGCATAAACACTTGTAGCCTCGTGGGGTCTGTGTAGAGTTAGGATATCTTGTCGTGCGTTTGTTATAAATGTTGTATTAGTTCTGACATATCTGGGTCTGCTCTTCTGTCTGCACAGTTGGAAATCGCCCAGAAGCACCCAGACATCTACGCCGTCCCGATGAAACTGCCAAAGCCCAACCTCAACCGTCCTCAGCCAATAGGGTGAGAGCTCCACTCTTCTCAGTAGCACAGGCAAAACGACGCATGTGTATTGCTGTGTTGTAGGTTATTAACGTTTGGTCTGACAAAAGTAAAAGCTAAACTTCTGAATCGTTGTGGTGTGTGTGTGTGTATATGTGTGTGTGTGTGTGTTTTCGTGTACTCAGTTCCAGCTCCAATCCCGAGCAGCAGACTCCCTTCAGGCCACCGTACTCTGAGAGCAGAGGACACGAGGACGAAGAGGCCGAGTACCGCAGACAGCTGGCCGAGCAGACCAAGAGAGGATACTACAATGCTCAGAAATACAAAGACACTGAGCTGTAGGCCGGGGAAACCAGGAAGTGATGTCAAACCGACAAACGGCGTTTGTTGCCTTGGTAACAGCTCACGCAGCTCTACCTTGATGTAAACTCTCCGAACTTTGTAGATCTTGAAAGATGTCACCACTTTTCATTACCGTCGTCTCACTACTGCACATGTTGCACTCACACAAGTTCATGCTGGCGACACACACAATAGTCTTAGGAAGAGTGCGTTGGGTAAGTTAAAGCATCACCAGTCCTACACAAAATACGGCTGATTCTTCTGACGTAACTGTTCACACACCTGATATTTCATTGTATATATTGTTTGGATGTGTCTGACGAGGTTTTTGTTACAAGTGCGGTTTTATGTCCCCACATCACACGAACAAACAGCCTCAGGTTTGGTCTCATGTATTACCATTACAGTGGAGTCACTCAGCATGTTCTTCTGAAAGAGAGATTTTTTTAAATGGAGGTTTTAAACGATAAGCTTTGTGTATTTTTGAAGGTATTTCCAGAATTCATAAACACCCATTTTGAAGCTCCGAGTTTGGCATTACCATCATCGCCATCTTGTTTTTGGAGTTGGAGAGGATATCCTGATTGGATCTGACTGAGAAGCTGAGGTCATGGCGTGGTAGCGACTTGTCAATCACAAGGCGGTCACGCGCTAAAGCATATTCTGCTTTATCGTTTTGAAACTAAAGATTGAGACCATAAACTCATTAGGAAACTGTTTACTGAGGTCATAAATCCAGCGAGCATGAAACCAATGACTATTAGAGACAGTATAGACAAAACTTCTCATAGAAACCGAGTGAAGACATATTCCAGCTACTGTCTTAGTTTTATTTTGGAAAGAGTCACTATTTGGGAACCAGGTTAAAAATCTTCATTGTTCAACAGAAACCATAATTTTGCATCCAATAGGTTCGTAGAGGATTCTGGAAATATCTTTGTTTGTTTTTAAAAGATGGGCAGGTTTTAACTTTCAGAAGAACAGAAGCTCTACTGTGTTACTGCACTGTAACAATAATGCAGGAGGCTGAAACTGGAGCTATTTAACACCAAGCTGCAACCAAAACCATGGATATGGGACTGTAGGGTATCTGTCAGTTTTGTGTTCCACCAACATTCTGGCTCATTTATACAAGAATAGTGTGAAAATCCAAGTGTGTGTCTGTAGGTTATACACAGTTCAGCAGCTGCTGTTAGTCCTCCTTTTCTTATCAGCCTCTTGCAGAGTCTCCTCTGATTTACTGTACCCCCTTACATTCCTGACTCAGCTTTTGTATATACACGGCACTGTGATATGTGTGCACTCTGTGAAGCAGCATATGTTCAAGTGCCTTGTAGCTCTACTGTTAGCATTGCAAAGAAATGTTAACACCTGCTGTTTTAGGTTTAAAAAAAGAGGAAATTTTCAGTACAGTCTGACCACTACACCTCGGTCAGTGAAAACACACAAGTTGTAGATTTCATCAAACAAACAGAGGCAAATTTCCTTCACCAAAGAAAAATCGTGGACACAGAAGGATCTCATAAATGCAACACAAGTAAAATAAAATGACATATGGAAGTCATAATTACAAGATAATGTGTCCTTTAAAAAACATGCGATACACTTCCATACATTAAGGTTGTACATTAAGGTGCCTGTGAAGCATTTTTGTATTTAAGTGAAACAGACGGAGCACACACTGCTCAGATAGACTCATTACAATTGGAGTTCAATTGAATGGATGCAGCGCAGCATAAACCAGATGTTTCTGACAGTTTGTATGTCCGTCTTTATCTTATTACAACCAGAGACAATCACATTGATATTGCATATGTTTTTATATTGACTATACAGTGAACTCAGTCAAGTCTTTGTACGTAAGAGCAACTGGAATGTGGTGACGACAATCATGTTGGTCGATCAGTTTCTTTTAAATGTCTGTTGGTTTGTGATTTCTTTTTTTATATATAGTTTGTGATTTCCTTAGTGTTACAGAAAGACTCAAATTCAATAAATAAATCTTTTTTTTTTTTACAATGTTTTACAGCGAGTCTTCTTGGAAGTGTTGGGGTCCACTTTTTCTCTTTGAATAGTTTGAAGGCAAGAGCACAACTGGTCAATGAGCTGAAAAAGACAATTAATTGCCAACTTTTTTGATAATCAATGAATGTTTTATATCAACAAAAGAAACAATGTGAAGACGTCACTTTGGGCCTTTTCTTTAGAGTTTATTCATCAGAATAGTACATGCATTCCCCTTTAACTTGACCACTTCAGTTTAAAAGTTCCTTATAATCTCAGTCACCCTGACAAGTTATAGGTCCGACATGATTCGAGTACATTCAGATATTACAGCTATTTAACCAAAGCTAATATTTACTCTGTTAGCCACCTAAATATACACAATAAAATCCACAACTTCTCTTTGGTCGAACATAACACGTCACATTAACACTCGGATGAGATAATCTGTCTTCTGCTGTCATACTGTACATGTTTACATGACAGTGTACTGTACAGATTAAGGCAAGTCAAGTGATATCAAACAGGATACAGAGAGGAGAAAGGTGTTCAGAACAACTGAAAGATGGAGGGACGGTAGTAAAGACAGACAGTGAAGTGAACAGAGTGAGAGGAGTGTGTTCAGATGTAGACGGGTTGCTCCTGTGCTGTCAGCAGACGGTACATGGCTGCAGGCATCGTCTTCATGTGGATCTGGAGCAGAAAAACACCAAGTGATGAGAATTTAAAGGAAGAACAGACAACACACTCATGATTTAGCTCTTTTTTACAGCCTTTACGGGAAGTGTGGCTTAAAATGTAATTGCTACAGTAAAGGTAATAGGGTGATAAATCAAAAGTGTCTCTTGGGAGAAGAAATGTACATGGTCTTCTAGATACTGATACATTTTCTGTCTGAATATTTAGGCTGAGGTCATGAATCAAGTTTATCCAGCTGCAGCAGCAAATGAATGTGAAGGATGACGATGAAGTTCAGTTTCCAGAGATGGCTTGTGCAGGGTTTGTGGGCTGGTTGGGTCACAGAAGAAACCAAAAACTACTTTTTAATGTTTCTAATTGTTGTTAGAAATTGCACATATACTTATGAAGACAATACAATTTAAACACGTGGCTCTGTAGCCTGAACAAAGATGGCAAACTTTTATTCTGCTCCCATGTTAACTTATACAGATACACTACACACTGTGTAACTGCTGACTGTGGCCACTAACCAGCCGCTCAATAAAATAGCTTCCAACAGCAACATTTAGGAATAAAAGCATTTTTAGCAGTTACCTTCGTCGTGCTATGGTCTACTGTCTTCCTCTGTCATGACATCTTTGTGTAGGAGTGTGTGAGTGTTTTGAGAGGCAGAGTTGTTTGTAAAGTCTGCAAGGCTGCAGCTGAACCCTCCTCCAAATGTTAGTCCAGGGTCCTGCCTCACTCTGAATCATGTTCTGGGACTGTAAACAGTCTATATAGTCTTATTATGATTTGCCTCAAGAGGTTTTAAATACTGTCAAAATTCTCATAAAATATGGTATGTAAGTAACGTCTGGGTCTATATTGCCAGTGGCATGGCTGCTAAACGAACAAGACTGGGTCCGAGGAGAAATTAACTGTGCTGTGAAACAAAAATACTGTTTTCAAGTCCAGCTGCTTCAACCTCGCTGTGCAAGATTAAAGGGTAAATTAATTAAACATTAAAGTGTGTTCACACGTCTTGGCGAGTACTTCTGCATATGTGGACAAAAAAGTGTAAAGCTTTTTGTGGCTCAAGAGGAAGCTACATGCAATCTGATAAATCCCCACAAGTGATGTCACTTAGTGGCTTACTTGCATTGTGGGAATTGTGGGAAATGTAGGCGACAGGTTTTTAAGAAAAATAATAAAAAAGACAAACACGTGGAATAAAGATGTTCTCTCTGATTCTGCTGTATCGACTTCGATCACTGGTTTTTAAACTGCCCATAATGAGTCAAACAGAGTTATGGGGTGCAATGCTAGACCAGTGGACGGCTTTTCAAAAACCATGATGTCAGAGCTCTTACCTCTCCCATGGCGTTAGACAGAATCTGAACAATCTTCTCGTGAGGTGTCGCCACCACGCTCTGGCTATTTATCTCGATGATGCGGTGACCGACACGGACTCCTCCTCTCTCAGCGATGCCTCCCCTCATCAGGCTGCAGATCTACACACACACACACACACGCACACACACACACACAGTGAGTTAAAAGTTAAAAACACACAAGTCAAAGTGACAGCTTCCAGCTGAGACGGAGGAAAATATTTAATGTACCAGTGACAGCAACTCTATGAATCACCACTCTTGGAGAACATAAGCATGTGTGAGGGATGAGTCCCTGTTACTCACAATGCCATTCTGGACGCTGAAGCCCAGCTGGTATCTGAGGTCCGGCCTGCGGATGAGCACCATGGTGACAGGAGGACACCTGACAATGTTCATCTTGATCCTGGACTGAGACTTGAGACCCTGAGGACAGACATAGGATACGGAAGACGGACAAATGTAGATCATCATCAACACAGAATATGTGCCATAGTTAAAAGTTAAATGTACTTTTTTTATGTCATTAATACATCTTGATGTTACATTAAACCATCTTTAACGGAGGTTTTTTTCACATTATATTTCACAGCAAAACATTAATCAACAGGATTGAGTGACTGAGCTGAAGTGAGAGCAGCAGCGTACCTTGATGATGCTCTGACAGGTGCTGAGCGGTAAACCCACCAGACTCGTCCCGTTTATGGTCATGATCTGGTCTCCGATGTTGAGCCGACCGGACTTCTCCGCCGGACCGGCGTGCATCATGCTGGCGATGATGACGGTGGGGAGGATGGAGCCCCAGCCTGACTCCACGATCACCACGCCCAAGATCTCTCCTTTCTGCTTCTCGATGTAAACCTGCAACAACACACATCCAGCCTATTTGTACCGACAACATGAGCATCAGAAAGTCATCACTTTTGTGAGCAGATTTTCCTCATACTCAAAACTTCAACCCACTCCTAGTGAAATCAGCAGACACTGTGCGCACTGAGGTTCTTGCAGCCAACTGCATGAATCTGAGAAATGCCAGATGACAGGAGACGTTCCGAGCAGCGAGAGGAGGGAGAGCGGTCTGAGGTCAGAGCAGGTCGAGCGTCTCAAATTCACCTTCATACTGGGCTAAGCACCGCATGACATTTTTCAGTCACTGTCACACAGCTGTGACTTCAAAACCAGCTGCTCATTTGAACCACCGGGGGGCAAAATCAGAGCTGCTGAGCAGAAAACTAATGGCACAGGCTCATTTATGTTCAAACATTAATAATAACGTAACTTGAAGTCAACTAAAGGGCCATGTTGTTCTTTGTGCGTACCACATTTTCAGATATCAGCAGAAGTCTGTTTTTTTAAAAGGTAAAAATATCCCTCAATTTAAGCACAAGAAGCGGGTGATGAACTCCTGTGACTGTGCTGCCACCTGCTGGCTCACTCACGTCTCTGCAGTTCTCTGACTTGGAGAAGTGGATGAGGTCGTCGTTGTACATGTCCTGAGTGTTGAGCAGGTCGCTGTACTCCCGCTGGCTCAGGTCCTCTGGGTCGATGCCGTTGGCCCTGAGAAACTCCTGGTAGGCGACGCTGAACGACTGACCGATGGACTGAGCTATCAGCTGGGCCTGAGAGAGAGAGAGAGAGAGCAAGAGAGAGAGAGAGAGAGCGAGAGAGAGCGAGAGAGAGAGATGAGGACAGTACCGTTTATAGTCCTTGTGGGAGTTTTGTCTGCGCAGACACCGATTATAGCCCTCCAGTTTAAAAGGCTTGTTTACATCATACACATTTAATATACTACAATACTTACGAGGACCCTTATTGACATTCCTTAATTAACCTTATTCTAACTATTCCTGACCTGGAGTCCTAAATCAACCCTTAAAGGCCCTGAAAACAGATTATCAATCAGCTTCCTACTGTGATGGGCTCCTAACATGACACCATTCATTGCTACCAACATACGTAGAACTGCTCTTTGTGCTGCTATGTGTTTTCATACCTGGTGTTTAATCAGGCAAGAAATTAGAACAAAAACACGTCACAAACAGAACTTCCATCCACTCAAGGGTTTTAACACATTTTCAACCTAAAACCTGCCAACACTCCCAATCATCGCGGGGCTCTTTCTATTCTGAACCCCTCCCCTGGTGTGCTCCTGATTTCCTATCAATGACTCACGTCCTCGGACTCGAAGACGTGGCAGATCATCCTGTACAGCCGTCTGTCATCTTGGGTCATGGTGGTCTGCTCGGCCGCGTGGTCCAGGTTCTCCTGCGCGCTGCGGGACCGCACCATCTTCCCCCGGGCCATCAGCACCACCATGTTACCGATGTCTGCGATGTAGGAGATCGTCCTCAGTGGCAGGTCCATTAAAGACTCCTGGTGATACAAACACGACGTGGGGCACTCTTAATTAATCAGTTCTCTATGGCTCCCTGGTACTAACATGCCACTGTGGCGTTACAGCTGCCAAATAGATGTTTTTAGTGAGGGATGGTGTGTACCGCAGGGAGAACTGGTTGCTTGAGGGCGATTTAAGGCATCGACTCTAACCTCTCTTTGCATGATGACATGTAAAGGGTTGTTTATCATTTTGTTACCTGAGTGTCTGCATTGAGGACTTTGATCCTCTGCGTGGACATGAACAGGTCAACCTCAGCAGTGGACGGAGACTCCCCGTCGGGGCTCTGCACGGGGAAACAAGAGGCAGGAGCAACAGGTTGGAGAACGGCAGCAAAGGAGAACAGAGCGGGGGTCAAGAGCTGTCAGATATAACGGCTAACACTCTAATGACGGAAAATCTAATGCATTCTGCCAGAAAAACAAAAGAGGACACCAGCACGAAAGGAAACAAAACAAAGTGGTAAATTAACACTATAAAAAGGCATGCGTACAAAAAGGTCTTTCATGCAAAGAGGAAAAAAAGTAAAAATCTGAATACATTAGCAAGCTGCATTGAGGTCCTTCCTGTCTATCATTAGCATTTCAGCTCATATTTCTGTACACATAAATACATTTTTGACATGAAACCTGAACAATCACAAAACAAACGTACCTTTTTCCTGTTCTTTGCCTGCTTCTGGGCAGCCTGCAGTGGTCAGAAAGACACAAATCAAATCAGTCCAAGAAAGCAGCTTTTTGGGTGCATCGACAAAAAACCCCAACCCCTCATTCACTGTAGACCGTCTTCATTCCAAATGCCAAATTAAGGGACAAAAGGACCTTACAGGTTTATATTGTGCATGTGTGTGGGAGGACAGTGATGTTAGTGTCTATCATATCTGACAGCAGCCAGCTGCCAGAGGCCTTAGCAGTAAACATTATCAAAAGTTTCCTCTTCATCAATGTGACACAATCGACCCCGGAGAAAGACGAGCAACCTTGTGCGTGTGTGTGTGTATGTGTGTGTGTGGCAGACGCCTCATCGCAGCTCAGGGTTTGTGTTTCCACATGTTGGCTCGTGCCACCGCTTGGTGTCTTTTCAAGGTTTAGCATGTGAACCTGCCTGCTCACCTCCGTCAGTACAGATGTGATTAAAGTGGATTTAATCTGTGAAGCCAAAAGGATCAAAGCTTTTTAGACGGATTCAAACTGGTGACCCGACATGTTGTACACTTTGAGGAAGCTGTATTTAGAGATGAATAATGGATGATTTAGACGTGTTATATCAAAGTCACATTTTCAAAGAGCTGCACCCCAATAATAGTAGTGAAACTAAACATATAGTGCTGTACATGCAGTTCCTCTGCATTTAAAATCAGGTTTGTGGATGAAACAAAAACAATTGGGCCTTTCAGAAAAAATACAGCTTAATTACAGTAACCGAACAACATTCTGTGTAGCTAGTTGAGCCCATTGGTTCTGTAGCGTTTGCTTCCATGAACCTGTGGATTTGATGTGTCAAGTATCGAGGTGTATGTTGGAGGCGTACACGCTTTGTCGTATCATTTTTGTCCGGCTCAAAGATGCCGGGATATTTCACATCCCAAGACTTTAAAAATGTCCTTTATATTCTGGTTCTTTGTCAGTTTAATCAATCTGCACATTTGTTTGTGGTGTCGCCAAGTCAATCAAACTTTTCACCCCACAATAAAAACTTAATCTGCTTTGTCATTGTCTCTCAAGCAGATTGTTGTCACTGCTTTTTATATTTCAAATGGTGGCTGCTGCTGATGGCACTCAGATTGGTTGGCAATCCTTCCAATGGGAAAGTAGCAGCACTGCTGCCCACCGTGAGTAGTTCATGTTTGCTGTGGAAGATGTCTCATGTTCTATCTAGAAATAATCTCACTTCTATAAATGGTGATGATGAGACTTCTATTAAGTCTGACACATCATGCTAACTCTTATTATGTAAACACCGTGCAAACAGGTCACTCTCTCTCATTTCCCCCCCTCTGCCTGCGCCTCCTCTGGCTACACCTTACATCCTCATCATCATGACTCCTGACCTGTGGTGGACGTCACTGATTATCATTCTGTTAGGAGCCGTCATGTCACCTCCAAATTTATTCATTAATTCAGACTCCCTCATTTGATTTTATATTTTGCAGGTATCTCTGATGATAATCAGCAACCATCTTCCTGTGCCGTCCCTCCTGCAGCTGCTGATGTCAGCATTCTCCTCATACAAGAGATATTTCACACAGACTTTAAGTTAATGTTGTTACCCCTTTCATTCTAGGTGTATTTTCCATTATATTGTTGTTTGACCTGTGCACAGTTTGTGAGCTAACAATTATCAGCTTCTGTCTGGGCAGTTTGATGGCAAAACTCTTATTTACTACTTTTTTAATATTGAGTCTGTAATGGCCATTCCAAATGTACCTTTTGTTTCAATTTGTATTCTATAAACTGACAATTTCATTACCTATATTTTATGTAAGTAAATATGCATGTATGGGTTTTTCAGCCAATAAGCATCCTTTGAGGAACGGTTTTCATTTTCCTATGCTCTCACTTATGACTCTGAAAAATATTTACGTTTATTCAGTCTCTACTCTACAACTATGTTGTTTTTTTTTATTTTTTATTCTTAAACAGTTTTGTTTCTATAAATATAAGAGTGTAAGTATTGATCAGGTCTAATACAACAAGGCATGCTCTTAGATCTAATCCATCAGATGTGAACTGACCCGGGTACTGACCTTATTAAACAGATATATATCGTCCAGACAATGCGGTTTTCTGTTCTGTTCATTTCAACCCCTCTGCCTGCACCTGCATAAAGACACTGCTGATACTAAATCATCACTTCCTGCTTCAGGAAGGAAGTATTGTGAAGCCTATGCTGTTCAATATGACATTCCCTGTCAGCTTTTGTCACCAAAAACGTGGTGCATATAAGAGAGCTGAGTTCTTTCTTGGGCAGCATGGTGGCTCAGCAGTAAGCACCTCACAGCGAGAAGGACACAGGTTTGATTCCCTGATTGGGACACTGCTCCTAAAACTGAATATGAATTTCCTTATGTTGTCTGACAATGAACGTTGACTAACATTACTCAGCTCCACACTGAGATTTTAAATGTGGGTAAAAAAAGAGGGCACTCGCATCAGATCAGTATGCTGCGCTAATCCCCACCCTGAGTCAGACCGGTTCATCCCTACAAATGAGAACTCTGCTCGACAGCGAGCCTCCACTGTCTTTTCCATTCTAAAAAAGTCAAATGACTTATGTATCCCCCTCATCACTGTACAGTCTCTAACCTGCTCCCTCCCTGTAGGTTTCTCAGACCTTAATGGAGGAGATGTCCTAGAAATGTCAGTTAACTGTCCACAATGCAGAGTTGGACTCAACTGCTGTCCTCTTCCCGCCCCTGACTTTCTGCGCTCATCCCTCTAAAATGGCAACGTCTTACTGTTAGTCTCTCAGACGAACACTGTTCTATGTTTGAATGACACGCTTGTCACTGTAAGCCATCTATACCACTCCATGACAACACCTTCACTCAACTGAGTCTAACATTCACATTCACACAGCAAGCAAAAATCAGTTCTTTGGTGTATCCATCATCACGTATGAATAGTTCTTCTCATGTGAACACTAAGACAACCCACATGAAATCATATGTGAGATGTATACTGTATGTGCTGCAATACTTTATTTGCTGTGATGGAAGTGGTTTGATTCCATGCTGTGTTACTGGAGCAGAAAGCAGGGTCTACAGTCTCCTCGGGCCTCACAGACTTGATCGAGAGTTTATGTAACATCCAGTGGAGCTGAGGAGAAAAGCCTGTGTGACTGTGGATCAGGAGCAGTGATGTGTGGATGATGTATTGTGCACAAACCCGGGGACTTTTTGCCCGCCGGCTGAATTGCCTGCTGAGGGTTTCTGACTTTAAAAGACCCAAATACAAGGCGAACGTCAGTTACATCACTGACGGTGTGTCCAAGTGTGCTAGAAAATGTGTCGACAAACCAAGGAGAGCTGGATTTGATATTTGACTGTTATAAGCACTATTATCAATTCAAAAACATAAATCCTGAATATAAAGTTGACAAAGCTTTAAGGTTGTCAATGATCTTCTACAACACTGTTTGACAGAGTTACAAAGTATAACCTCTGTTAGCTTGTTCAAACTCTTTACTGATGTTATATGATGTTTATGCTTAGTGAAATGCCATATTATGTCTGTGCTATTCCTTCAAATGGGAATTCTCTAGAAGTGCTGAGGATCATTTCAGACACATTTCCCCAAATTCAGCCTGAAACACTTGGTATTTTTAGGCAGGCATAAGAAATATGAACATTTTTACTTTTTATCTTTTGAGAAATTCTTACACTACATAGTGCCCTAAAATATTCCTACAGTACTATGGAACAAAGGAAGTCATGTCAATGGCATGTATTCTACTTTCTCTTAACTGTCCCAAATTGCAAGAGGCCACATTTTATAGAAACATAGCATCACAGTCAGACAGTACACTTGAGAGTGATAATGCAAAATGACTGTCTGAAATCTGAATTCACAGCTCACTCTGGAGTAAAGAAGTCAGTATCTATCACACAGGGAACACTGAGTACTGTAAGTGAATGGAGGAGGGATTTCAGACACAACCACATAATGTCCTGTTCTTCCTCCGCTATTATTAGTAAGCTGTTGTTTGCTCTCACCCTGACCCTGCTCATGGCCTCCTGCGCCTGCTGCATGCGGGCGCTCTTTGTGGGTGTCCTCTCTGACAGCAGGTGGGTGCAGCCCAGGTAGGTCGCTGCAAAGATGATGCCGTCAATAAGGTCTTCGGGGTCACATGGTCCTGGGACTGCGAACCAAATGCGCATGTTCAACTATTCATCTTCATGTCAACAGATGAAAATTATACAGAAGGAGCAGAGAATGATATGATGTTATTGTACGAGTCCACTCACCATCCACAAATGTTGGGAACTGAGGAAGAGACCTGCGAATCTGTGAAGGCACAAAAAAGGAAAAAGTACATCACCATCCTTATTATTTCTCCTCACATACTGCACATCTTTCCCATCTCAATTAAATTCAACAAGACTTTTACTGCTGTCAGCCATTTGCTGCTGGCACATAAACACCTTGTAAGAGATGCCTGCCTGCCTGCCTGCCTGCCTGCCTG
The DNA here is from genome assembly GCA_903131615.1 of Diplodus sargus. Taxonomy (NCBI): domain Eukaryota; kingdom Metazoa; phylum Chordata; class Actinopteri; order Spariformes; family Sparidae; genus Diplodus; species Diplodus sargus. The sequence continues at coordinate 3,355,342 of CAEMYA010000029.1, forward strand.
CCTGCCTGTTGTTGCAGGATTTATCTTCTATGTTGCCATGGAATCAGTGAGTGACGTTGTGGTCTACAACTTAAGTCCTGTTTTTTTGTCTGTAATTGGATTGTGTTGATACTGCAGAAAACTTAGCAATGTGATGATTCTGGGGCACATTCTGGAGTTATAAAGAGTATATTTTGTGAACACATTCTCACCTCCTGGACAGACGGCTGCGTTGGAGGCGACAGAGGCTGAACTTGTGGTCGAGGCTGCTGAGCTGGAAGCTGTTGATGCTGCTGTTGATGTTGAATCTGTTGCGGATGCTGATGATGATGCTGATTGGGAGGCATGTGTGTATACGGTTGCTGCTTTGTGTATGTTTGCGGCGGCCTTGCACCATCCCTCTGCTGCGGTTGGTGACCTTGGTGGTGGTGATGGTTGTGTTGGGGCTGCTGTTGGTGATAATGTTGAGGATGAAGTGCTCTGGCTGACTCGACTCTCAGGGGACTAACTGGCTCCCGAGCTCCAACTGGGGCGTAACGGGAAGGAGATTCCGACACTGACTGCGGGGGGGAGTGAGGAGAAGACTGGGAGAAGGAACAGGGAGAAAAGAGAAAAAGGGCGAAGGTAAAGTAAAAACAGCTGACTCTTAATAACGAGTCCTTATTCTGACAATACATGATTCAAGATTTGGGCATTAATCCAAGTAACACAAAATGAAATGAGAGCCAAGGATGTAAATCTTATATTTGCTTGCTTCCCAAGAGCAATGAGATCTAATCTAATTATTGTAGCACTGCAGACCCAACTCCTTGGGCAAGGTACAGTTCAACATTTAAAAAAGCAAAATAGCTTGATGATTTAGCCTCAAGATGGTCACATTTACACTTCTGTTCATAGTCATCTGTGACCACAAAAAACAAAGTGTTAAGAGTTCTTTGTATTTGTATGTTTTAACTTTGAACAGAGTTTGGCAAGCTGATTCCATGCATAAACAGTATATCCTTTTTTGTTTTTTGTTTGACAGTTTTTATTTGAGCCCAGAAATGTATGAGAACTTATTGTGGGTATTATAAACTGCTACATCCTAATACCTGAACAGTGCAACATTCTACACTTTCACCAATTTGAAATACTATGAGGAATTCCAGCTGATTTGCTCTGAGCTGCCACCAACACGAGAGAACATGTCAACTAGAAACTGTGCAAAATCAGTTGGTAATGTGAACTAATCTGAACTGATCCGCTCCTTTTAACAAATCTTTGTTAAATGTGTTGTTGTTTAGTTTGAAAACACATACATATGCTTTTATTTTTCCTAGGTGCTGAATCCCCCCAAAAAACCCCTGTAAACCTGACTGTATTCCATAAAGGACTTACTGCTCCACATTCAAAATGTCTTATTTATTTCTGCGGAAGGAAATCAGGTACAAAAGAATCAAAACCAGAACAATATGTCCTTGTGGAGTTCTACATCAATAAAAACAAAAACAGTAAACATAATGATGAGGGAAGTCACACTTACATGGCCAGCTGTAGTCTGCAGTGGGTACACCTCTTCTGTGGGGCTGACTTCCTGCCGCATCACCCAAATTGGCCCCACAGGCTTGTCAGGGGTGTAGGGGGAGCGTATTGTCTTAGTCTTCACCTCCTCAATCGCCTCCTTGATGTCCTTAATTGCCAGGGTGATGGCGTCTCCTGAGCCCCTGGAACCTTCCTCCCCATGGAGACCCACAGCGCTCCGCTCCTCCTGGGCCTCGCCTGAACTACTCTGACCAGACGAGGGGCTCTTAGCCTGGGTTTCTGTTTGTCTGGGTGCCTGCCATCGACCTTTGGAAACTGGACTGTGATCAGCGCTGTCCCCCTCACCATCAGATTTACCATCATAGTGGTGTAGCCGGCAGCCAACAGAGCGGTCCAGAGGAGAGTGATGTGAGCCACGGTCTCTGCCCTGCCTTGGGGCATAATGGGAGCCCTTGGTGGGGGAGGATGGAGGCCCTTTTTGTACATTCTCCTGTCTATGGCTGGAAAAGGGCTCTTGGTGGGACTCCTGCTGGGCCTCATGAGGCTCAGACCTCCAACCAGATTGCCTGCGAGGTTCTCTGTGCAACTCTGGGTAGGAAGTCTTCAGGGGTTCAGGAAAAGAGTTGGGATGGGATTTTGGCTCAGAGTACGACTCGTAGACAGGCTCAGGGTACGATTTTTGGTGGGACTCTGAATAAAAGTCTGCATAGGTTTTGGGATAAGATTCAGAGGAGGAAGTGAATTGAGACAGCGAGCACGATTCCGAGCAATCCTCATCTTCTTCTTCTTCTTCATCTTCTTCAGGTAGTAGGTCATTGTCAGGCAGAGGGCTTAAACTGGTGTCCTCACTGAAGTGGTCCAGCTGGGGGAAAGGTGGAACATCAGGGGACGAAGGAGGAGTAGGTGACTGGAGTGGCGGCGGGCTGTGAAGAGGTCCGTCCATGCTGAGCGAGGCAGCGCTCTCTGTGTCAGAGCAGAGATCAGTGATTTCACTTCCCTGAGCTGCAATCCCCTCCGCTACATCATCCATCACTTCTTCCTGATCCTCCTCCACCCTCTCTGCACGTTCCTCTGCTTCAGCATCGACTGTCTGTATGTTGTCATGGCTGCAGATTGAGTGACCTGTGGTTGCGCAGTGGTCTCCATCATCCTCAGCCTGTTCTTGTTCTTCATCCTTCTCCTTAATATCTTCAGGTTCATCTTCACATTCCACTTTACTCTCCTGGAGATCTTCTTCCGCCTCAGTAGGAGGACTGTATCGTTGCATGTTATGGGCTGCAGCACCAGGTGAGAGGTGGGTGGGGGTGACAACAGCAACAGGAGTCTGGTGAGGAGATCCCTTGTCCTGCGATTGGTCCGGCACAGGATCAACTGCTGAGCGCTGCTGTACCTGAGCCTCTGTTGGACCCTCTTTCTCATCAGCACCAGGTGAGGAGTCCTGCATCTCCCCCACTGGTTGCCTCTGTCTGTGAGCTCTGAGCCTGGGGTTAGGGTCACCATGACGGCGATAGCGGGCAACAGCAGGGCGATGATGCTGGATAGGACGAGGCTCAGTGTCTCGAGTCTCACCCCCGTCAGGCCTGGAAGAAGCCACCCCAGGGACCTGACCAGGACTCTGAGCCTCACTTTGGCCCTGGCCCTGCCCCTGCCCCTGCCCTGGTGGAGGCCGCCGGCGATGCCGAGGGGGTCCGCGACTTGGGTGGTGGTGGTGGTGGTGGTGAGGAGGGTGATGATGATGATGATGGGGATTCAGTTCCCCATCTTGGTTGAGCATCTGACATGGCCTCCAGGACCGACGGACAGGAGGTTCCCCAGGAGTCGTCCCATTGGGCTGCCTGCTCCTTGGAGGTACCTTGTGCTCCTCGCCTGCTTCCCCAGATGCCTCTCCCTGATACTTGTGGCTCATGGCTGGGTGATGCAACTCCAATTTTCAGAACATGCTTCTCTTATCTCCAAGAAAACCGTCCTCATAGCACAGCCTGGAAGAGACAGAGACATGATATGTAAAAGTATGGAAATGTATACGTTTACATGCTAAACAGAAGCTTATTAGGGCTTGATATGGAATGTCAATACTTACTCAAATGTTTCATAGCAGTCAGTATAAAATAAAAGGCAGTTAATGCTTGCTTCCTAGTCTTGCTCACTTACTCTTTGTTAGTTGTTGTCTGGCTCATTTAGGAAGTTCTTGTACATTTGCTTTGCGTTATATCAACTGGGGATTCAGCTAAAGATGATTCTGATTATTATAAAAGATTCACTTTGTTTTAAATCATGGTACATTTGGACAGTTGATCAGACAAGAATAATAAGAAGAGAAAATTCAAACAATATTTAAAAGAAAATTATAATAAACCGCTCCACTTATTCAATATTCACACAAATGCCTCTGCAACTGTCCCCATTTGTATGACTGGTTGTATAAATTAGGAAATAGGCTTCAAAAGACAATTCTTCAAAGTCATGGACAGACAGCACAGTGGTACAGTAGTAAGCTGTGTCACTTAACGGCAGAGGTTTCCTCTTACAGTCCAACAAGGTGCAGGCTAGGTTAGGTTGGTAGGTTGATTACTCTCCACTGACCACAAGTGTGAATGTGAACATTCACATGTGGTTGTGGTTGGCCATCTTTATAGCCCTTTATACACAGAAACCCTGTTATACTGCTGCAATAAAGGAATGCCATTATGCCAGCTGATGCCACCCCAGTATATGATTTGGATAGCATACCAGCATTCCAGAAGCAAAAGAAGCACGCCATGTAACATAACATCATCAGCATTGCGGTTGGGTTGGTTTGGTATAGGCATGAGGAGTGGTGATTGGTTAGGTATAGTGTAAGAATATCAGGGTTAAGCTAATCGGGTCATTCATTTGCCATTCTAGGAAGAGAAGTACTGTGCTGATTCAGCTCTAGTACCTTCATGGCTTGAAGATGGAACAAAAATGCTGCCCCATCCTCCTTTCATAAGTTTTACAGACAACTGTAGGAGCGGACTTATGGTGCAACATTCCTGCCTTGAACAGACAGTATAACAGGGGCTTATGTGACAGGCGCCCTGTCCAGGGTGTACCACGCCTCTTGCCCAGTGTCAGTAAGGACTGTCCCAGCCACTCCTGTGACCCTCAAGGATAAGTGAATATAGCTAATGGATGGATGGATGGATGGATGGATGGATGGATGGATGGATGGGTAGATCAGAGAGGCATTGGGATGCAGCCAGAAAATGACAATGACAGCAGGCTTTTTGACCCAATTATTAAGTGCATCCATTGAGAGCAGGTCTGAACACTTAACAGAAGCAACTACCCCCCTGTCCATCTTCACCCAGTATCTCACTAAACTCTTACTAAACATGCACACAAACAGGGAATATTACAGTGATTCTGAGTATCAGGCTGGGGACTCCCTGACTCGATATTGCTAATAGCAAAAAACCTAAATCCTCTGAGATTCATCTGGGTGCACAGTGCACTTTAATCTGCACCACATTCATCCATCCACCAGCAGCTGGCAGATGGCAGAGGACCGCAAGAGAGAAAAGGAGGAGGTGGAGTAAAGGAGGAGGAGGAGGAGGGGGAGGAGGCAGGGCAGAAAGACAAGGAGGGACATCTCTCTGGTATCAGATAAGACCTGACAGAGAGAGATGAATAGGGCAGCGATCTGAATAATAAATGCCCTCTGTGAGAGAGAGAAGCCCAGTTTTGATATTTATTTAATATGATGAGGCTATCAGGGTATCCATCAGTTATCTCTTATCACAGGCTTTGCTGCGTCCGAGGCCAACAAGCTGAGAAAAGACACCAGAGTGTAATCCTCCTAAATGTTTCGGAAATAATAAACTGGCTCCAAAAAAGGTCAACGATGGAGAAAAATGTACAGTTTAATTTGAAAAAAGACAAAGGATAAAACTTATCCTACATTAGAGCTTAAAATAATTGTTGTCATTATTGCTACACCATATGCTACACTGAAGCTGCTTTCATAAGTTATTTATCTGACCTTAATGATCAGAAGAATCCATAAATGTTTGACTGTGTGCATGACATGTCTATGTTTTTCTGCTTTAGACTGCTTAATTCAGATCTGTAACTAATTAATTAATAAATCTGTCTATCTATCCATCCATCCATCCATCCATCTATGCCTCAATCTAATGTGTGCTGAGCTCCTCAACCTTGTTTTTATATCATGATTACTACGATTGCCTGCCAAATTCTCAGAAAAAGGGAAGTCAATATGCTCTGAGGTGGTGAATTATATGTTATATTTGCATCTCACTCACCAACATCTCACCTACAATAACTTACCAAGCTAATCTTGACTAAAGTGCAATAGAGTTCAGTAGGTATGATGTATTTTTGTGGGCTAACATGGAAGTCAAAAAGTCTGTAAGGCTAGTGAGTCGTTGAGTCTCTGTGTTCGGCATGATGATGTTTAATGTCCTTGACAATTTCTGCAGTCTCATTCAGCCACTTGTTAGATACCTGCAATATTCTATCAGTGCTTTAGAATTAAATTGTGGGACAGCTGATGATGTATTTTATGTTGCAGAACACACCATATAAATATCTTAAGCCTGTGGTAACAACAGACCTTATTTCAGGCATTTAACCAAAACCCATTCAAAAAACCCACTGATTTTGAGAAGAGGAAACCAGAACTGCAAAAATGATAACTGAATTCCAGGTTTGAGGACTCATAACCACAGCACTATTCTTTGTGGTTATAAAATGATAACAATTTGAAATATCAGGCAAATCTGAGAAAAGTGGGACCAGACTGGACCGAAGGGCTAATTATTGTGTCAACCTTAAACATGTCCCCCAAATTTAAAAGAGATGTGCAATAGAAAACAGAATTTTTCTTCATTTCATCTTTATAGGTTAATTTACAATCTACCTGATCAATTTAATGGATATGACTGGATTTATTGTAAACTTAATAAACTCATTATAAACTCAGTCCCTACTGTCAATTACTGCAGCTCCCCTTGAATCAACACGTTTCAGATTGGATTAAGGGGTAGCAGACGGCTTACTGATGTGGTTGTCATCTTATATGTGCAGTCACATAAATTGTAGACTTGAAAATCGAACATGTGGACAGAGTGAAGACACAAAGGGCAAAGGTTAATGTCGATCCTGTAATCTGAGCACGAACCACAACTGCTAGTGATGGAACATGAGGGGATTCAGCAGCAGCGAGGGTGGACTCCCAGGGTGGCTAACGTCCCTCTCTGCCCGGAGTTTAGGACTGGATGGCAAAGGCTGGGTGACTCAGAGGGGGTCAGGGAGGGTAGGGGTTGCCCGGGTCACAGATGGTCCTGGCAGCCCGGCAGTGAAACGTACAAGCCTGCGGAGCTGTGAGCCGAGTACTGCACTTCCATCTGTCAGGCTGCAGTGAAAGCTGCGTGGTCGGGGATTTACTAGCCCATTAACTTGTTGATCTTATACTGAAAGACAAGCTCATACTGACAACAACACACGTGTACTGTACGTACTTGCAAGGACCTTCACTACTAGTCTTTAACTTCCAACACAGCATGCCAAAATGAAGGGCGTAATGTCAATGAAAAGTATATTGCTATATTTTTGACTGAATTAGGGTGGCAGCTAACATTATTTCATTATTGATGTATACGCAAATACTTTTATTGATTAACAGACAAATTAGCTAGTCCATAAAATGTCAGAGTATTGAGAAAAATTACCTTCATAATTTCCCAGGTGTCTCAGTGTCATTTGATTACAAAGACGATGACCAAAGAAGTAGACACATTCACCGTTCACCCACCCCATCCCAGCGCCTTTACAATCAAATAAACTCAGACAACAGTCTGATCACTAAATTTGAATCTGTTAAATTCCATGTATTGCCCATTTATCGAGGACCATGTAAATTTTTTAAAAACATAGGTAGCCTCAAGTAAACAGTGTTTACTTTACTTCAACATATCAAGTAATCATTTAAATTAGAATAGATTAATAGATGAAAGGGGTTTAAAAGTGATCATGGACACGATCACTTTCATTTGTCTTATCTTGAGGCTGGTAGACAGTGGGTGTTGCAGACATCAGAAAAGGGCACCTTTATAAGTTACACTCCTGAAATTAAGGACCAAATGCTTTCTTCTAACAACATGTCACACCATTATATTTTATCAAACTTGGCAGTTGTTTAGGAGGTATTAACTTTCCACTAACCAAAAGGTTAGCCTGCATGTCCAAGTTTCCGTGGGCCAGATACTCAAGTTCAAATTTCTGCCTACGCTTGTTTTATAGGTGACTGAGTGTGGGTGAGTGCTTACTTGCTTTATGAAGAGCTGAGTGGTAGGTACGAGTAGGAATGCACACTATAAATGCAGACTATTCACAATTAAGATTTCATCTTTTACCCTGCTCAAAAGGCTACATTAAATTAAGTGAACTTGATTTAATATAGGCCTCAACAGACAAGCATGAAATAATTACCTAGGGTCGATGAGACGATAAGTAAATTATCAGAAAATGTTAACGTTTTGATTTTACGTATTTCAAGCAAAATGGCAAACAATCAATAGTCCGAATCTCTCAATTGTGGGGATTTGCTGCTTTTCTTTGAATTATGTAACAAAAAAATGAAGTCAGCTCGTCTTTGGGTTTGGACTGTTGCTAGACAAAACAAGCAATTAGATGTTTTTTTTTTCATTTTCTGACATATATGATAAATGATTAGTCCCGAAAATTGAAAATAATCATTAGGTACAAAACTGGCCTTACTTTGGAGGACTGCCCTGTTCTTTCTATTCTTGAGTGCATGATTCATCCTCTCACACTCTCGCTCTCTCTCACATTCTCACTGATACACACACACACACACACACACACACACACACACACACACACACACACACACACACACACACACACACAGCATCCTGTGACAGACACACTCCCTCAGCAAACATATGGCCCATGTTAGGATGCATCGATAGTCGTATTACTTTCATTGTGTTTACATGCAGACTCGGCCATTGCTCCAGAGGGAGTAGATTAATCCATGAACAAGTGCCAAACTGGCAAGTGCTTTTATTTTGAAAGCTTACTGGCTTCTTAAATCCCCTCCCATGGCCTTGGACGATTTTATTATGTTAAAAGGGGAAAAGCCTTCGTGTTGGGTGCTCATTATCTATTAGTGATTACTCCTACCCCTCTTTAAAATGCGCTCACGGACTACACTTAATAGGACCATGGTGTTTTTCTGGATACGATGCACGCCTATGCTGGGAAACATGCACAGTCTCTAACTGTATCTCAGCACCTGATACGGATGCAATCCACTTGATTAAAAAAAAAGTGCAGTAAACTGTCACCTGTCTAAATGCCCCCCTCGTCCTCTCCTGACGGTCCCGATTAAATCCTCGCAGGTGTCGGGTCCGCCATCGGCGAAAACGACCTGAACACATTCTCATTCCGCCTTCCTGCCCCACACTAAACCCGGCTCCCGGACACCGGGTTCCGGACATGACATTCACTCATTTACCTGCGTGTCAGAGGAGGAGAGGCCTGGGTCCGGCTGCTGCAGTACACATCGCCCCCTGTTCCTGTGCCTGCTCGGTTGGCTCGGCTCGGTTTGGCTCGGTTTGTCGCTCCAGACAACTTGCGCGGATTAAAGCGGAGAGCTCAGCCCCTCCTTCTGCACCGTGACATCAGAGCGGATTAGCGATGCACAAAGCGCCTTTACAAACACTGCTGATGCTGGTGCCGCAGACACAAACATTTGTGCACGGCCATGAGTGGAGCGTCGTCCCACCTACTCCATCAGCAGCCAGCAGAGCAGCCTGCAGAGTGCTGCTGCTGAGGCACAGCTCGGCTACTGCAACACCGTTAGCTGTTATGTTCCCACCGTCTGTCAGGGGTGTCGCTGTTATCAGCCTGTGGATCTCTCTGGTCTCAATAAAATGTCCCTTAAACACATGTCATGAACAAGTAGGGAACTGGTATCACTCACACAGTTGTTTGTGACCTGTTACCGTTTCCACATTTCTTTAAGCGAAGTGCGTACTTTTTACCTGCTAGCCTTAACAGTTGACGAAGCTAGCTCTGTTGGCGTAACAGTCAACTATGCTAACTGCCCGGAAGCTAAGGTTGGCTAGCAGTAGACCTTTTTCCCCCCATTTTTCCACAAAGACGAGTAAATGACAGTTTAAAAAACGCGTATAGGTCGTATAATAACTTGGTTTCGAGGACATTTGCAACTTCCTCGGCAGCTCTAAAGCTAAAACAAAGAAATTCCACCTGCTGTGAAATAAAAAAATAAAAAATTGCAAATAAGCAATAACAACACGTATTCTAATCAAAGATGGCAGCCGGAAGTGACATGTCCTTCTTCATCGGATGAACAAAAAAGCAGCCTTTAATTTGAATTTTTTTAATTATTCACCATTGAATTAAGAAAGAATATTGTGCCTGTTAAGCTCACATCTATCATTTTTTAAAATTAATTAGTGAATCTATTTTGCCTTTTACGTTTTTGTTGACATTTTCTGTCTTAATTTAACCATCATCCCAAATGTATATTCATAAGTGTCATGTATAATAATGATGGAATTTTTGCATCTCTGAGTAGCCCAGGCTATGACGTGTCAACTTGTCCGCTGCAAAAATTGGTGTTTCTGTCACCCTTGTTTCATATGTGATACACATGTTCCAATAAAGTTTAGGAGAATATATCCAGTGAACTATCTATTGTTCACACTTTCACATGGATAAATGAACCTGACACTCTAGAAGATGAGTAAGGAGTAACTTCAGGCAGCAACTGTCGTAACTTGGGAAAAAAATTGTGTAGTGTTGAAATAATGTTCCTTCTGGATAGAGTGGTCATTGAGAAATCTGTGGCATAGCCAGACATTCATCATTTTTAACACTTCACTTCATGTTCTGGGTAATTCAGAGACTGAAATGCACGTTTTAGAACCCATACAGATATGCCAGATGTCAAACAGGCATTATTGGCTATAATCACATTCCTATATATGCTTTTATTTTATTGTGAGAAATGTTTGTTTTAGTGCTCTGTATTGTCACCTGCCGATATAAAGTTTTCATATCAGGACACCTCAATTCAAAGTTAAATAATGTCATGGAAAGGGTTCACAAGAGAAAAATGTACCCTTATGACTTTTTTCAGTTAAGTTCTAGGAAAACTGGCACAGCTGTAAAGATTGCATTATGAAACATTTAGATCATTGGGACAACTTCATTATGATGAGATGCTCTTGAACTGGGATGGTAATGAGTTATGGAAAATAATGCAATAGTTTCTGACTATTAACACGTTAACATTCCTGTCTTCATTTAACACATGGTTTCATCTTTGATTTGTATTTTTTTTTTATTTGCGCTTACTGCATCATTTACAACTAACAGAGCATTGGAATTATAGACTTCAGTTTATGTTGTTGGACATTGCTAATATTTAAAAAAAAAAGAAAAAAAGTACATACTCCATTTTTGATTATTTTCCATTCTTTACCTTTATATGTTCACCGTTGTTCTTGCTCTTAGCTGTATGTTCATTCCTGTGTAAGCACATTTAGAGCAATGATTAAAAAAAAGTAAATTTTTTGTATTCATACACGTACTTGGCCAATCAAGATGATTCCGATTAACATTAAAATATTCTAAATTAGAATGCAAATGTATGCACAGAAGATTCTCCTCTGTTTTGTTTTCTTCTCTGCTTTTTTGTGTGAAAATCATATACTTTTTCATTCCTTTGAGACTTGTTGTCCTTGTGGTTAGGCTGGCGTGTGTGATAGGAAATACAGTAGGCTTAGCTAATCACGGCCAATCTATAATGTACAAATCAGAGTGTGAAGCAGGGGCGGGCAGTGTTTGTGGAACTCCTGGTATGATAATCCAGGCACGTTGGGTGTCACTCAAGACCTGGTAGAGCAGATCAACGTAGCCTGTGTCGACATATTATGGAGCCCCTGTAACATATTCTCACCTAAGTCACGTGTGCCCTTCAGCCGGAGCAGCCGTTACCGTGACAACAATGCATGACGGGGGCTGGTGATGGTGTGGAGTAGTAACCATGGCATCCAATCTGTTATTGCTATCTTTGCAACCACACATCTCTGATCCCACACAAACAGCCTGCACAATTGTGTAAAAGACAGGCTGTGAACATTTGGGTGGATGTGGAGGTGTGCGTGTGGCACATTTTAAGTCCTGAGCCAATCAAATAGTCTAAAAATATAGAGTGGAATATGCAGAAATAGGCCATCATCAGCGTGTATGCGAGGTAATGTTCTCACTCCACTGCTGGCGTTAACTCAGGTCACGCAGCCTATATTTCACGCTTTGAGTCCAAGTCCCTGCTGCTCTATTTCCAGAGAAGACATCAATAATTTGTGGCCTAGTCTGTATACATGGGTGAAATACTGTATACTGTATGTGTTCCGTTGGTAGTGTAACACGCAATGAGCACTGACGGAACCCATTACTGGAATTAACGCACATTAATGTTTCATCGCGGCCCATTACAGAGTCTCTTATCACGAAGAAAACCCATGACCTCGATTCAAAATGCACACTGCAGGGACCGACATGTTCATGAGATGGTCACAGTCTATGTTCACCTGCCCAGGGCCATTGTTCTCAGCTGGTCTGCAGGTGGCGCTCTTCAGCAGGATGATGGGAACACCCAAGTAACACGCAAAAGTCCTTTTTAGCTGCATCACAGGAAATGATTTTTCTAGGTGGAGTGTGGAGGATGATTTGCGGAGTCTCACATCACGAGGAATGAAGCTGAAGGTATGGCAGCGGATACTTGTGTATCTCTTGCCAGCTGGCAGCCGGATGCACGGACTGTGGCTGTGGTGGATGTTTAAGTAGCCTCCTTACATAACCTTTAGGACACCACTGACTATGACAGTTACCAATCACGTAACTCAATAAACTTGACAGGCCTCGTCTCATCTTCCCCCTACAGTGTCTACTAAAACGTGAAAAATGTGCACGGCCCTATCAAACGTGTGGTTTTTCTGTTCTGGGCTACTTTAGAAACATGGTGACCTCTGTAGCTATTCTATTCTTAGTGATTCTACACTGATTTAAAATAAATTACATTTGAATTGATGATAATGAACATAATATTCCATTTCTGTCAGTGTATCCCTAATGAGCTAATAATTCATGTACATTTGTTCAAAGTTCATCTAAGATTTATTGATACAACCGTTTGTAAATCATTAATAAAGCATTTGAGCGAAGCATTAACAAATCTGTTGTAATTGATGAATATATAATGAGTTTCTATATTCACTGAAGTCTTGTAAGGAAGTTACCAAATTGTACCATTATTTGTACATACCTCAAAAAAAAAGAAGTGTTGGCAACATGTTAAAGTACTCGTGATCTTAAAGCTAGTGGCTCTTTGGATGGGAATGTGAGTCTGTTATAACCCACTTTGGTCCACACAGAGGTAACTTAGCAGCTATTCGGTTGAACACCATAAACTTTTGTACAGACATCATTGGTCCCCAGGAAATGATTCCTATTGGTTTTGGTGATGTTCTTTTTTTTTTTTTAAGTTTTTTTTTTGGCCTTTTGGCTTTATTGATAGGACAGCTGAAGACTTGGACAGGAAGCAGGATGAGAGAGAGGGGGAATGACACGCAGCAAACGGACCTATGCTGGGAGTCGAACCCGGGTCCGCTGCAGCGAGAACAAAGCCAAAGTGTCTTGATAATAATCATGTTGATTCCTATGAAATTTGGAACAGATATCTGTGCCCTGCTGATCCCCTGACCAGCAGGACAAACTTTCAATGTTGGTTGGTTATTTGGTTCTTGGTTTACGACCAAATAACCGCCAAAATTAATTACACTGTAAGCTGTGCTTTGTATTCATGCATCCATTATCTATAACTGGTTAACCTTTGCAAGGCTGCTGGGGGGTCTGGAGACAATCCCAGCGGACAGCGGTGAGGCACATCGTGGAAGGGTTGCCAGGTCATCACATAGATACAACCAATGCCACTCACATCCACAACGATGGCCAATTTAGACTGGGAGGAAACCAGAGTGCCCAGAGAGAACCCATGCAGACATGAAGAGAAGAACATGCAAACTCCGCACAGAAAGCCCCCAGGCGGTGGGCTCTCGCTGTGAGGGAACGGAGATGATCACTGCAACGCTGTGTCGCCCGCTGTGCTTTGTGTGTAGTGCTAATTGGTTGATTTTAGCGTGGTAATATGCTTAACTATGATGGTTAAAATGGGAAATATACTTTTCAGAAGTTAAAATCAGCATGTTAGGATCGTCATTGTGAGCATGCTGAAGTTAACATATAGCCCAGAGCACAGCTTTGCCTAAGCGCAACAAAAATGTAAAAAAAAAAACAAAAGGAAGAAGAAAACAAAGGCACCTGGAGCAGTGTGTATGATGCTGGCTATCTTTTGTTCACAAAAGCCTAAAAAAGAACCGCTGTGACCTTTCATCCGTCTCACAGTTCCCGCCCGCGGCACCAACATCTTTCGCTTTTTCATGTTTACAGTTGTGCATGAAAGGGCAGTCTGTGCTCCTATTGGCTGAAATCACTGAGCATGTCATGGGCTTCTGACACGCTAGTCTTTTGTCAGGATGTCCTGAAGCATCCTTGATGCACAGTCATTTGCTGCTCACTATGATTACACACACTAAGGATGTCATAGGAATACGCACCCAGATGAAATGATCAGATGTTGTTTCTCAACACCCTACATCTATAGGATAGGATTGTTTTTAGGCTCATATTGTACATTTAAAAGGACAAACTAGATAATTTGTGTATTCTAAAATTGTACAAATGGGTTCAAATGTTTATGTTTTTGTCCTTGTTTCCTGTTTTGATGCAGTCATGTGATGATAATAAATGTTTCAAAAAGGATCATTGTATGTCTGAGATGTTTTAAATGTATTGATTTACAAATACCAAAAGGAACGTATCATTATATATGTGAGATGTTTTTAATGCAGGGCCTTTAATATGACAGACTGTTGCACTGAACTGGTTTGACATGAAAGGTGACACTGTGTAATAACAGTTGCAGGGGGGAAAACTGCCAAAATAAAATTTGAAAAGCAGGAGGAAATAACCTCTTCTTATTTTGAGTTTCCCAATGTTCACTACTGTCACACAATTTTATTGGTGTACTATATATTCTGATTGTATTAATTCACAATATCATCTATTCCTTTTTAATCTATTCTACATGGAGCATTTTTGGCTGCCAAGGCTTATAAGTGAGTTGTTACTTAATCCTCCCAGCAGATGGAGTTTCAGCACACTCTCTGAGACAGCAACATTATTTGTGGTGCAGGAACAGATTCCTATCCATGTTTCCCTTCACAGAGAGAGCTCAGCTGCAAATATGACAATGACAAATCAAATTCTTTAAGATCTCTTCTGTTTCTGAGAAAAGTTTAATAATTGAATATTAAGCTTTCTGCAAGGAGCAACACATTTTCATGCGAAACTTTCTATGCAGCTTTTTCAGTGTTTTTGAAACACATGTTTACACATTAAATGATTATTTCTCTAGAAAATCACAAATGTGGATGACAGAGCTCCCTCATAAAACTACAACACATTCCAGTCTCCCGGTGGTGCTGAAGTGACGGTGTCCATTGATCATCAAAACATCACATTTTTTGTGAGTTAACCACTGTCATTCCTAAATTTGAGCCACATTGTTTAAATCATTAGTCTATGAGGATCATGTTTTTGTCATGGCTGCACCCGAATTCCCACATGGCTCGTTTGCACTTGAATGAAAAGTGAGGAAACTGCGCGAGAATGTCTGCAGACTCTTGCGAGGGTGCACATGTAGGATGAGGGCAGAATTGCATCATGTTCCTGTTCACACATACAGAATGCCTGCAAGCTGTTCAAGGCTGAAGAAGCCAGGGCAAATATTTCAGACGGTTGCAAAATGTTTGGACTCTCTGCAGGTTTGCAAAAGTTCTGATGATTTGTGTATTCAGGCAGCACCTCAAAAAGTCAAACACCATTAAACTACTCCCAGATAGGACTTTAAAGGCATGGCTTCGTGAATTTGTAGCTAACTATACACAAGATATGTTGATGATACACACTACGTGCCAGTAAGAACACTTGACACACGTATGTAATTGCTGAGCATCTCATTTCAAAGCCAGCCTCCACTCTCTTGGGAAGGCTCACCACAACATGTTGGAATGTGGGTGCAGGAATTCCCAGTTTGTGTTCCAGTTCATCCTGCTCTAGCATTAAGATTCCCCTTCGTTGGAACTATGGAGACAAGCAAAAATAAAAAAATGTCTCCTGGTCATGTACTTTTGGCATCTTCTATGCATTTTCAAAAGGTTAGCAAATTCTCAGCATTTTACATCCCTTACTCTCATAAAGTTGGGACGCTGTGTAAACCGTAAAGAGAATGCCACCATTTGCAAATGAGCTGTGTTCAAGGACAATGGTTTACCACCGTGTATAGTATTTTCCTTTAAACAACCATGTGTTTCACAAAGTTGCTTGTAAATGACTGATACGTCATTTCCACACTATGAATTCATTGTCTATGTAAGCAGCAGGGTGATACATCTGTTTGTATGTTTTGGGAGACGGGAGGTCACGTCGCCCACTGCTCATTCGCATAAAGTTGAGGTCTAGGCTCGCAAATCAGGGGAGTCCAGTTCAGTTGCGACATCTGGAAACTCCTTTAAAAGAGTTCAAATAAAGACAGATCCCGCATCCTGCACTGCTTATTTCTCACCCCAAATGCCCTCAGAAACACATTTCAGTGAGCTATTTTCGTAATATAACAGAAGGTTTCCAAATAAGCTGCCATGTTGGTCCAGTTTGAATCCAGAAGAAGACAGCCTACAAGCGATGTTCATGCGATCAAGTGCAGTCAGAATATCTGCAGGACTATCAGAAGGTATTGGTTAACCACCCAGTGCTCAATCATTATACTATCACCAGATACCAATAAACCTGTTTAGCTGTGGAATCCTCCAAACAGATGTTACCCTGATTGCGCAACAACTTTCACTAATTCCCTGAAGTATTTTGAAAGGTGTTGAATCGAGAATAAGCATATATTTACAAAAAACAATGAAGTTGATGAGACAGAGCATTAAATATATTGTCTTAGTACATGTCAACAAGGATTAGCAAGTTACCACATTATGTTGTGTTTATGTTTTACACAGCATCCCAACTATTTATGTAATCAGGGTTGTCCTTTGCTTTTGAGCAACAACTTTAATTCAAATGGCATATGCGGATGGTTTCTGGTGAGGACAGTCTGACCATTAGTCACAACATTCTTGTGGCTAATGGAAGCCTAATCCTAACTGGAAAGTTAAGGGGTCAGTCCAGAGACTAGTGGGATAAATCTGCTGAATCAATAGCATTGGCCCTGTGTCGTTGCCATTACTGAGGTGTCATTGAACCCCAACTCTGCAATGGGGCTTGTTGGTGGCCAACAGGTCAGACTGTCACTGAAAAAGAATGCTGAACTCCCGCGCATTGATAAAATTCAAATCCATTGCTTTTAGATTTTGTCCTAAATGTGTGAAGGAGTTCACGTCCTCTGATCATTCTCAGCTGCTCCTTCGTATATAAAAAAAATTAAAAAATTCTTGCTGAAACATAGATTTTGTTCTCAGCAAACCTGGAAATTGTAAACACGAATTATTTAAAGTGATGTAACAAATACATTGAATGCAAAGTTGCTCGTTCTCACCTCCTTTTAATCACACTTTATTTTCCTTTTTTCCCGAAAGGAACTCTCAAATTACACTTTGTCCTCCCTTTCTCATTTCTCTTTTTCTCCAGCCATCCCTCCCATCCTTCTCCCCCCCCCCCCCTCCCTTTTTGCCCCTTTCTCCTGCTCCCTCACTGGCCTTCCACCAGCTCATCACTCACCTTCTTTCTCCTCCTCCTTCTCTCCCTCCCAGAACCCTCTCTTTCTCCTCTGGTCCTGACACACACACACACACTTTCCGGTGGAGAGTCTGCAGTGTGCTGCCAGTCTTTGAGCTGGAGAGACACTCAGACGACACACACAAGAGAAAACTTTAAAAACAAACTTTAATCGCAACTTCCCTGCATTTTTT
>CAEMYA010000029.1:3372999-3426705 GCA_903131615.1 Diplodus sargus
TTTTTTTTTTTTACTGCCGTGGATGCAAACGGAAGGCCCGCTTTTGCTTTTCTAATTTCCTCTGAGGATGGATTTACTTCAACAGAAAGCTGCGATGCTTCCACTCTACCTCTTGGCTTTTGCTGGTGAGACCGTTTGAATGATCATGCCAGTGTTGTTGCATGAGGGCATGTTTCTGTTACTGCCAGTTGCTATGATTCATACTTACCATTGCCTCTCTCTTCTCTCTCTTCCTCTCTATGTGCTCAAAGCCACCGTCCAGGCCCACAACCAGCTGTTGCCAGGCTCCTGCAACTTTGAGTCCAGCACCTGCGGATACACGTCAGATGCAGACTTTACCAGCTGGAACCTGCACAAAGATGGTACTGCAGAGCATCTTCAGTCCTCTAAATTTGTAGGCATTTTTATCCTAGAGTCGGGTATTAAGTGCAGGCTTTCTTTTAGTTCTCTCTGGCTCATTGAGGGGTTGCAGGCTTAGCTGTGATGTTGCAGTTGTTATGGTGCTGCCACCTAAGCACACTGGTGAAAAGAAACCCATCTGGTCTGCATTGATTCCAGCATCTGCAGACATCTGGAGTGAGTGAAATAACAGATTTAGGCATTTTCACTGGGTTGGTACTGCAGCTGATGCGGATGAGTCCGTATCAAGTGTTATGTCAGTGTTTACTTATGTAAACTGATCAGAGCCAGCAGATGAATGCAGGTTAGATCATTTGGACATGACGTAATTACCGATCACCTTGTTGTAAAAGTAGCAAAACATGTTGTTAGAATCTCCAAACTTCCCTTTTGTCGCATGTGTTCTAAGATTTACTACAAATGAAGCCTTTGCTGATAAAAGTTTGGAGTCTAGCTGCAGATATGACTGCAGACAGCTGCCTCATGTCGCAGCAGCAGCCAAGTCCTGTCAAGTTAACGGTGACACGAGGTGGGGCCTGCGTTAAGAGGTGGGGGTCATGTTGATGTTACTAAACACTCTCCTACATCTTTGACCCGATCTTATCTACACAAAACCCATCCCTAAATGTACACATTTTTTTTACACAACACAAACAAATAGGGCAGGTCTGCTCAGTCTCTTATGGAACGAAGGATGCACCAGAGTGCTGTTCTTATTCCAGGTGCCAATGGTCCAAAACCTGCCCCGGGTGCTACTAACTGGGCTGGATTTTGAGAATAGGTCAGCCAATATCCACATTTCCAGCTCCTACACACATCAGGCAGCCATATTTGGGAAAGAGTAAGAATAGATTTGGCTAGCCAGTGCCAGACGACATCCCAGTTTCCTGACTAATCACATCCATAAATTTCAACATATCTAAGCTAATACTTAAATCTCTCTGGCTTAACTAAAAGAGAGTGTGTAAGTCACATATGCATTCCCTGTTTTCCTCTCGAAGACAGCATTAGCAACATGGCTACCACTAGCAGCCTGGCTACTGTCCAAAACAAAAAACAACAGTGGAAATTCCAATTTGATGAGTAACACGCTCAATTGTATTAATACGTTGGCAGGTTTTGTTACTTACTGATCAAGTGGGAGGAATACCGGTTTTGAACCATCTTAATACCCAGTGGTAAGAGGTGAGTGAACACATGTTGACACAACATCAGCGCTCTCTATTGAGGTAATGCCCATCTGTTCACTCTTGTCTTAGTCCGATTCCTACCACTTTGACCCAAGAGCCTTCTTTGCCTCCCCCTGTAGCAGGGTTCCAGTTGTTCTAGCATAGCCTGGGGATAGCGGCCGGGGAAAACAATGCCTCTTCCTGTTTTGGTTTTGCAGTGGCAGACGCACTGCCTTTTTCGCTGCAATGCGACCTTCAGTTTTGCGGGAACAATCGAACCTGGTGGCAGACCAAATGCGAGGTTAAAAAAATTAGCTTTCCACAGCCATTACACTGTGTAACCAGAGTGATCAGTAAAAGCAAAAAAGTTGCAAGAAACATTTGAAACATTTTGGAAAATATGCCTCTTTTCTTTCACTTTATGCAAATTGAGAAGAGAAGATTGATTGATTTGTTCCTCCCATCTTACTCCACCTGATTGGTGAGCCAGACTTCCTCCTGGTATGCCAGTGCCCTGCTTTTCCAGTAGCCGTATCTGCAGCCAGACCCTGTTGGAAAAATTCAGTTTTTCCCACCGTGGTCCTTGCTCATACTTGTCTGAAAATTGCCCTGCTGTTGCAGTCTGTCTCACTGTCACTCTTCCATCTGGGTTACCTCAGCTACTTTCTCCTTTCCTGTTTCCATCCCTGTTGCTATTGCCGACGGCTTGTTGAAAAAGGTCAGTGTAGTTAGTGCGCTAATGGCGTGCTCAGTTCTTGCTCATTTACTTTCATCAGTCCTCCCTTCCCATTCTGTGGTCTGTGTGCGGCATAGCTGAGGCTGTCAGAAAAGTGAAGTCATGTCAGATATATAAAGCACTTATTATGCACTTCCTTCTTCTCTGAATCCAATAAAGGCATCAACTGATCAAAGCAGGACTGCACGTCAGTTTGAGTGTGAGCAAAGACTGATTCACTTTAAATTCAGTCTATTCAGTGTGTAAATACAAACATTTGCAAACGATTGTAGTTAATTGGCAAAAAAAGAAGGAAAACATCTTGAATCAACTGATTTGAAGGTAGGGTGAGCTCAGCTCTGTGTGGAAGTGTGTTTGTGTGCATGTGTGTTTGTTTGTCAGGATATAGGAGCCCGAGGCAGAAGGGCATTCCACAGGGACAAATAATAAATAACAGACCACTAAGGAGAGCTCAGAGGGCCCTGGAGCGGAGAAGTAGCTAGGAGTCATTGTAGTTTGATTTTCCAGCCTTTAACACGTTTCTTCCCTACTGTTCAACCCAACAAAGAGACCTGCATCGGGCCATTTCTTTTTTGGGGATTTAGGAAAAAAATATTCAACATTTCATGACAGAGCTTCACATCTTACCTTGTCTAGAAATAAAAAAGATCACTGCTTGAAAGTGAAAGCCTCATTTCTCCAAAATCTCAGTTTGTACAGAATAATGGACCAGTGTGTAGAGTTAAGTGGCATCTAGTGGTGAGGTTGTTGATTGCAACCAAGTGAGCATCCCTCGTCTCACCCTCCCCTGTGGTGGCCACTAAAAAAAGCAAAAGACTCCTTCAGACCCAGTGTTTGCTATGTCTGTTCTGGGTTACCCTAGAAACATGGCGGTGCCATGATGATTATTTTCCAACTTTCGATCTCTCCTCTACTTTGTTGTTACAAGTCAGTTGGGAGGCAATTCATTGGTGTCCCATGGAACATTATTGAAGCATTACTTTGTTTAGAGCTTTTTCTAAATCCCACATCCCATTTTGTTTCAGGTCATTTTATGGCAGTGGACGCAATCTTGACTGATGACCAGGATACAGAGATAGGTGCAGATGCCGAGCGACAGAGGGAGATCACAGGCGTCATGCTGAGTCCTGCTATGGAGCAGGGTGAGTGGAGCTGCCTGAGGCTAGTCTACCAGATCACCGGGTCTGGAAGCCTTGAGGTCCTGCAGCGCATGGAGGGGAAGAGCTTCGACAAGCCGCTGTGGAGCAGCCAGGAGCCCTCTGACAGCTGGGTTATCTCAAGCATGGACCTGCAGAACACTACTGAGCCTTACAGGGTAAATTCATTTTTTAATATAGTGTCAAATCTTTGCTTAAACAGGAGACAAGGCTTTAATTTAAAAAAAGACACAAGGCCGAAAGTAAAGTCCAAGGTTCCTCTAATGATACCTGGAGGTTGTTTATGGTCATTCCATCCCCCATATAAAAATGTTAAATGAAACATCATACTGACAATTTAACCTTTCTTAGAGTCTAACCAGAGTTTACATAGGGTATTTTTTTCTGATGATTCTGGTTATCAGTGGGATATTAGGGTCAGTGTAAACACAGCTTTAGAAAACAAAATACAAATGCTTTGAGAAGGTCAAAATGATTTGAGAGTCTTAAATTTGAGAAAATATCATAGTGTTTCTAGAATAAAATTGTAATATTTAAAGTAATATAAAAGTGGAAATACCATATTTCAAAATGAAGTCTTAACTTTAGGAGATACTTCAGTGATTGTCTTCAGAGCAGTAACAAGAATTTCTTCATCACAAAACTGTCTCATAGACTGAGATATGAGGGCAAATCGAGTTGATCTGTTTTCCACAGTTCAGTGATAATATAACAAATACAGAATCCTCTGCAATTCACCCTTTTCTGAAAGTACAGAACTTCAAGATACATAAGAAATGCAATAGAAGATATGTATTTTAATTATCAATAGTCACTGCACTACTTTTTATGCTAAATGTTTGTTTTTTATTTATTTAATTATTACTAATATTGTAATCAAAGATTAAAAGTGCATAGTGCAGCTTGTGATGGGTATGTGTAACTGTTGACTTTCAGTGCCTGTTCAGTTAAAATGGCTGTGAGGTCAGAAGACATTTCACGCTGTCGTGGGAGGAAACATATATAGGTTGACAGAACACATGAAGGCCCAATTTGCCGCCAATGTGAAGTGTGGAAACACTCCCGCATACACCCACACACATTATCTAAACACTGTGGGAAGAGTACAGCCCATGTTTAGATTATATGAACAGGCGGGGCTGAGTCTGACAGGGTTGTGGCCCACATGGAGGAAAGTGGGGTCTGTGCCACGGGCCCCTCAGCACATAAACATATGCCAGTGCAGAGCTAGGTGAAAAAAATTCATACGGCATGGGTTTGAATTTCACACTGATAGAATGTTCTGCATTTTACTCTCGCTGAACATAATACCACCAAGCAAATCTCATGGCCACACCTTAGAAGTAGTACAGTACAGTGACAGCTCTATCTTTAAAAAGACCATGAAAATTATGTAACGCCAATATCTTGGTTAAAACTGCTCAAATCAATTTATTTTCCTGCCTAATGAATGATTTAACATTTTGTATATATGCTCATTTGCCTTCTCTCCAAGAGTTTGAAGAAAAGACGGATCCCAAACTCACATCTGTGTGTTAACTCTGACGCTGGACACAGGATGCGGCTGGGTTAGCATAACATAAAGACTGGAGGCAGGGGGAAACCTGGATCATCCTTCCAAAGGAACATAGTTGCCCAGTGATAGTTACACCATTTATCCCCTTAAAGGGACACCAGAAATCATGAGAAAAAGGAAGCAAATACGCATATTTCACTTTTTTTTTTTTTTTTTTTAACTATTCCTTTTACAATGAGAAGCTAATAGATGGAAAGTAGCTATGGTTAAATCTAGTAAAGCACCTATTTTTTTTAACATGTAGCTCTATGGCGCATTTTAGCCTCTCGTAGCTTGTAGTTTTGGTTTAACTCTTTGTCGGTGCTCTCATTAATACACTTGCAGTGTAGCAGCAGCAGGCAGCTGTTGATAAACCAACTCTACTTTAGCTGCCAAGCACCAAACAACAGATAACGTTAGCGTGATAAATCTGGAACGGCCGACAGCTAAAGACCCAAATATTTTTCTTGGTTTAGTCGGTGGAGACCAAACCAGAGCTGAAAGGAGAGAAAATGGGAATTAAACATGGCTTTAAATGAATGCTAACGTATTTGCTCACACATGAGATAGGAAGATTAAAACAAACCAAAGAAATGCTTTTTCATTTGCCTGATTGAGTCCAATTTTTGTGAGATTATTCCCGATCCCAAACACACCCTCACATGTACAAGCCCTGACCTCATGTTCTAACAAATGTGTTCCTTCTCCGTCTTCCTGTGTGTCCTTTCTCTCTCTGCATGTCATCTTAAAGCGAACCTGCTGCTCACCAGAGCTTAGGGAATAAATTGGATCTCCGTGCTTTCCATGTGTGCACTCTCTGACCTTCCATACATTCGCTCACCTTCTATGATGTCATTCCCGTGTCACTTCATATCACTGGTTGCGGGTTGTAACTGAACATGTGTTGCTGATTAGGTTGTCATCGAAGGTAAACCTGGACAGAGTGCTGGGAGCAGCGTGGCCATCTTTGAGATCCACATAAGCCCCGGATACTGCCTGGGTCAGTTATTTCACACATGCATCATTCGCAAATCTTTCATATGAAACGAAGAGACAATAAGAATCCACACATGCATGTCTGAATGGACACCATCTGTGAGACACAGACACATGTGAACATAATTTTCTATACTATCAAGTTGAAAGTGTTTGGCACCCACAACCATCTGTCTCTGATTTCTGGTTTCTCCTCGTCCAGAGTGTGATTTCGAGGAGTCTCACCTGTGTGGATACAGTAATCAGTGGAACGCCAACGTGAACTGGTATGTGGGAGGAGGCGGGACCCAGCTGCTGATTAACAACAACATAAATGACCACACATACAACAACAAGTCGGGTGAGTATTATTTATAAAAGCTTTTAGTTCATTGAGGTTTGCATTGCAGACAAAGTGAATTCCTTTTAAGTAAAATTCTATTTCTTTATGGGGGTTTTTTTTTTCTACAATCACGATTTCATTTTGCATATTTATGGCCAAAATTCCTGTCAGTTATGATAACATTTATTCCCCAAGATTAGCCTGAAGTTACTCTATCTTCATATTGGCAATGAATCCTGTGAAAAGACCAAAACTAATAATGAGAAAATGCACAACGATTTGACCTACCTACCCTGTCCAAATACACAAATAAACAGTTAGAGAGCTAACGCAGAAACATCATCTGCAGAACAAACTGATCTTTTCAGGAGTGGGGCCTTGAAGAGACAGGCACTGATACAGAACATTCACACATAGAGTGAATAGAGGGACTGCATCAATAGACAATATAACATTAAAGCATGTAAACATTTCCTTGTAGACACCCCAAAATAAAGGCCTGGGCCTGATGATGAGGTAATAAGGGACCAAAAAAGGACAATCTTTAGTTCCCCCCCTTTTACCTGATCATCCAGGATGCTGCCCAGATATTTATAGCTCTGAACAGCAGTCACAGGCTCACCTTTACTGAAAAATGGAGCAGCCTTTCTTACCTTTCTTACATACGTTCAGCTGTAGAAATGACTGATCACACCGTCTGTTGCTTCGACAGCATTTCATTGAAGTTATTCAAAGGTGCAGTGAGGACGTGCTTTTACGTGACATACTAGTTATTTAAATGTTGTTGAAACAGGTTAAACGACCTCAAAAACATTTATTTTTAAATTTTGCTCAATTTTAGCCATTGGCTATAAGTCATTTGTAAACTTTCACCAGCGCCATCGATATCATTGGTTTCAAAACCTTTCAGGTCACTTGATGTACGTGGACTCAACCTACGCCAAGACTTTCAAAGAAGTGGCCAAGCTTGTGTCTCCCATGACGACGGTGCCCATGTCCGGCTGCCTGAGTTTTCAGTACCAGCGAAGCGAGGAGAGAGGGAACCTGTTCTCTGTTTACACCAGGGACCGACTGGGTCAGTACCAGGAACTGTGGAAGGCGGGAACAGAGAGCCACAGCGATTGGAGCGAGATGCCAGGAGAATGGATACCTGTGCAGGTGGACCTGAAGGCGCCGTACTCTGTACAGGTCGGTGTGAGCGTGTCCTGTCGGCTTTACGTACACGGCATTCTGAAGCTGTATGTGATGACTTTTACATGAACTGATGCCATAGCAAGGCAGCTTTATCTACATTGTTCATTTCTTACACAGAGGCAATTCAAAGCGTCCCAAACGCAACAAAGGGAATAAAAGTGCAGCAAAGTCACCAATCAATCAAAGGTACAGGAGAGCAGCAGATTTATTCATTTAGATTTGAAAGAGGCGAAGGTAAGAGGCTAAAAGCTGCTTCACCTTGTTTTGATCTGGCTTGAAGTACCAGCTAACTGCCTCTTAAAGATCTGAGGGCCTGTCTCGGTTTATATTCTGCGTGTATTTTGTGATTTATGAAGTAGTAGCAGCACTGCCAAACTATTCTATAAGGCCAGAGTTAAGGTTTAAGATCAATAGTAATGTGCTCTTTCTTGTAAGAACTCAAACAGAAACTCTCTGACTAAGCCGAAGTTGCCTTCACTCTTTTTGGAAAGACCTCATAAGGGTTCATATTACATGTCCTGTCTGTTGGAAATTAAGGGAAGAATGAGTTCCTCTAAATATTGTCTCAACAAGAGACCTCTAATTTTTGATTTCGACAACAGTTCCTGCATTTCTGTTTGTCTTTTTAGCTCTGGAATCAATAGCTTTTATTCTTTCTTTCTTGTTGATCTCCATCCTGTCTTTATTCAATTGAATATATG
This sequence comes from Diplodus sargus, assembly GCA_903131615.1. Taxonomy (NCBI): domain Eukaryota; kingdom Metazoa; phylum Chordata; class Actinopteri; order Spariformes; family Sparidae; genus Diplodus; species Diplodus sargus. Next base: position 3,381,229 of record CAEMYA010000029.1, read on the forward strand.
AGAGAATTCCATCCAGTTATTTACTTGCTCAAAGTATTGAGAGAGTGACCATGTTCAGTCTGTGAAAGAGCGAAATCTATCTCAGTGTTGTCTATGTAACTGTGTCTGTAACTTTTGAGGGAAGAAATTACCCATAATTCTTCTTACAAGTGAAGTGTTGAATAATTAAGCTATACCATATATACTTGCTCATTCAATGGCTGTGTTGCTATAGTCTCATATGAACAGGTATGAACAGTAGCTATTGTTGACTAAAGTTGGCTAATGCTAACAATCTTAAAGGTCCCATATTATGAAAAACATGTTTTCTCTGATGTCTACATATATAAGCTGGTCCTCCCTGAGCCTGCCAATTTCCAGAATGAGGAAAGCAAACGAGTCCTGCGTGGTCTCTGCAGCCCGACCACTGGTAAAACGGCGCTCCTACAGGCTGTTCAGGTTCAGCTCCTTTCGTTATGTAACGAAAGGAGTCATTATCATAGGCCGACCTCCTCTGTACAGTGATAGGAGATATCCGAGGGGGGGAGTTCATCCCTGAGGTGAAGTTAGGTGTGTCCAGCGGTAAGATAGCAGTGTTTCACAATGTTGTCGCTCAGAGTTAGACACACAAATTGCTCTGTTGTTGGTTGTAAAAATCAACATAAGTGCCTATATTCTGTCCCAGCTACAGAACAACAGAAGAGACAGTGGTTGCGTTTCGTTTTTAATGACAACGTGCCAGCTACGCTTCCTGTTAGCTTGTATGTGTGTGCTAGCAAAAGGACCAGTCTCAACCATACCGAACCCAGTGACTGCACCCGAGCCACAGGTAAGTGTCGCCACGGTCTGATAGTATTTAAAGTTGCCTACGAGTATGGTGAAGTCAGCTGGAAATTGGCTAACTAGTTAGCTCCTCTTCGGTCCGTTACGCAATGGCATTTGAAGCGAGTTTAATGTTAATAATATTACGAGGGAGTTTGGTTGTCACAGTAAAAAGTCTGGAAACGTGCAGACTGGAGACAGAGGCTATATGAACAGTGTCCAAGAGTTTGGAGACTGTGTTGGAGAAAAACACAGCTTTCGCTATCTGTTAGCCATTAGCTACATGGTAGTAAATGTAACAACACATACGAACAAACTAACATTATTCAGACACACTAACCATTCTGAAACGTCCTGCTGCAGCCACAGAGTCTGTATTTATTCAGGAGCCTCTCCTTCTGGGTTCGATTCTGGGTCAAACCGACAGAATCTCGACGAGCCATAGCGTTACATCCACTGTAAAACATTGGTGCATGCTACTGCTAGCGTGAACGGCATCCTCTCCCTGTAGCAGGCAAGGCAGGCGTTGACAGACGCAGCTCATTAGCATTTAAAGGTGCAGGCACAGAAGCAGCCTGCTCTCAGTAGAGTGACTTTTAGACAGCTGAATTCAGGACCACAGATGGGTTTGGGGCAATGCATTTTGAAAACAGTGTTGTTGGACCTCTGACAGCTGTGTTAAATTGATGAAAAACAGTATAATATGGGACCTTTAAGATAGATACTGAATTTCACTGACTCTTGGCAGACAGTTCTCCTCCAGATTACCTCATGATAACATCTTTAAAGCAGCTGACTCAAAGGAATCTTGGGAAATGTAGGGAAATGTGATTAACAACTGCTTCAGCTTGGAATCCTTTTGTTGTGTGTGCTAGGGACAACGTACCTAGTCATGTTAGAGTTTGAGGATTGTTTTGTTGGAATTTTCACTATGAAATTGACATTGTACTCTCTCTTGTGTCTTGGAACCTGCATATTACCTCGTTTTTTGACAAAGGTCTACTTGACGGCCTGTGACGGGGTCCTAGAGGACATTTCTCCGAAAGATGCTCTTTGCTCCACAAACTGTTTTAAAAAATGTGCATCTGCCTTTTATCTGCCTTTGTACCCAGCTAGTTAAGCTTGTGTTAAATTAATACGGAATTGTTCCTGCTAGACCTACGTTGTACATAAATTTGACTGAAGGTACACATCTGTGTGCACATAATAGCACACAGCTTTGTTTACGAGGGCCTGTCGCCATGTGTCTGTCTGCCTTTCCAGGTGGTCTTTGAAGTGGCCTTTAACAGTCCAAGAGGCGGACGCGTTGCAGTTGATGACATTTCCTTTTCTCCAGAGTTTTGCAGCACAGACTCTGGTGAGCTGCAGCCACAGTCACAGCCACTGTTGATTCTGAACATCCAAAACATCCAATAGAAGCCGCAAGAGAAAAATGCATGATTCATCTTTTGGGGAGACAGAAGTGTCATTCTGGTTTACTTGTCCCACAGAGCCGACCTTTGACCCCTCCATCGGCAACTGCGACTTCGAGGCAGGTCTCTGCCGCTACACCCAGGTACAGGGGACGGGGTCGTCGTGGAGGAGAGTATCCGTGAGGCCAAACATATTTCGGAATGGAGACCACACCACAGGTGGAGGTGGGATATAACAACTGATGATGGATTTTAGACCATTTCTTATATTGCCACCTCCACTGAAGGGCAACCCCAGCAGTTTTACACATCTCAAAGTCTGTTAACAGGCCTATTAGAAAAAGTTGTGTAACGCCTTTTGTGGCTCCGGAGAGAGCTGTGTGAAGGCTGATAAATGTTCTCGTGTGATGTCACTTGAGCTTGTCAGAGCTGAAGACTACAGCAATCTGGAGATGTGGAGTTTTCCAGACCTTTGTAACCCGCTCTACATCTCTGCTTGAGGCTCGAAGCTATAAATAAAATGGAACAATGTCATCAGCAGCTACTAGCATAACCAACCAAAATGTGTACAGTCTAGTCATACTGTTGGTAGCAACAGTCCCATAACGCTAAATTTATGAAGTACTCACAAAAATCATGTGATGAATTTGCAACTCTACAGAGATTTTTACTGCTCATTTACGATCTGGTTCCGTAGGAATCTGTTTTCAGCTAACAAGTTCTAAAAACCCAGTTCACTGCATCAATAGACTAGCTGGTGAACAAAGTGCAGCATTTAGCGGCTAAAGGCTAAGAATTGGTGGACAGCAAGATATCAGCCTTGAAAATATCAGAGGGTCAAAAACAAAAGTCCAAATGAATGACAGTGGATGACGTGTTTTGCGAAACAAAGTACTACATTATCAGCCAGTATCATCTGGGTGCTGCTGTCCATCTGTTGACATCTTTTGAATTCTTCTTCTGGTCCCTTGAGGCAAAAAAGAAGGGGGAAAAAAAGAAAGAAAAATCAGTTCACACAGCTTTAAACAGTAAAACCTGTGAATGAGGCTGTGGTGCTCTAGAATAACAACGGATCTGAGGCTGAAAACAGTTGAAAACTGCTGACTTCAAGATCAGTACCAGGTCCAAGTAGTGATGAGAACGTTGATGGCGAGCAGATTCCGAGGAAGAGAGTTTAGCAAGAAAACAAAAGCTTTCTTCTCTCACCAGGATCTTTCCTGTTGGCTCACTCCCGAGTCAGCCCACGCTCCGGATACGTTAGCCGTCTGATGGGTCCAACTCTGCCAGGGAACACGAAGTACTGCCTGAGATTCTTCTACTCTTTGAGAGGTGAGTGGCACCCAAGAACTCCTCTATAGATGTGTGGTGGTGTTTGAGTGTATGTGTATATCCTCTGCTGTGATTCATTTTACTGACTCATCAACCAGAAATAACTCTGGCAACTGCAGGTTTCAACCAGACGGACCGGGCTCTCGCAGTGTATCAGCAGCAGATTAGCAGCCAGGAGAGGATCTGGACTCAGGCGGTGAAGTCAAGAGGAATCTGGATTTCGACGGAAGTCACCTTCCAGACGACACAGCCTGCAAAGGTCAGAGGGAACGCCACATCAGTCGGAATAAAAATGGTGAAGGTAGTGAGAAGATAAGAGAAAGGGTAAATAAAAAGAGAAAGACAAAGGAAAGAAGGAAGAATGTGTGGATTCAGTAAAGAATATACAAATAAATCAAAAGAGAAAGAAATAAAGCCAAATAGGAGTAGTGGAGAATACAGAAAAGTACCTGAAGCATGGAAAAAATGAACGAAAGAAAAAAAGGGCAAACAAAAGAAGACAGGAAGCAGGTAAAAAATGAATTGATAATCAAATAACGGGGAAGTAAGCAACAAATAAGCAAAGAAAGACTGGAAGGAAGAAAGGTGGCTGTACATCACACACAAAGCTGAAATCAAATTGTGGCAAAAAAATGTGTCTTCGTGAAAAATGTAAAAGATCACCAGAGTTACTAGCATTTAGCCCAGATTTAATGATCATTATCAATCATCAATGATTGTTAGGACATTTCATGAGAATGATTTAGTTTCATCCTCTGGGGAACATGAATGTCTGTACAAAATGTAATGTCAGTAAATACAAATAGTTGTTGGGATATAACGACTGCCACTACAGCTACACCACTGGCATGGCTTACACAAAGGAAAGGAACTATTTCAGAAGAACATGAGGAACTATAAAATAAACAAGTAAATGAAAACACAAATCAAAAGGGATGAATCAGTAGGAAATACAAGGGAAAGGAAGCAGGAATTTAAAACAGTTTTGAGATGAAGTCACCAATAAAGAAACAATCACTGGAAGTTAAATTAAATACTTTACTATCTGTTCGATCATCATCGTGTGTTTTGCATTGTGAGAATTCATTCATCTGCTCCAAGGCTTTACCCACGCTGGTCGTTTGTTCACATATTGAGCTGATTTAAAAACACACACAGCGTTTGATTGATGATTTCTTTCTTCCTCAAAGGGGATTTCATAATGTCACACAGAGCACAAAACAAGCTCAAACCACAACAAACTGTTGTTAAGTGTGGTTTGGGTTCTATGATCTGTCAATGATTCATGGCTTTAAGAATGCACAAAGTCTTCTGGGGCGGTGAAGCCCATGAAGACACCTCTGCTCACTGTCTAACTTTGCTGCTCAGGTGGCTTTCGTCAGCACCTGCAGGGGCTTCTGGGACTGCGGCTCTGTGGCTTTGGACGACATCAGCGTGACTCTCGGAGACTGTGAGCTGACAGCAGGTAAAAACCTTTCTGGTACCAACTGTTTTTATTTTGTTGTAAGACTAAACATAGACTAATGTTACTAATAATAACTGCTCCAAGATCCATAGCAAATAGAGGAGCATGCTGTAAAACTGATGGCAGCCATGATTTCTAGAGGATACATTCCAGTCTGGAAATCAAGGCTGGATTTTTAAATACTAGTTGATGTAAACTTTTGACCACGACTGGAGCTGTCACGAACGTACGTTTGTCCAAAAAGGCTACCCCGCGTGTCAGTAACTACTGCTATAGGGAGCAATACATCCGCTTAACCTTGCAGAATCGGGTCATAAGCAGTGATTGTGTGGGTAGAGTGTGTTCATGCTGGCAGGAACTTGGACGGACAGACAAATGGCCAATAATTCCACACTGTTTCGAGAATAATTGACCAACCCTGGTCCAAATCTGATTTCTTGCAAAGTGACTAAATATACAGTGTCTCAAAATGAACTGAGTTTGAAGAGATACAGGCAAAAATAGTTAGTTGATGGTGACATGTGGCTCAGGGTTGACAGTCTCAATAATGATTCTTCATCATAACCACCTCTCCTGTTGCAGGTTCCTTGGCATTGTCTCTCCCAGGACACTGTGACTTTGAGGCTGGCCTGTGCGGTTACACTCAGGACAAGCAGAGCGATGAAGCCGACTGGGAATGGAGGAGAGGACCCACACCGACCTCGTACACGGGTCCAAGAGGAGACCACACCATGGGACTCGGTGAGGGGCCCCTGTTCTATACTCCACGTCCATGTTTTAATGAACTCAGGTCATAGACATGCTCAAAAAGAGATTAAAAAAAAATAAGGTCACATTTTTATTCTGTACCTCAAAATCACACAGTGTGGGTAAAGTCGGCTTTGTAAGAGTTCACAGCTTTAATCAGACAAACTTTTGATTGACAGGATACTACATGTACATGGAGGCGTCACCCTTAGTGCCTGGTCAAACTGCACGGCTGCTGTCCCGCCCTCTGAGGGGCTCCAGACAGCCTCAGTGTCTGAGCTTCTACTATCACATGTACGGCTCAGGCACGGGCCAGCTCAGCGTTCACCTCGACAAGGATGGAGAGGACGTGTTGCTGTGGCAACGGAGCGGCGAGCAGAGCATTGCCTGGCTGAGGGCCACAGTGGACTTCCAGTGTGACAGCCAGCATCAGGCAAGTGGCTCCTAACCGCTTAATATTTTAAAACTGGACATGGGAGGAATGACAATCATAGCAACTGGCTTCTACACTTCGAGAAGAAGAACTGTTTTAACAATCACTTTTGTAAGGCTTGCAAGTCATGATTATTTTCGCTTCAGATTCGTTTGACTATTTTCTTGTCATTTTATGTGCTTTATAAAATGCAAATATTCACATTTAAGAAGCTGGAAACAGAGAATGCTCAGTATTTTTGCCTGATAAATACCCTAACTGATTCATTTAATGTCAAAATTGTTGTTCAATTATTTCTGTTAACACAAACATACTTGTACTTCAATACTTGTGTGGACCCTCACTGACTTAACACATTTCCTAGCACCTTACCCTAACCTTAACCATCACAAATAAAAGGGCTAACCCAAACGATTAACCTAGCCAAACCCTAAAACCAAGTCTTAATCTTCAAACAGCCCTCTGAAATTGTAAGGACCGCCTAAAAAGTCCTCACCTTCCAAAGATGTCCTCAGTCTGTTGTTTACAAAGGCAGTCCTCACTATGTAGTCAATTCAAGTATGTACAAACACACACACATACACACACAGCACCAGAACATTTTTATTTCAACAACCTCTGTGAAAAATCCTTTGAAAAATCTACTAAAGGCTTATACTTGAGGATTTCAATCTTTTGCAATGTTACTCTTCAACTCCACTATATTTCCAAGATAATTGCTGTACTTTATAATCAGCTACATTTATCTGACAGTTCCAAGATTTTTCACTAAAAAACATTTTATTAGATTATGAAGTACAGTGCATTATTAAGGTTTAGAGCCGTGGTTCTCAACCATGTTGGCCTGTTGACCCCTTGAAGGTTGTTAACTACTGGACTAAACTAGCTAGCTGTTTAAAAAGTACTTAAACTAGCGTAGCCTCAAGCAGCTACAACAGTGAAATGTTGCGTACACACTGATGCATCAGTATTGGTAATCAAATGTCACATATTAGTCACACAAGTAGAAGTACATTCTCTCAGTAATACTTACATACTTTAACTAGGATGTTCATGTGTAAATTCATATTTTTAACTTTTGTTGCATTGATACACTAACTCAAGTATCTGATTACTTTTTCCACCGCAGCCTTTCACTCACAGTCAGACGCTGACTAAGAAAGTGGGTTTTCAGAGCCTTTGAGCAACTGTTTCCCTCTTTGTGTCACTGTTCCAGATTGTGTTTGAAGCGATCCGGGGCTCATCAGTGCGTAGCGACATCGCCATCGATGACATTTCACTAGAAGGCGGACCTTGCCCAGGTAACCAATCTATTTGTATACATACACAGTATAGACTAATCATCCAAGAATGCAGAGAACGGTGTGCACTTCCTGCAGCGTCATGATTCCTCTTTGATTCCCCTGCAGAAATGGAACTCAGGGCCACTGTGGGATCCTCCAATGAGATCGAGTAGAAGGCAAGAGGAGAGCAGCTGTGTAGGATGCATGAACACCGTTTTTTTGCTTTCTTTAAAAAAAAAAAAAAATGTGCACACTGCAGACTCCTGACTCCGACATGTGATTCTTAGCATGAAGGGATGTGGGTAAAATACAACTTTTCTTGTAGTTGTGTTTTTCATGGAGCGAAACATATCAGTCGTGTCATAGTCAGCATTTCTCTCTGCACTGTAGCAACAGAGAGCGTGTTAAACTGTGTTTTTCTTCACATTACTATGCATTAGATTAATGCTCAATGCTCTAATAAAGTGAGAAGGTTCTTCCACATGATTTTGTTTCTTCTTTCTTCCCACTGAACGCAACGTGTCATTCTACTGTCACCTAAAGGAAATATAGCTCAACAAGATCTGCCAATAAATGCAATTTAGAAAGACTGATGTCATCCTTTTGGTATTATTACTCGAACAAGAGCAGTGACACAAATATCAAAACATTTCTAGGTCCAAATAACTATAATGACACTAAATATTATAAACGAAGAAATAAAGAATTTGGTCAGAACTTATCAGTATGTGTTATGGTTGTGTCTGAAAAAGTATAAATAGATTCTTCAGACCCATTACACCAGCAGTCAGAGACAGAATGGAGAACAATATAAATGACTTCAAGATTACTTAGCAGTGTAAACCTAGACATTTAGTGTAACAATGCTGCCTTTTGGTGGCCAATATCAATATTTTATATATCAATAAGTGAAACATACATAATATATAGTTTTCTAGACTGTGGAGGACATTTTACACTTGTCAGTGCTCTCTGGCTGATAAACTGTGGAAAGCTGAAACACATCTTTGGCATTTCTTCTCACACAATGTAAGACTGGTGTCGAGGTCAACACAGCTAGGAAGTAAAAGAAAATCTATAGGTGTGAGAAAAAATGTAACAGGGTCCATTAACGGGGCCGGCTGTAGCTCAAGAGGTAGAGCGGTTTGTCCAGCAAATCGCTGGGTGGAATCCCCAGCTGCATGTTTAAGTATCCTTGAGCAAGACACAGAACCGCGAATTGCTCCTGCCCCTGTTTATTGTTTCAATTCACTGATTTCAGTTTCGACAATGAAGTCTATTATTAAACTGTAAAATGTCCCACCTCCATTCAGTGTTTGTGTTACGTGATCATGGCAAAAATGAATGTTTGTATGTATTCTGTGTTTATAAAAATAAGACATATCAATACCGGAATTTTTTACTCTATACAATTGGTATGGGCATAGGCCCCAAAAATCCAGTATCAATAAGGCTCCATTTTTAAATATTGCTCAAACCAAAAGGTCTTTCTTAGTTGTAAGTATTTCTGCAATGAAAATGACACATGCAAAGAGTAAACCCAGAGCAGTTGTTCTGAACTCAACAGAAAAACTTTTTTAGCAGACACAAAGATAAAACCAATATATTCAGATTTATTGTAACCACATACATACATACATATTCTGTACATTTCAATGAAAAAGAGGCTGAGTCTGTAAAGTTCCGTTTGGTCCCACAGAGGGTCGTTACATAATACACGTCCCGTCTTTCAGGTATTTCATGGTCTCCATCTGCTGCGTCATTGCCAGAACCTCCTGAAACCCGGTGCTGAGGCCAGACATGTGCTGGAAGTACGCCTCCTTCTCCACCTGCACCGACAGATTATTCACCCCCGCGTCTTTCAAAATGGCCGTCACCTATGAATCAGGGAAGCAACAGTCACAGACCAGTCAGAACAGTCGAATAAACTGACTCAAAATCACATGAATCTACAGACATTTTAAAAAGCAAAGTGAATGAATGAAGAAACAGATTATAGATTTGTGTTGTCAGGTGGGGCGATGAAGTCAATCCTTCAGAGTCTGCAATCAAACTTCAGTCTGACTCTCCAGTCTACCTGCTGTATGATCCTCTGCTCCACCACATCTGACATGATCTGGAGGTGGATGGTCCCCGCGACCATGTTGGCCGAATGTCTCCAGAAATGAGGGTCTCTGTACGACAAAACTCCTTCAATCTTCTCGATCTGAAAATGTAACACCAGGAAAAGTATTTTTTAAACATCTGCTGACGGGACTGTCATTAATTTCAAGGAAATAGGAAATGTACAGAATGTGCGTCTGTTATGTCTGAACAGTACACAGCAGTCAGAAACATTTGCAAACGCTGCATTATCAGCCTTAATTATGATTTTTTCTTTAATTAGGATTCAAATCATTGAAATAATTAGTGACAGATTATAAACATGCCAGATTTTCTCTGTTCAACACTAAGTGGATGTGTAAGATCTTCTTATGAGTATACTGAACCACTGCACAGAACAGAAACTGAAAAGGAAACACTGACATTGAAACAATTGTTAGCTTCTAACAATGTTTTCCAGTACATCAGCTATGAAACTGACATCAGCTCAGGTTAGCGCTTGTTCATGTGATTTTTTTCAGCTTTGGTTGTGTCAATATAGCTTTTTTCTAACAAATGTTGCAGTGCCAATGTTTCCTTCTTTGTTTTCTACCACATTAAATTAATCTGTGACATCTAAAGATACCCTGCCTCAAACAAACAGCACTCAAAACAGGCAAATTTGCAGTAACTGTGTTCCTCATCCTGCGCGACTCACCTTTTCCAGTGCACTGTTCAGGTCCTTCTCATTTTCTGGGGGAGTTCGTAGCAGAAGGACCTCACAGGCGTCCTTCAGCAAAGGGATGACGCTGAGGAAAATGAGCGTGGCGATGAAGAGCGAGCAAATGGGGTCGGCGATCAGCCAGCCGAACTGACGGATGAGGATGGTGGAGATGATCACACCCACGCTGCCCAGCGTGTCAGCCAGGACATGGAGGTAAACACCTGGAAGAGAAAAAAAAACATTAGCATTTTATCTGTCTCCAACCTCCTTTTCCTGAAGTTCCTTTTTTTAGTGCCACATTGGAAACACACACCTCTCATGTTAGCGTTCATGCCTCCACCCCCGGAGCCATGGGAGTGCCCGTGTCCGCCGTGCCCGTGTCCGCCGTGCCCGTGTCCATGTCCACCATGAGAGTGGCCGTGACCTCCGTGGCTGTGCTCGCTGTGGGAGTGGCCGTGGTGTGAGTGACCGTGGTCGCTGGATGAGCAGCTTTTACCGCCGTGTGAGTGAGCGTGACTGAAAGCGCAGATTCCCACCAGGTTGACCAGTAAACCTCCAACAGACACCGGCTGCAGGAAACAGAAAGAGACCAAGTATAAACCACCTAGCAATCACCCGTTGGTTTGTGGACTACATTGCGGAAACCTCAAGCCTCAGAGTTCATGTTTGGATGAGACGGTGGATCTGGGGAGGATATCCTAGTCGGATCTAACTAAGAACCCAAGGACATCCCGTGGTAGTGACTTGTGAATCAAGTTGCACGCCCTAAAGCATACTCTTCTTTATCATCCGTTTTACTCTGAATGGGACCATAATTCATAAAATCGACATTAAAGTGTATTGAAAAATACCTTAAACTAGCGACTGACACCATACACTCTCTAGAAAACTATTTACTGAGGTATTAAATCAAGTGAGAAAACTTTTTCATATTCAAGAAAGAAGACCATTTTTTTCCCCACAGAAAGCTTTTGTAATAAGAATAATAATTCTTAAATAACCCACATCATGTGCAATATTAGGTTGTTTAATGTTGGAGATATACTAGAAGTGTCTGGGGAAGACTTTTAGCATGCTTAATATTAAATGACAAATGCAAAATCAGGATCAGGAAACACCAAATAAATGTTATTAAAGTAAAACAACATGTTTGACATTCAGTCACAGGCCTTTACATCAAGTAGTAGATGCAGTTTACTCACAGTCAGCATGTCTGTGTTTATATTAGGAGGATCCACCAAGCGGGTGACTGACTCCACAAAGACAAAGAAAGCGATGACCATCAGGAACAGGCCGTTGATGAAGCCAGAAAGGATTTCGACACGACCATACCTGCAAAAAAACACAAGTCAGTTTCCAAACATCTTGCTGCTTGTCCAAGGCTCAAAAGTTTTCCAATAGCAAAGACTGTTCTTTCACAGAGAGTTTACCCATAGGAGAAGATCCTGGTAGCTTTCCAGCGGGTCATGAGGGCAGCGAACAAGCCAAGGACTAAAGCCGAGCAGTCAAACAGCATGTGGAAGCCGTCCGAGATCAGTCCCAGACTGTTGGTCCAAACGCCATAAAACAGCTCCACAAAGGTGAAAGCCTGAAACAAGCAGAGCAACAAGCTGTACATCAAACAAATTCATCTCTACACACCTCTCCCAAGAGGAAAAGTAATAATTATTTAATTTTTAAATTAATTATTTCCGTGTCCATATTTCTCAAAGCTGCCTGTACCCGATACCGTACCTCTAATAATATAAGCTGTGCTTTCTGTTATTTTTGTATTTTATTCACAAAGCTTAATTTGAAATCAGAAAATGTCATCTGCAAATGTTTCTGGCAAAACAACTATTTTTGCAGTGCTGCCACAGTTCTTTCCATGATCCTTCATGTGACGCGCAGTGCTAACTTTTCTCTTGACACTGTACGCACCAGGTTGAGACACAGGAAGTAGAAGATCTGTCGGGAGTCGTATTCCTCCAGGATCTGTTTGAGGGAATCTTTGATGAACCGTGGGAGGGACTGTGACGTGTGCTGCAGGGCGTCACCCATGAAGTTGTACAGAGGGGTCCCTTCGGGTGAGTAACCCACCAAGGTGCCCTGCTGACCTTTCTTCGATGGAGATGAGAGAATACTGGAGGCTGCGGAGAGAGAGAGAGGAGGGACGTCAGCTTACTGTCTACTATCTCATTTTTGAAAATGCTACAAAAGTAAAGAATAAGTAAATACACATTTGACTTAAGACTTCTAAGTTAAACTAAAGATGTATAAAAAAAAATACAATATAATAAATGCTTTGCCAGTGCTGGACTTGCCTATAAAATGACTGCACACTACTTTTTGATTCAAAGAGGTGTGATTATCTGAAGCAGCTTTTAAATTATGTCCATGGAATCATTAGAAAACTTCCCACAGCTCCGACTTACACATGATGAAGAAGACGGCGCTGACTATCACTCCCCCAGAGAGCACGTGCTCCGTGCTGACCTGCTGCGGCGGTTTGCTCATGGAGCGCAGCTGGTCGGTCAGCGGATGAGTCCAGAAGTTGGCCAGCAACAAGGCACTGAGGAAGAGGGCGATGGCGCCGTAGCGGGCGCACCTTGGCGTCTCCATCTTCGCGCTGCAGATGGCGTCGACGTAAAACTCCAGGATCATTACGGAGAAAATGATCATCCCGAAAGGCAGGATGAGGGACGACCACGATTCTACTTTACTCTGGTGTTCAGACAGGGTGAAAAAACAGTCAGTGAGGAGGACAAATAAATCATCTTAGTGACATGACGTAGAGGTCTTAGGTCTTGCGATCCTGCAGTCCTTACTTCTGTGGTTGCTGAGAGCACTATGACCCAGGGCAGCAGCACCATAGAAGAAACCAGGTTGTCAAGGGCATAAAGGCGTTTTGCACCACCAATTTCCACTGATAGTTTCCTGGAGGCCGTGTGGAAGCCCACCTTCAGGCAGAGGGAGACCACCAGCAGCACAACACCGCCCTGATTGGAAGGACAGGCAGACAGAGAGAGGAAATTCATTTGGAAGGCGAAACAAATACTTAACTATGCTTATGTAAGCAGCACTGAGCCTAAAATTTTATGTCTGATCCGAGCTTTGCTTACTTTGTGGTCTGCAACTCCTAAAAATGCAATAGCGGTGTAGAGGAAATGAGTGAGTGCACTGTCATGATGTCCCTCAGCTGGTAGGAAGACGAGTTGAGGCAAACCCAGCACAAACATAGAGATATGACAATGCAAAACAACAAGCAGATCAGGTTACTGATTGTCAACGCAACTGAAACTGCCGTCCATCATAAGAAGGAAAGGATACGGTGCTCCGCCATCTTCGCCATGAGATCATCGTTGTCAAAGAGGAGGAGGCAGATCACAGCGATGATGAATAAAGCAGCGCCTCTGGTCTGCACAATGTCACAAACAAACCAACAGACATTTTAATTACATACTTCTACCACAGTGATATTATAATCTGAGGCAGTAAACACACTCATTTCATTTGAAGCAGGGTCAAAATGACGCATGGGGGAAAAAAATGCAGCAGATGAGGCAGTGTCACTTTCTCGTTCTTGTTAAAATAATAAATGTTTCAGTTCCTTTCCTTACAGTATTGAACTCTTAGCCTCCATCTGACCACAAGTTAACCAAACAGCAACGAAATGCTCACTGAAAATATGAGTTCAGTTCTACTTGACAGTGAATTATAGGATAATTCGAGTTACTTACAAAAACTGTCGGTTTTTTTCAGGGTTGTGGCCGTAATTACTACCAACTATGATAATTTTGTACTCACAAGAGTTATTGAGATCCGAGTGCAAAAGGAGTACAATTTTATGACTATTTTTGAAAGATACTACGATTGCAATGTGATTCATTACTAGTTGGAATAATAATTTTTCATCACAATTTTCATTTTCACTGAAACATCACAATCAAATCACATCTATCATGATAATGCGAGTCTTGTTGGGGTCTGTACCACACAAACATGTTTTCTTACATATGGAGAACAAGATTTGTGGGCCAGAAAATATCAACACTACTACGTACGGACTGGGATGTGGATATTACACTTGGCCATATAGTGACTTTAACATTTTGATTAATGCATAAAAAGTAGACATATACTGGTGGAAACTGGAATTAGCCTTTAAAAAATGGCTAAAGTAAGTGACTGGTCATCTGCATAAAAACAGTCCGAGGGTGTAAGAGCTGACAATATAATACATTAATAAATGATGTAGTGTAAATTATATAAATACAAGTTTCTGGTTTCAGACCAGTTGTGTAAATTTGTGGACTGCTACCTTCGATGGCCCCCCTCCAGAACTTGTAAACAGGACACCGAGGAGAGCAATGACCACCACATCGCTGTGCTCAAAAAGCAACAAGGTCCTGTGAATATACAAGAGTCCCATTTAAATCACACCCTGAACGCAACAGTGTGTACATGGACACACAGGACATAAACACACACAGGTTAAACCACATGGTTACGCTAACATAAACTCTCATATGCAGTATTGTTGTCCTACTATGAAAAAAAACACACTCGAACACACATTTATAGAGACATTTTACCTTAGAGGTCCACAAAGAGTCAGACCAAAGAAGCCCAGGAGGGAGATGACACAGCTGAAAACAGCATGCTTTAATAACTTTATCCACTACAAAGAAAACAGATTTAAAAAGACAACAGATACATTATCATAGCAGGTTGACACTTATGCTTTACACCAATGTCATTCATGAAAGAGTAACCTTTTACTTCTTTAAAGCTCAAGAAGATACAAGAGCACTAACAGGTGGGTAAAAGATTTGACAAACATTTACAGTACGTGCCTGCTACTGTTATGTCAATGAGGGATGGTAGCTGAAGTTATGAACCACAAAGAAAAACATGAAAAAAACAATCAAATTTATCTGAAATGATTTCCAACAAACCTGTCTTTTTGAGATGACTTTCCCAGAGGAGAAAGGCTTTTGAAAGAAAAGCAGAATAACAGCACTCCTGAGGAAGGAGGAGGATCACCGTCAGCATCTTGTCACAATGCATACATCCAAAAATACAGAGCAATAATAACACATAACACCAAGAACAAGTCCAAACAAATGGATTAAATGGAACCTGGGCAAGTAGAAGGCACAGGAGTACAACTTACCCTAATTTTAGTATAAAGATGAACTGGACAATGTGAACAACCTTTAGGATATCATAAGATTCAAAGATCCCAAGAGCCTTGAGGACCTTCGTGACAACCAGTAAAACTATGTATCTGGTTAACCTGAGGAGGAACAGGACACAGGACATGTATTAGTAGAGGTGGATGATACCGAAAAAAACTGTCCTATTAAAAGATTTATGACTGAAATGGAGAATTTGCAAAATGTTTGCATCATTACACCAAATATGTGCTTTAAAAAAAAATCGGTCAATGAATTAACTGAACAGGAATTAAATCACTGACAATTGTGATAATTCATTGATTACTGAAGTTATCTATCATGCAATAATGAATCATTAGATGAAGCCGTTATCTAGTTTCAGTTGCAGTCGTGAGGTCAGATTAAAAAACGTTAGCATATGGACTACAACCACAGTCTTACTGGCAACAACAGACAAGCAATTACTGACAGCAGTTGGGTGAGTTGAACAGGAGGTTGAAAACAGACACATACCTAGAATTGGGCACTTCCACCATGCCCAGTTTCCCCCCTGAGAGAACGTTGCTGCTGTATTTGTCTTCCATTTCAGTCTCTCAAAGTCCACCGGTTTAACTCCAGTCGCAGTATTCACATCCCCAATATCCTAAACATAACTGATACCTGAGTGGTGAAATTAAACCGCAGCCCATTTACCAATGAGGGACGCGACCAGGCTCATTCTCTCGTTTTAACTTAACTAAACCTGTTTAAATAAACTGTACACAGGCTTAAACCTACATTCAGCTGGAAGCCTGTTTAGCCTCTTAACTAGCAAGCTAGCTAGCATCAGCCATGCCAGTTAGATCTTATCTAAAGTTCTTAGCTGCGACACTTCCTCTGTGTAGGGTGTACGTCCAAAGAACACATGAGGTCGCTTCGTTAGAGTAAGATAGTAAACAATTTAAAGACCAACTTGACGACAATAAGAGGCTGGAGTCCGTAGTTAAAAAACAACCAAGCTGGCTGAAGAGCCAGAGCACTTCCGGACACGGTAAACATTCCACGTCACGTGTGTGTATTCGTCAGCGTTGCTCATGCGCAGTAGGGGTTTTCTGATGATGACGAAGATGGTTTTGTTGCGATATCAGATCAGACAAATTACTTTCTGCTGCAGGTAGCAACGTGCAAAGTATATTCTCATGGACTTGTTTGTGAAATTTTGCATGTCAATTACTGAATATCATTTTACCATCTTCCATTACACAATGTAATGTTTAAAGTATTTTTTTTAACCATGAAGAACCATGTTATTCGGTTCGTCGTCTGTCCATATGTTACTCTAGGTGAAGGTGTCTTATGGATGGAAGCCAGTTCATGCTAGGAGTGTCAAAATTTAATTCAAATGATGTCATATATATGTGTGCGTGCGTGTGCATGTATGAAAATATTATATTTTAATTTAATTTTGACACTCCTAGAAAATATTTCAAATTTTAAGCCTAGTCAAATTTTAAAAGTAAAGATTATGAGATACTAACACGTAATTTTGATTTTGTCAGAATATAATACAAATTATAGACTACTTTTAGATGGATTTTTTGAGATATTTCAAGATATATAATATATATCTTAAAATTTCATCTCAAGGAGATCATTTTCAAGAAATTGTCTAATATTCTGAAAATATCAAAATTACATGTTAGTATCTCATCTCATTTATGTTTTTAGCTACATTTGCTTGACTGAATATCATATAATTCTGACTTACAGAGTCAACATTTGAACTTCAAAGTTCAATTTCCTGCTTGTATCCTTTTGTAATCATTTTCTTTCTATTTCCTCTTCTCCCCTGCTTCACTTTCCTCCTCTCCCAACTCCTTTATATCTTTTTCAAAATTAGCTAATTGAGTGTGTTATGATTAAACACTAACAACGCTGTGAATTAGGTTACAGCTGAGTGTACAAGTGGACAGAAAGATTATCACTGTAAAAAACAAACAAAAAACATGAAAGCAAGCGAAGAAACATCAAACAACAGAAGGAAGCTGTATATGTTTTTATTCCTCCCGTGGTCTCATAGAAGGTTTTTTAAATCACGTTTTCCTGTATTTGCGATCAATGAGGCGACCTCATCACTGATCCTCATCATGTATGTTAAAATGGACATTTTAATGAAGACAAAGTAAAGAAACAGGACCTCACTAACATCTTTGAACTCATATCACACGATTAGCATTCATAAAAATGTTAAATATATCTTACTTTTTTTATGTCTTCATCATCTTTTGTGTCTTCTGCATCGTTTAGATTCAACTCTTGATTATGATTTATGTCAAAAAAAGGAAAATATTGTTCCTGACAATGTGAAAAAGCTTACATTACACAAGCGACATATTCTTGTCAGAACGAGGTTGTGCTCTGGTTGTTATTGTTGGTGGGATAACATCAACTCAATAAGACACAAATAGTCACGTTAGTCATAACAATTTTGAACAGTGTGATATTTCAGTAGCATCTGTTGGAGAGGCCTGCCTCGATTTCCGATAACGTTGCTCCAACTGAGTTTCAGTGCGGTCCACACAGTCCAAGCAGGATGTCCCGATAATGTCCCTTAGTTTCTTTCTGTGAAACCAAGACAAAGATGTGGTCAGCCGAGATACTATGTTGGTGCGCTGAATGTGTGAATATTTAGTGGAAGTAAAAGTCTGAGCACTTCATCTGTATTTTAGTTTACCAGTATGTCCTCCTGTAGGCTGACATCGTACATGGCCCTGTATTCCTCCAAGATCCTCTTCAGGTCGACCTCAGAGCGGCTCACCATCACCCTGATCAGCGTCTCCTCACAGGTGCCGTGGCGCTGTGAGAACGGAGCAGAGGCTCGATCACTGCACGCTGTGTTTAATTAAACTGTCCTCCTTCAGTCTTTGTATGAAGGTTATTCCGTCGCTACAGTCTACATCTGCGTATGGATGGTTGCATAACCAATAACTACAACTAAACAATGCATTCCAGAGGCTGACAATGTTTATGGTGGCCAGAGCTTTGAAATGTAACATTTGTGAGTCAGCTGCAAAACAGGGATTCATTTAATGAAGTTTTATAACTAGGTTCGGGAAAAAAGACCACGCCTTGAACTCATCTCATTTCCGCCCGAAATATATTTAAGCAAACCTCATCCGTTCACTCCCTCTTTGACTGATTCTCTACATCCCTCCCTCCCAATCCCCTTCTTTCTTTTTGTTTCCTCTCTCTCATCCAAATACAGGAACCGCTCACGAAGAGATAAGAGACGGTTCCCCCACTCAGCGTCTCAACACCCACTCCGTTCCTCCTGATCATCCCGCCGAACTCATCCCTTCATCCACCCATCCTACCAACATCTCTCCCTTTCTATCAACCCTCACTCGTCCTCCCTATACCCCTTCATCCCTCGACCCTGGACCCCTTCCCCCATCCCTCGACCCCTGCCCCATCATCCCTTCATCCTTCCATCATCCCTTCCTCCTTCCATCATCCCTTCCTCCCTCGACCCTTTCCCTCCCAGTATCCAGCATATGTCATTACGTGTATTAATTCCTGTTTTCATTCCATACAGCCTTTGGCGTTGTCTTTGTTAGTGAACTGTCCATTAAGCTAACTTGTGATTAGCAAAGTCAGTTTTTTTTTCACATTATTTGAATGTGAATTCAAAGTCAGATTTGGACTATTTCAACCAAATTACCGAGCCAGCATTGGAGAGAAAGGTACAAAATCTATTAAAACATCCATGATCAATTTTCCATCAAGTTTATCTGGAGTTAAAACAGCTGTTGTGGGCAAAGATTATGTTTTGGTCATATCTGCAAAGCAGAAAATGAAAATTTCCCTGAGCAGAGAATTTCTGTGATAAAGTCACACACACAAGCACACACACATGCACACACTAATATATACACATTTAAAAAAACTGGTAGGAGGGAATCATACATACGTTCATAGCCAGATGAAGCTTCTCAGCGAAGAAGGCCGGCGTGTTCCAGGCACATTTCACTGAACATCAAGAGACACAGAAACATCATCAGTGAAAATGTGCACCGTCCAGATGTTGCTGTGTGTGTGACAGCTAACAGCGTTTCTTTGTTTACTCCCGTGTTATGGTTCATCTTGTGAAGTTTTATCTTGGGGCTAAAGCAGTCCGTACGAGGTTTCAGACGGTCCCTGAGCTCATCGAGTGTGAGGTCGCGATGGCCTTGCGCCACATGTTGCAGATTAAATGTGCAGACAGTGTCATTGGGTTTGGGTCTATCTAGTGTTCAAATACATTGTTTCAAGCATTCCTCTTCACTTGCGTTTGTTCAGCTGGAAATAATTGATTTGTGCATTTGAGGTTTTTTTGCACTCCCTGCGTTCATTCTGTTTCTTTATGGACACCCTTCCTCCTGCCTGGATACCACATGTTGCAAGATTAAAACTTAATGGTAAATAAGCCTAACCATATTTTTATGACTTTTATCTTTCTCCACCCTCAGGACAAACTGTTTTATTTATTTATTTTTGGCTCACAATAGCTAAATCTCCAGTGTGTTTCTCATTTTGTCAGACACTTTCGACTGCTGGCTGATGAACATGGGGACAATGTGAATGAACAGTCAGCCCTTATCAACGTCAACTAGGTTCTTTAAAGGTCCAGTTTGTAGGTTTAGGAGGATCGATTGACAGAAATGGTTTATAATATTCAACATTTTAGGGATTCATTAGTGTATAATCAACTAGAACTAATATTCCTTGTGTTTTTGTTACCTTAAAATGAGCCATTTGTATCTAAAAAGGAAGCGGGGCCTCTTCCGCAGAGATGTAGACTGTAAAGTAGGCCTAGGTTCTCCCACACACTCAGAGGAAGAGGGTGATTGGAGGGGTATTCAGTTGGTTGGAATCTGCAACCTCACTGCTTAATGCCACTTAATCCTACTCACTGGACTGTTAAAACCCATTAAAACAGGGTTTCAAACCTTAAGTATTCCTGTATATTACATATTTATTACTAGATGTGCAACACGTTTGGGACAAACATCTTTGGTTATTATATATAAATAGATCAACACTTAAGGACAATGAGGATGTGGTTTGATAAGATTTGATTGAAAGATGTCTGGCAAACTAGGCAACAACCCACAAATGTTATTCACTGCATATGCTGTTGAATCCTGATTGTGACTTTGACTCTTTTTTTTTGGTTTACCCAAATACTCATCTAACTCTGTCAAAACATGTTTTAGTTCATGATGACCCTCTCATTATGAGAAGCCAATTGAGATAAAAGGGTGTTCGGAGCCTTTCAGTTTATTCTTCACAACCTGGAAATAACGAAATTCTCCTCACCAATGTCGATGAGACAGTCTTCAATGTCTCCTCTCAGCTCCATGTCCAGGGCTTTAGGTAGCGTGACATCACTGACGCACGCATACTGCTGGAATGCTAGCACAGACAAATGACAGGTGTTTATGGTTAAATGGGCCCTGTGTCAGACAGAAAGCAGAGATCTCTATAAATACTACTGTAGTCAAAGTATGAGATCATGGCTTCGTGACCAAATTACCAGCAAGCTGAACTAAAAGAAAATTGTATAACAACAGCTGTACATAAAGAAGGCTACAACTGTTTTTTTTTAATAACCTTATGATGAGAAAACCATGGACTCCTTAGAATTATTAGAGAAATCAGGCGGACTTCACTCTGTATTGTTCCTACACTGCTGGGTGTGTTCCACCTGTTACATGCAAGACTGTGGTTCCACCTGTTTGTCCGGGTTTTTGTGTTCACTTTGGGGTGAAGGTTTTTGGCTGTTTCAGCCTCCCGTGAGTCAAACCTAACAGCTGAGGCGTTCACACGTTTTGAAGCACTCACTCTTCTTGAGCTGCGGCCCGCTGCGCGTCGTCAGGATGTCGATGAAGGCCGAGACGTTGACTCCGCTGGTGTTCTCACCGGCCTCAAACAGAGTCTAAAGGGACACAACAGCAACATGCCAGTTAATACTGTTCTCTTCAGCCTTTTCAATTGAAGGATTAGTGATGTTCTTTATTTTTCCTATTGTCAACAATGAATCCCACAAGTATTCTGTGTGTAGCCAAGCCTGACATAATGTATTCCTCTGTGCCAGAGAGCTCCATTGCTGCAACTATATCAATCGGCCACACACCTTGTACTGTAAATAATCACGAAAACTCCAAATGGGTATTAATCCCCCGCTGTAAATAGTCCCCCAATAAATGCACTGTTTACTCCTGTTTGAGTAAGGATTGCTAAAAACTGCAGTGCCCAGCTGTTTGAAACCATGTATTTGTCGTCACCAGGGCGTATTTTCAGACAAAATATTATCCTTCAAATGATTATTTTCATGATCTCACCTCCGCGTCCCTTCGGGCCAGGTCCTTGTCGACCTCAGTGCTCTCAGCTTTGTTCGCTTTCAACAGGGCCAGAAGGGCCGTGGTGAAGTCCCTGCTGGTTTCATCCTTAATAATGTCCTCCAGCTCCTCTCCATACTCTGAAGGACAAAGAGCATTTCAGAGTAAGACTGCAGCGGTAACAGCTGCAGTTTAAAGGGCTTATTGTCCTCATAACAGGGTGATTACAGTGCTGTATTGTCTAGGAATTCAGTGTTGTTTACTGCGTTGTGTGTTGCAGACGGCAAAGAGTGTCAGGCAAATACCTGAGACGTTACATAAAATGTTTTTAAAAAACCTTCAGGAACTCAGAGCTCAGCTTTTTTTTTTTAAACCAACAAGTAACAGAGTAGATGCAGGTCAAACCTTCTTTGAAGACCCTCTTGATCTCTACAATCTGTTGATTTGATCGTGTTGCCAGAACCTCCACCAGGATGTCTTCATCTGTGCCTAGACCCTGTTGCGAAAGAGGACAGGCGAAGAGTGAAGTCTAAAACAGCAATGTAAAAGGTTTGTAGGCATAGTATTTGCTTTTAGTTTAGGTTTCCACCCATGTCTGCATGTCTGTGCGGTTGGTTGGTCAGCAGAATTAAACATAAACTACTAAAAAGATTTCCAAGAAACTTGGGTGGAGGATGGGTCTCGGCCCTGAAGAGATCCCATTAACATTTGTGCGGGTCCATGGATTTTTTTTCTCTCTTTATTTAACATAGCAAAATAGACATTTTTGTTATTTTGTCAGGTATAAAGGCATGGATCTCGTTGAAGTAAAATCAGATCTTTCTAATTACTTCTGCAGCACGAACACAAGCATGTAGTCCACCATTGTTGTTGTTGTTGTTATGAGATGTGGTGGGGTTAAGAGATCGAAGGCTAGAGGTCGAGGGGCGGGGCGATGGCGCCATCGATACGCAAAGTATGCGAATTCACTGTCCACACAAGAAGGCAAGGGCAGCACTTTGGGATTTTTCCACCCTGAGACCAGGTTTGAAAACAGTGCGTTTGCAGGATCCATGTGGACGATCGGCCAAAACGATGCAAAACGTGCGTTTACACACATTCGGATGGCCCCTTATGTAGTTAAAAAGGCCAGCAGCCATAATCTCAATTAAAAAAAACTTGTAGATTAAAAAAACGGAAAGAAAAAATTAAAAAACAGGAGAATATAAAAAAAGCCAGAGCAATTCCCCACAGTGAAATGGACAGTAACATCACAATTGGCATTTTGGAAATACAGAAAGATATTTACCTTCGTGGCCTTCCTGAGCAGGTAGGCATCAAAGTGAGCGGGCGCCATGATCAGAGCCAGAGTGACATCCTCTAGATCTGACCTGAGAGCCGACTTCAGAGCTTCATCCAGCCTCTGCAACACACGTGGAACAGCCACATGATCCTATCTTTGCAATTGAAAACAGACTAAGACTGCATTACGTGTGCGTGAGAGAGTGTTTTGATGACGAAAACACCTGGCAGCTTTTTAGAAAGACTACACTGTGTCGTATTTTGCTAAACGGTGATCCCTCTGTGGACACCAGTAGTTATTACGGGATAACTGCTAATTGAAATTCCCTTAATTAAGAGTTGCTTCAGCCAGTGGCTTTAAAAGCATCAGGCCTCCTGATTAAGAGCAAGTGGAACAGGACTGCAGCCACGTAGCGACGTGCAACATGTTTACTTTTTTTTCAATAAAACCATTTCAATGTTGTTGTTTTTTTAAATGTATTTGAATCAATGAAATGTTGACCTGCTCAAATGCAGTGGAACAGTAGCACAAATGGAGAAGTGTAATTCTACTGCAGGTTCCCTGTATTGAATGACTTGACTTCATTTGAGTTGCAAATTTGTAAATGCTCTAAACACT
Organism: Diplodus sargus; assembly: GCA_903131615.1. NCBI lineage: Eukaryota > Metazoa > Chordata > Actinopteri > Spariformes > Sparidae > Diplodus > Diplodus sargus. Next base: position 3,404,923 of record CAEMYA010000029.1, read on the forward strand.
TTACATAGTGAGGTTAGGGGAGGGTCTGCTGGACATTACACGTTTCAAAGACTGTTATAGACTTGAGCCTTCAGACGTTTTTTGGCTGGATCTCAGCTTGTTGCTACCCTGACCAGGCGTGATTCTGTCCTCGTGAGACAAGCATTACTCACCTCGCCGGCAGACGCTTCGTAAACTACTTTGATCTTCTGCCTCTGCTCGTTGCTTCTCTTCGCCAGGACGGAAATGATCACATCCTCTTCCACATCTGCGAGGAAGACAAGATGCTTCACCTTACTTGCTTTAAAATATTAGAGCACAGTCTCGAGGTCACAGAAGGTGGAGCCTTAAAATTAAGATTCGTCTCGATCAAAAATCTCGTAAGTGTATTGACGGAAACAAAAACCAAAGGAGCAGCTTGCAGAATTTGCAGAATGATTTGAATGAGTACACCATCTGCTCAAACATACAGCTCAAGCATTCAAGCATGAGATCATTTCTAAGATTAAACATAAGTGAGCACACTCACCTTTACTATTAATGGCGGTCTGGAGAACTGAAGCATCACTGCTGGCATTGAAGTTGGGGTATGGTGCAACTGTTCCGTAATACTTGGGTTTCGGCTTCCCCTTCACCTACAGCCAGAACACATGTTTTAATACCCCAGTTCCTGGCTATGGATCATCCTCAGTTTGGAAGCAGAGTTTTGATTCATTCCAGTTTTATCACCATCAGGAAATCGTTTTACTTCGACATAATAAAAGCATATGAAATCCAAATATTAAGCACTGAGGAAGAGCCTCTCCTTGACTTCCACCGGCTGTTAGTGTTCTTTGTTTTAGGTCATTCAGCTCGTCAAATTTCAGTTTAAATTAGTAAAGTGAAGTTACTTTATATGTTTAAGCCGACAGGTGTATTCTCTTCGTGATGATCTGATACTCACTGTGACGGTGTCATCTTCAGGGTCTCTGTCATGGATGACATTTTTGAAGAATTTTTTGAAGAAGGACATGTTTTATTTGGCTGGTAAATGAAAACCAGACACTAGATCTCTAGAGTAAAAGAGGAAAAAGAAATCAAGAATTTTTAAGATGGTTTCATTAGATCTTCTTCTTCCTATTCAAACACTTAAAGAAAAAAAAAACTCACCTGTGCTGAAGGAGACCGTCTTTCCACCCAACTGTGCAGCTCTCAGGCGTTAGTCATAGTATTTAACTCGCCCTGCCGCGTCTCCACCCATCTCTGTGCCGATGATTTTTTCAGGCGGGTGTGTTCTCACCTGCAGAGGATCAGCCAATCGTCTGCCACCTCTCAGAGACAACATTCCTGTGAGGTGACAGTGACAGAGGTTCGGGGCCTTCTGACTGGTTGGGTGACTCTTACAGAATTCTACATTTGTAAGCGCTTCACCCTTTAATCAAACAACACAGCAGTCACACAGACATGCAGGAAGCACCGATAAATAAGATGAAGTTGACTGTAGTGCGTATTTTAAAGGAGCAGGTGGAGTAGGTGCCACATTGTTGTTTTGTTTTTTGACACAAAGTGCATGACCAAAATTGATGTTCCGCATTTTTCTCTTGAGCTACATACTGCATACATACCCTGTAATAATAGAATAGGTACCTAGTAGTTGAAAATAACCACAGTATAGATTCTTTGTAAAATTCTAAATTGCTACCCTCTTGTTTTTACAGCTTGTATTGTTGTTCCTCTGTACCTGCATATATGTATTGGTACGTAATGTACTGGTACACTGTAACTCAAGAGCACTTACACTGTAAATGAAAAAGGGACCAAAACTAAGATTTTACAGACTAGTTTCTTTTTTTTTTATTGGGAGTACTGCTGCATATGTTAAATAAAGTTTTTAAAAAGAGTGTACAAAGGTACAGGTACAAAGGCTGATTAAGTGGTGTCAGTCAAGTCAGTTGTAGTTGGAGCTGGAGACTACAAGTTTAAGTGACCTTACCATAAACCTGTAACCTGCTCCTCCTGTCTGGCCAGGCTTCTGGCTCCAAAATACATTAGCAGCTACCAGCATACTTCTGAGGTAAAAAACGGATGACAATGTGATGGCTGCTGTAAAATTACACCCTCCAAGTAAAGATTGGTTCCGTATAAACCTTGCTTTTGCTATGTCATGCCAGCCACTGGGTTTTACTTTTACTCGAAACAAGAAGATGACAGACATTATGGCACAAAGGAAGTGTGTCACTGCGCAACAAAAACGGAAAGAGGGCGTACATTTTTCTGGTCTCTGTCCCCGGGTCACGGTGGAAACACTAGAATAACCGTGGACCCTCTACACTGCAAAATGAAAAGAAAAAAAACAGCTGAAGGAGGAGGCAAAGAAGGTGGAGAGGGAGAGGGTTAGAAACTGAGTGAATCGGAGTGATCGGACGGGCATCAACTCGATGGGGATGGAGAGTGCTGGTTTCAGATTCAGTGCAGATGTGTTTCTCTTTCCCACGGGGATTCGAGGTTGGTTCAAAACCGGTATTCTTTCTGCTAGATCGGCAGGTACCAAAACCTGCCCACTTAGTAATACAACCAGGTGTTTACTCTCCTGCTTCGTAGCGCTGAGTTCAGGGTTTCTAGATCCAGTTGGTATCCTTTTGGTGTTCTTTTGCTCTGGACAGTAGCCAGGCTGCTTAATGTAGCCGTGTTGCTAACGCTGTCGAGCAGCAGGGAAGTTGAAATTTGGCTATTTCCACATATCTGGGATAAAATGCAATAACAAATACATATGCATATAAACTGAGCTGCTACAAAGACGTTATGAAAAGATTTTAAACTTTATTGTAAAGTCAGAATTATGTCATAAATTACAAAGTCGTGTGAGAGGAAACAGAACAGCCTGAGGCACAGATGTCTCAGTCACAGAAAATCCATGCGAATGAACATACAGGATGAATGAAAATGCACAGTACCTGCCCACCTTCACTCAACCGGGCAGGAACATGAATCAACAACACAACCTTCCTTCATGAATCATAAGGTAGTCAAGACCAAATTGAGTTGTGTAACAGTGCCGTAGCTTACAGTCTATAAAGCTGTAATTTTGTTGTTGCTGATGTCAGGAGGGAAATATGGAGACCTGATGAAGGTCTTTATACCTGAAATCTAAACACCTTATTTTTGTGTCTCCTGCAGATGCAGGGAGCCTTCAGGAATGTGATTTTTTTCAAAACTGTTATCTTGGAGGAGGCCCTCTCCCACGGCCTCGACCTCGGCCTGGACCCGGGCCCGGCCCCTGGCCCGGCATTCCTCCAGGTCCTCTAGGCCCTGGGGCCCGGTTCACCGGCCCTCGTACGTTGGGATTAGGCGATGCCAGAGCCACATCTTTCTGCAGGTTTACACCTTTACCAGCGGAGCCGGGCTTCGTCTTAGTCGGCTTTGCTTCCTGCTCTGGTGCCTTTTCTGTTTAGACAGGGACAGTGAAGGATCAGCTGATTGGATTAGTAATAGATACACAGATACAAAACTTCTTTCCAAAATTGAAAACATATTACAGACATTTAATTACATTTCACTTTACACAGACATTTCACACATCTGCATAGCTGCTGAGGAGTTAACTGACCAGGCTCGGGTGGAGCAGGAGGGGCGAGGGACCTGTTCGGCAACAAGTCCTCCAAGTCTTTCATGACTTGGTTTGTGCTGTCCGTGTTGTTCCTCCGGTTCTTCTCTTCATCCCGAGCCTAGATGGACAGAGGGAGGGAGAGAGAGAGAGAGAGGGAGAGAGAGAGAGAGAGAGACAGAGAGACAGAGAGAGAGTACATTTAAACCGTACCTTAAGTCAGGTATTTAACCCAAACATGGGAAAATGCTGTAGATTTCGACATGCGTAGGAGAAGCGGCTCAATTATGCTCCTTTGAGCTAAATGCTAAAGTCAGCATGCTAATATGCTCACAATGACAATGGGAAGATGCTGATGTTTAGCAGGTAAATATTCACCACTGTAACCATCTTTGCTTAACATTCTTCCATGCAAACATTTGCTCATTAGCAGCGTAGCTGGCAGGGACGACGTTACTTTTGCTGTTGCAACCTGTTTAAAAAAAATCTTACTTCACAGCATTCTTTGTATCAGAAGTGTTTTGGCTAAACTATTTTGGCATCTCAGTACTCAGTATTCAGTACACTTTTGTAACTGTGCAGATTGTGCAGAGCACACCACTGTTATCTCCATTCTCGACTTACCATCTGCATCTTCTTCTTCAGCTCCATGTTAGAGTTTTGGTAGGCCTCAGACACCGAGTTCAGATAGTAGATGGCCAGTCTGTGAAGGAGAAATGACAGGATTAGGTTCTCCAGTGGCTGGAAAGGCACACGCTCGACAACATCAACAACTATTCCTTTGTGTAATCACACAGTGGTGGAACAATCCTCAGATCTTGTACTTAGCAATACCACAGTGTAGAACTACACCAGTGAAAGTTATGTATGTAGTTATGCATCACTTTAATGTTGAAGCTTGTGGTTAAACTACTTTACATTGTTAATCTAGTGGTAGCTTGTGAATTTCTTCTCAGGGAAGTTTTATTTTGATCTAGAATAATACATCATGATTTATTTATTTCATTATTTTACTTAGTGTTATAAAATTGAATCTGCCACCTAACTGCTATTTAAACTAAACTAAACTTTGAGTACCTCGCAATTGTACTCAGATACAGAGCTCTTGAGTTCTTGAGTAACTGTATAACAGTCTTCCCACCACCAGTAATCAGACATATGCATATATTTGTGTGTGTGTGTGTGTGTGTGTGTGTCCATGATGTCCACTCACACCATGAGCAGGACAGCTGGTATGATGAGTCCTGGGTTGGCTGCGTAGCTGAAGAGCGTCCCCAAGAAGGCTGGCAGGTCCAATTCTATTGTCTCCATGATCACATCAAACATCTTCGGCTTCCCACTGCAAACATCAGCATTGGTCAAAGTCTGTGTGTGTGTGTGTGTGTGTGTATGTATTTACACACACGCATTTCTATTTATAACAGACTTCTATAACTCAATATTCTGTTATGTTTTGTGTATGTGTTGCTACCTGAAGGGTCCGCAGTCGAATGAAGGCGGCAGGGTCATGATGGTATAAACGACAGGTAACAGGCTGAGGAAGAGGATGAGGAGCAGCAGACCCATGTAGAAGTTGTTGGACTTGGAGGCCTTGAAGACTCTCTCATGGGGCACGTTGGTGGCCATCACGGCCCAACACTGATAGTACATGGAGCTGAGGAGGCGGAGCACGTTGATGCCGACCAGCCCAGGAGCGTAAAACGCACCCATCCTGAAACACGTCACGACGTCACAAGTGCGAATTATTTTCCACGGTAAAACAACATATTGGATAACCTTCCCCTTTTTGGATTATCAATTGCCAATATCAATTTTCTTTTCTGTGAAATAATAACGATTTTTCTGATTTCCTAATTGTATTTGACTTGCCACCTGGAACACAGCTGTAGGACATTTGAGCGTGATGTCAGAGGAAAATGGCCGCCATGTGACTTCAGTTATAGGCCCGAAACTATGTCATATTAGAGGAAGATATAACATTAAATAATATGTAAACCATAACAATATGTAACGCATCAGAGTGTATCATTATTATTTACTGTGTTGAATCTAACATAAAAATATGCAATTGGCAATGCAACACAGTGAGGAGATGTGACATAATTAGATGTAATCTACTGAGCAGAGTGGCTCCACTGCAACCTGAAACCCAAACACTCACTCTATCCTTGATATTGATGCCATTTATCCACTCAGTGATACTGGATATGCATGCGGCGACACACACACACACACACACACACGCAAATAAACTCACATTAACACACTGGCAACTGTGCAGTGCATGTAATAAAGCTATTACCAGATCATCCCTTGATTGAAGACCAATCCAAGCACATTACCACTGATGTCAAACTCTCCATATGAAGGCTAAAATGAACAGAGACAGAGATTACTTTGTATTCACAGAAAGCTTTACTTATTATTTAGTTTAACTGCCAGTTTAAACTTATTCAAGATGACAGTTCAATAAATCCCAAGATCAGAATATAAAGCAGTGGATTTCAGGTAGGCCTTAATAAGCGCAACAAAAACAACTTTTTTAACAGACTACATTCAGCCATGCTAGCAGTTCTGTGAGGCTAGACAGCAGTGCTTTGCGCTAAATGCTGATGTTAGCGTGGCAACATACTCACAGTGACAAGTCCAACATGCTGCAGGAATATTGTTTACAGTATTCTCTGTTTAGTGTTAGCATGCATAGAATAGAATAGAATAGAATAGAATAGAATAGAATAGAATATTTTATATTCTATTCTATTCTATGCATGCTAACATTAATTGGACTGAACTATGGTAAAAGTTAATAATTAATCTGGTACTTTAGAAAGTAAAAAAAAAGGTCTATTGTTGTTGTTGTTGTTGTTGCTGCTGCTGCTTCTCTGCTTCTTCCATAAATTAGTTTCATTCAAATGGACATTTTTTTATTTAATTCAACAACTCACAATGTAAAACTTAAACAATAATGTATTCTTAAATAATACCAGCATGTGGAACACTCCTCCTACTGAGCATGTTTCAACATGTTACAGTAGGAAATCAGATGTAGGGTAATTATGATGGCTGAATTCCATTAAGCTGCATCAGTTTAAAGGTCCTGATATTGTTTATGCTGGTTTATGTCAAAGTGTGATTGCTTAATGGGACACTGAAATAATACTAAGGCCTTGTCCACACATATATGGACATTTTGCCAACTGTACTTTGTCCTCTGCTATTGGAAATCATCACATTAATTAATTTCCATTTGGTCAAGGCCCTCACAATGCATGCAAACAACAGTGCCCACAAATATGGAGGAGATACTCTGAGCTACTCTTTCAATCTCTTACTGAACTACTGAATCATCTTTAGGCACACCCTGAGAAAACCACTTAAATGAGTTAATTGTATCACAACATTCTTCAGCTGCCGTACTTACAAAGCCAGCCTCCAGGTCCCAGCACCAGCAGTAGTTGAGGAAGCGGACGATGACGGCTCTGGCGAAGTCACCAATCAGAATGGTCAGGTAGGACACCTGGATGTCCGACACGGTCAGCTTCACAAACTCCTGGAACAACACACATTCAGGAGAGTGAAATGAGGACATAAAGGTTTGTAAAACAGCATGACATCTCTCATCGTTCTCATTTTACACAGCTTTGCCATGTTCGGCAGCTCAAACCTTTTGACAGAAAGTAACCCTATTTTAGCAGCCTTTTAGCTCGAAACTTAATTTCAAACCACAATTTCAAACCGCAGCTTTAATTTTAAAATTCAAGTAACAAGTTGTCATTTCTGTGTTTTGTGTCTTATTTTTATTCTATTCTTATTTTTTTTCCACATTTAATTATTGTTTTCTCTATTTATTCATCTGTCCTCATTCTGTCCTTGTCCTGTTGTAACACCCAAATGTCTGGGGGGATCAATAAAGGATTATCTTGTTTTGGAAGAATCTTCACCAGGAGTTTGAGAATTACTCTCTGGCACATTATTTCTTGGCTTGAGAGAAGTGCGAGAACAAGGTGAGACTGAAATGTGGATTTGCAACGATGAATCAAATGACTGGAGGAAATTGTGTATTTTCTTCTCATTAAACCTCATACTATAACAGGAGTGAGTCTTACTAATAATATAAGATGTAATACAAAGTTATGTATTTTGGCAATTATTAGAAGTGTGTCTAAAATGTGTTGTATAAAGAAGTTAATAATTTTTTTTAATGTCAGTACTATGCCAACGGCGGTCTCCCAGCAGGGTCCTCTGATGACATCAGAGGGGTCCATGGGGGGCGGGGTGGACTCGGTGTCGTTGATCAGACGTGTGTAGTTGGCGTAGTACTCCTTCATGGCCCAGATGGAGGCGTTCTTAATGGAATCCTCTTCTTCCAGCTGCAGTACACAAAGACGTGAATTGGTCAGCAGTGGCACAAGTTTACACTGAAGACACCAAAGTACAGAATTGTCTTTTTTATGGTGGTTGTCTGTTGAATCATCCATCAAAAGCTAAGTCTTCCAGAGCCAGAAAAAAAAAACAATGCAGGTCTAAACATTAACTCAGTCCTACACTCTCTCACAGAAACATCAAATATTCATTCTGCTACAAAAATGAGACATAGCTGATTGAGAGACTGTAAGCTTGATTGGTATTCCATAGCAATGTTTTGCTAGAGACCCCCAGTGGATACAATGGTCATTACATCCTACAATGCAGAAGTAGGGCTAGAAAAATATAACCTCAGGGTAAAGCATCAATCTTGGGGGTCACATAAGTTCAAAATGTGTGAGATATTTTGTGGGCAAGCTTGACATATGGCACGAGGTTGGAACTAGAGGATCGACATCCTGATGCCACAAGAAGGGCAAAACAAAGGCCAGGGAGCTTGTTTAAAAGTGTCATAAACGACCAATATTGGGCCAAGATCGTCTGAAGGGTTCCGACAATATCGTCATCATCAAAGGCATCTGGTCTAATGGTCCAATAACTGTTCAGCTGATCAGATCAGTTGGGGAAGAGCACTCACATACACACACACACACACACACACACACACAATCACTGCTGACATACCTTGGTGTTGACCTCGTCAAACAGGGCGAACAGAAAGGTGTAGAGGTTTCCCAGGAACAGGGCAAAGATGCGTCCCAGCTGCCACTTGAGGGCGATTCGAGGATGGTAGTCCTCCAGCTCAGCGATGGTCTCGAATAGAGGAGGACACACCAGACCCAGCAGAGACATGATGATCTCCAACTGTTCGAGACAATGGAAATTCATCGATAACGTCTTCGCCTCAAATGACCATTTCAATACAACAGACAACACCATTTTAATTGTCTTTCTATGTGGGGTTTTTATATTTTTTCTCACTGTTATGATTACAGATTTTTCGACCAAGAGTCTCTGTCTTTATGTGCGAAACATCCTCACTGACTCTTTTGGAATCTACTAAATCAAAGGAAGAAACAAAGAGACCGCGGTCCTGTGAAGTTCAAACAAAATGTAATGAATGCGTTCTTTGGTAGGGAACACTGAAGTCAAAAAAAATAAATAGAACGGAAGAGATCTGAGACACTCTTCTGGCATAAAGCTTAAAAGCCGTTATTCAGAAGGGTATTTCAGGGTTTCACCGTGAAAAAAAAAGGCTGTTTTGTCAGAACAGTGCCTTTGATTGTCTTTCTAAAAGGTTTATGAAACCAAATTTGGAACCTGTTCATGTTCCTCAAAAGTTTTGTCAGAGGTATTTGGCAATCTGTGGCAGACAGAAACAATCATCCAAAAACTTCTTCTTTGTCATTATTACTTACTACATGACCCAAAAGATCCAGAACTAGCAAACAGATGAACCTTGAGTTTAAAGTGACCGGTAGTAGTGTTATAGCAGCAGAATTATAACTAGAAACAATAGTAATGTTAAAAAAGCTGTTTTGTTTTTATGTACAAGTTGAAAAAGTGACTTTTTTTCACCTTGGTTTGTTGTCCTATAAACTAGTTTGCATCTGACCATCATTACCTCGTTCTTCTCGTACCAGCTGAGGTCGTCCCTGCTGGCAAACTCCTGAGACCTCTTCACCACGAAGTAGATGAGGTAACCGCTGCCGCCGAGGCTGCAGGTGATCAGGACGTTAGCCAGGACTCTGAGGAACCTCCGCAGGTGGATGTTCTCATCCTTCTGGTTCTCCTGCTCGTCCACGATGGACTCCTGTTTTTGTCAAAACGGGAACGGAGGGAACATTTTAATCTGTCATCGAGCAGATTAGCAGCGTCGCAGTGCACCACATGTGATTTTGCATGTGTAAATGTTTCTTGTGAAACTGTTGCCACGGTTACCTTGAAGCTAGTGGTGATTGAGGCGTACTTATTGTCGGCGGTCTCTGAATTGCCTATGAGGTAATCCCAGCTGGTGAACATCTTCCAGGCAAATGTGAACTCTCCTTCGTCTCCGTCTCCGCCACCGACATCGGCGTTCTTTGCCATTCTGGGAAAAAAAAACTTCTTCAAGGTCATGTAGGAGGACAAAGCTATACATTCACTACACAAACAGTGTTTTGCTTTGTTTTCTCACATTTTAAAACTCAAATCACTGAATTGTTTTTTTGGACAGTAAATGTAAAGCAACCATACGCTGCTGCAGACTCACGTGCGGATCACGACCATCAAGCTGTAGCCGAAGGTGCCGATCCCGACCATGAGGTAGGACAGAGGCAGCCTGAACTTCAGCAAGCCGATGGTCCTCTGGTTGTTGTAAAACCCGTAGAACAGGACTGAATATTTGCAGTAGCCCTAATGAAAGGAGAAGTTTTATCATTATTGACCTCATCTCCTAACCCCATCATGTGTTAGTGTCAGTGGTCATTTGTGCAACACGGTTGTGCTGCCATTTTGGCCAAGACACTTACGAACATCAGGTTTGGACACCAGAGAATCTTCAAGCTAAATGAAGGTCAAATAATAAGAAAACTGGGGTTTCCTTCATAAAAAAGAGCAAACTCCCAAATGTGTTATATGTCATTATCGAAGATGCTAAAAACCCCCATGTTGAAAAATGAACCTGAATTTTGAATGGGACTCTATTGTGCACACCATAATGATAAAGTAGGGTCAAAAAAAGCAGTTTTTCCCACAGGGACTAGGATCCTTTTAGAGGATCTTTGCAAACTATGTTTCAACTGAAGGGACCTGTGTCTAAACTGAGTTCCAGGGACATTCATTAAATCTTCATGGGTCATTACACTGTGGTGGAAACGCAGTCATCAACAGGCTGAAGGAACCTTTAATACCAGGAAGTAGTTCATGGTCTTATAGGCTCTGGATAGTTTGGGTAGAAACATGACTAAAGTCTCATCAAAAGGATGAAAAAAGAAAAATAATAATTGGTTGTTTATCTTTTACTTTAAGGTCACAAAAGTTAATGACTATTTAATTATTATTTAGTTTGATTTTCTTAAATGTATACGCTTGAATACTATCCAATTAATATTTTTGCCGACATGAAAATCTGTTTATATCAGCTAGGTGAAGTGATTTCTTTATGTTTTAAACTTCTTGTAGTATCAATTGAAAACGTTGGCACTGAAATCACTGAGGGCATATTCAAAAGCATGACACAATGAATGTCTTTGTCATATATGAGACTCACATTGAAGTCCATGAGGACAGAGTAGTCCTGAGCAGTGGCCTGCTCTGCTCTGGGGACAGTCTTCCTGGGAATGGAACCGTAGGGAAGACCCATCAGAACCTGCAAGAATATAACACGTTCTTTAGAATTTGTTCTTGAATCTTTCAGCTTTGTTTTACTCATCTGTTTACCAGATTTGTGTTCATTTCTTACTTTGACTGACATTCGTATTTTATTACTAAACACGAGTACATCATTTCACCTCAGGGATGACCACCAGTCCAAAAGTGAAGCCGAAGAGGACCAGGTTCATGCCGTACATCCAGCGCAGGAAGATAAAGTAAGATGCCACAGATGACCCAAAGTGACCTGTGAACATTGAGGAGATTTTTTAAAACTCAGCACCTGTCCACTGGGAGTCACTGTTCAGCTAAAGAACCCTATGACAACACTTACTTTCCACCTCTTTAATCTTCCTCTCCCAGGGGATACAGGCTGTTCTGAAATTCTCAAAATCTCTCTGGAACTTGATCCATTTCTGGAAATTGTAAAAAACAGAAAGAGACTGAAAATGACACAAGGAAAACACGCACACAAACACAAAGCAAGACAGCTTGAATGCTGTGCCTGACCTTGGTCATCATCACTTTGTAGGCGTACCACTTCCTGCCTTTTCCTTTGCCTAAAGCCCCTTCAAACTTATCCACAAATTGTTGAGCCTCCCTGTGAAGAAATGAAGACACAGGTGAGATAAATGCCCAATAAAGTGAGCTGGATTTGTGTCTTTTCTCATTGAATTGGATTTTGCAGACAAATGATGAATTCAAACGCAAATATTAGCACCTGCAAGTCTTGTTTGCGAGTGCAGGTTTATGATTTGAGATCAGAGTTTGTGTCACACGCAAAACCTCCAGAAGGACGAGTGGAATATATAGTTTCCGTTGCGATTTTTCATCTTTGCCGTGAGACTTAGATGTCAAACAAACATTTTCATACGCACTGATAGGTAAAATGACTTCAAGTATTACACCTACAATTCAACTGAGTAAAAGCTGCATATGATATTTATTTATTTTTATGTCAAGGATCTAGACTGAGATGAAGAACTGGAAACCAGGACAGGTGTAAGAGATTACTTCAGGTGCGTGAGCCTCCGCTTCATCCTCCACGGCTTGTTCCTGATGTTAGCGATCAGTTTCTTCTTCTCCTCCACCTCCTCCATCAGCCGGGCCATCTCCCCCTCTGACATGGACTCCTCCTCCTCATCAGAGTTGGAGTTGGAATCGGAGGAACTGGAGCAGAACAGACAGGAGGAGACGGAGAGGGAGAGGGGAGGGGGTGAGTTGGTCAGAGACAACTTTGTGTTCTGAAAACTACCGGCTTGACTCAGTAATTGTATGTAACATCGTAAGTACATTTACTCGAGTAATGCACTTAAGCACAGTTTTGAGGTACATGTACCTTGTATTTCTATTTGATAGTTCTTTATACTTCCACTACATTTTAGAGGCAAACATTGTACTTTTTACTCCATGTTTACATGGTAACTTTAGTTTCTTTGCAGATTGCACACAGCATCAAAGCCAAAGTTGAGCATTTTTAACTTAATTTATGTTATTGACAATCAGATAATTCCAATAATCAGAACAATTCTGAATATCTGATCTAATAATCAGTCAACCCCTAACATATACATTATTTTATTTTTTTCTATACTTAAGCATGTTCATTTCCAGATACTTTGGTGCATTTACTACCAGATACTTTAGGACATTAACTTAAGAACCACTAGTATGGCCCACTTACTACTTATTAATCAAAGTTATATTTTAAAACAACATCTTTACTTTCACTCACATATGACTTTTGGGTACAGATTCCCGTGACAACTTGTACTCTCTGTAGTGAGATGAGAATAACTTGTTCTACATCTACACTGTGGCCTTAGGAAAAAAAAAAACATACAAATGGTTTTCTACACCTTCAGTGAATATGACCTTCAACATTGCACCTGCTAGCTTGATTGAACCCTCTTTTGGAGTTTTACCTGGAGTAAAAACTTTCTTTCATCAGCATACATTGTTATATCACCTTTTCCACACACAGAAGGCAGATTGACAGTTTACATGCTGAACAGGACTGGGCCCAGTATAGAGCCCAGCGTGACACCAGTACGAGATTAGATTGGGAGAGGTTGGAAGCAGAGGGTGGAAAATTGTAGGCAAAAATTCAAGTTGAAAAGATTTGCAATTTACAGAGCACTTTAATGCCTGACAAAGGAACATCCTGCTAGCTTTCTTGTAGCACCATCCTTAGAACAAAATGTTAACTTGCAACAAGATATGTCAGTTTAAAACGCAGATTGCTGTGAGTTTTGCTCAGCACATTCATGCTGTCCAGTGGAAGAACAAATGTCAAGTTTTTGCAAATGTCAGTTCCATCAGTATACATTAAGATATCAGATTTTCCACACACCAAGGGCTGATCATTACTGAATGCTGAAGAGGACTGGCTCCAGTATAGAGCCCTGCAGGAAATCCGATACTGAAAAGTTGGGAGTGGAATGGGAGGTAATATTTGTGGTGATTGAAAAGATGGAAAAAGCTGAAGATGGAAGTTAAGTAGTTTATGGACGGATAAGCACGCAATTTGAACCCCATTTTGAAATAAGAGCTTTCCTGTAGCGTCATGCTAATGCACACTTACAAGATATTTTATTATCTAAAACGCAGATCACAATGTAATTTGCTGAGCACATTCACACTGTCCAGAGAGAGTACATATGTCACATTTTCGCTAATAATACAGTTTTAAGTTGTAGGTTTTTTCTCATATTGTCATGGACACAGTAACAGTTGTTCCACCCAAGTAGAACATTTATGCACTGCTTTCACCCCTGGTATGTTCTGACCTACCTGTCATCCTTCTTCTTCTTCTTCTTCTTGTCATTGTCCTTGTCTTTCCCCTTGTCCTTCCCTTTGGCATCCCCCTTCTTTCCCTTACTATCCTCCTCCTCATCCTTTCCTCCTTTTTTTCCTCCCTTCTTCCCCTTCTTCCCTTTCCCCGCATCACTGTCCTCCTCATCACTGTCCTGGGCTTTGCCTCCTTTCTTCTTATTGGCCGCCCCTCCCCGCTTCCTCTTGGGAGCCTCGTCCTCGCTGTCATCATCGTCACCACCGCCACGTTTCTTTGCAGGCTTCTTCTTGTTCGCTCCCCTGCGTCCCCTGGGAGCTTCATCCTCCTCTTCATCATCCTCATCTTCATCCTCGCTGGCCGGCTTCTTTCCCCGGCCTCTTCCCCTTGCACCTCCTCTTCCTGCTGCCTGCCTCCTGTTTGTTCTCTTTTGGGGGGCACCATCTACATTAAGACCAAATAAAACAATTTTTGAGTATTCTGTTAGATTAGACTCTACACTATAATTATTTGAATCAGTTCCATGAAATTCAGTTTTATTCACTCACCATCACTGTCACTCAAATCCCCGTCCATCTCTATCCCAACTGAGGAAGAAAACACAAAAAACCACACAGTCATATACTACAAATAAATGTTGAGCTCAGCAGACAATGAGCCAATCTAACCCGAACCCTAACCCAATGAATATCAATTGACCTTGTTTACAGTTCTAGGTGTCCTATAAACAGTTTTCACAGACGTCTCTTTGATAATGATTCTCTATATGGGAAAGTTCTTTTTGGGCAGCAGGGGAATTCTTCCACTGCAATACAGTAGCTAGGCTGAGTGGCGGTGCCATGTCCAGGTCAAAATAATACACTCATGGAAAGGTCCCCGAAGTGAGAAAACATCTCAATGCACCCCTGGTGGCTGGCTGCAGTATAGCTCATAAACCCCTCCAACGTCATGTTAGCAGATGGTACATGGGCCAAACTAAAAACTCATGGTACACGCCAGATACATTTTTCTCAAAGATGATTTCTGTCCTTTTGTCTCATTTTTATAATGTTGATTTGATAACAGTGCAATATGTTAGAACTGGCCACCTGTCGAATTCATCCTCAAAACAAATAGGAGGTAGAATATCGCCAGTAACTGCTAACTGCTGCAAACTGTAGCTGATGTCAGCTAGTTAGCTCAGTTAGCTGTGCAGCTACAGGTCTGGAGGGTGACTCTGGAGCACAGAGGTACTGTTGGTGCATACATCGCTAGCACCAGGGCTTTGGACCAAAATGAGTCAAGGCTAGCAGGTTAGCATGCATACTGAAGTAAATATCTCTTCAACATATTACATAAATGTTACAACATCAAAACACATCATAACTATGATACATTAGTTGTTGCGAAATTCGTACATATAGCACCTTCAATTATTTGATTCTACAAAAGGGAAATGCTAAGTCATGATTGACAGCTGAGCTCGAGCGGGTATGGGCGGGAATTTGACCCAATCATTACTGTGCAGACTCCAGCTCTGAATAACGTCACCAGCGCAAGATGGAAGTGCTCGTATTAGGAATATTTTTGGTTTAATCTTTGTACAGTTGGAGGAGGTGGATACACATATTACATTAATAGAAAGTCAGTGATTTAAACATAACTTTAGTTTGTTTAAATAAAAAATTGACAGTGCACCCTAAGTACAGCCTCCTGGACGATACACTTAACACCCTGAAAGGACCTGGACTTTGCATTTAGTATCATCTCATGAGCAGTGCACAAACTTAGTTCCAGGAACTCGACCCAACAGCAGGTTGAGACAATCGGAAACAAAAGCAGAACCAATGATGGCAGCTAAGCGCTATTTTACACTTTATTAAGCTCCTGCTTGTGGAAAAAGAGTAACACGAGACTTGAGTCCGCACCTCTGACATTAAAGCATATATAATGTATACTGTATATTGTCTGCGAGAAGAAATAGACAAATAATTGTTGCTCATGTACAAAATGAAGGACATGTTTCAACACAAATTATTCCATCAATATACATTTTGATACGAGAAAAACATGTTCTTCCTCTGAAATGAACCAGCCCGCATCACACATCATTATAACCTGCACAAAACGTACTAATCCTCCAGTCCTCTGATCTTCAACTCACCATCATCCGAAGACACGTCGCGTTTTCTCGGCATGATGATAAATAATAAGCGTCTGTCCTCTGTGTACTCTTCGCCCAGACTACCTCCTCAGCAGGTTGGCTCTCCTCTGCCTAGGCACCCCGCCAGCACCCAACTCAGGTATCTGACAATGCCGTCACTACGACAACAGCTGCATGTGACCGGCAGCCAGGTCACCGGTACTTTTGGAAAGGTGCAGTCAATTCTGGAACCCCAGGGTGATTTCACCGTGGTTTATCAAGCAGAGAGGTCGAGACTGTGTGATTCTCTCGGAGCTGAGACATTTATATTCTATTATCATTACACAAAAATGGTCACATCGAGCTGTTGATTAGTATCAGGCCCACGTTTTAGTGAAACGGCATTTAATTATAATGACATATTTAGCCAGGGCTGATTAGTGTGCCCTGCTTTGTTTTTCCTAAATGGCAGAAGGACCACATCATAAAGTACCTGTAGACACTCTCACTCCTCTTGTCATTGGAGACCACACACACAAACACACACATACACACACACACACAAACAGAAGAAGACCAGACGCCCTAAAGATTTAATGAAGGTTTAGGTTTCCCCCGTGCGAGGCTCATTAAGCAAACAGTAAATACCCCGGGATGAACTTGCAGTTGCACTATCTTTTTGTTTTGTTGTCTTCAATAGAAGTCGAGCAGGTATGAAGTCGGCCAACCTGCAGCAGAGCCTGACAGCAGCCACCTGTGAGTGCAGAGCTGGAAACCGAACTGAGAAAACACATTATAGCCTCATTAAATAATAGAGTAGAGCTCATTTTTCACATCCAAAATGATTCCATTACACGGTGGCCGGTTCCCACATGCAAGTCATGGATCACACCCTTTCAGACTGGTGCTGGTGTACAAGGCGAGCGTGCTCGAAGGTGACACATCTGCTGCGTACCTGCCCACCTGTTCAGAGAACATAGACAGGTGGTCCAAATGTTAACAGTGGGAGATTACAGATGTTGCTACAGAGGTGAAGAAGTCTTTGGTGGTGTAGTCAGAGTAACACATTCATTCAGATCAACACAAATCTTCATTGTTAAAGGGACAGGTCAAACCAAAATCAGACATTCAGACTTTTCCTCTTACCTGTAGTGCTTTTTGAAACATCTAGATTGTCTTTGTGTGAGTTTTTGTGCCAATTCTTGAAGGTATCAGCCACAGAGATGTCTGACTTCTTTTAGATATAATGGAATAGATGGCACTCAGCTTGTGGTGTTCAATGCAACAAAAATGCATTTGAACTTGAACTCAGGAGCAATGTCTGTGTGAAATCATGACCTGGTTACCCAGGATAACTCACACTGTTGTGAGCGGTTTCATATGGGAACTTTTTTTTTTTGTACCACTGCATGGAGGGAAGCACGCAGCTATTCATGAATAAGAGCTCGGCCAAGGATGGAGGACACCAATTATTTTTACATCCTGCACAGTCACGACCACGAGCCGCTGGTCCATGATTAGATGCAAGCGCAGCACTACAGTATGTGGGTATAAATTGGTAGAAAGAAAATAATTCCTACACGAAACTGCTCACAAACAAAGTCTGTGGATCATCTTGAGCAAACC
This sequence comes from Diplodus sargus, assembly GCA_903131615.1. Taxonomy (NCBI): domain Eukaryota; kingdom Metazoa; phylum Chordata; class Actinopteri; order Spariformes; family Sparidae; genus Diplodus; species Diplodus sargus. Next base: position 3,422,740 of record CAEMYA010000029.1, read on the forward strand.
AGGCAATGGTTTCTGGGAGAAGACATTGCTGTTGACTTCTTCAAATTCATTTTTGTGCTGCTTTGAGCACCACAAGCCGAGTACCATCCACTTCCATTACATTGGAAGAAGGCAGACATCATATGGCTGATTTCTCCAAGACTCCGCAACTGTCAGCGAAACAAACTAGACAGATAAATGCACTATGGGCAAGAGGAGAAAATATGTCTTTTTGATTTTTGGGGCGAACTGTCCCTTTAAGTGGATGTTACATAAACTCAGTTTGGATGACACATTATTAAGGAAATGTAGGCGTATATGAGGGTAGGCTATATACAGCATGCCAATGCCTATATCTATGTGCACATGTAGGTATCTATTAAAGTGCTGGTATGCTTTAGAGGTTCTTGTCCAGTGGTCAAAAAGCTTCAGAAACACCCTCCCTCCACAACGTTTTGACATCAGATGAGGGGGTGGAGTGGGAATATTTCTGTAACTTTCTCAAACGGATAATACACCATTCACACCCACTTCACTGTGTGAGTGGTCAGCGGTGCAAAGGCGAAATTGGCTCCGTTTTGTTCTTTATAACATGTCCAGTGGTTCATGGTTCATGGAGCACTTTTCTGTATTAATAGATCTGCATTGACTGATTTATTTGGTTGCTTGATAGCAGCAAAAAGAAAAGTTGTCAAGCTGTATCTCTATGAATATGTCCATAGGCTGAGCCTCAATGAGGTAAACCAATAGCAAAGCTCATGACAGGGTGAAGTGGTATTGAATGCTTATGCTTGGTTTAAACACAACTGATGGGTGTAATGTTCAACCGTCCCCCTCCTATTAGTTTCATTGGTGAAATGCTCCACAGAGCTGAGCTGCGGAGTCGTTGATAATTTTTCTTTGGTTGGTTCATTCCTATAAGCAGCCTCTTTCATGATACACACAGTCACTTGATCCTTTGTTAATATAAACATATGGACTGTAGCAGGTTTCAATGTATGCGCTATGGTCATCTGTGATGATGGATTGACCTTTCAATGTTTCCTTGTAGCTCGAGCTGTCCGCGTTGACAGAAAGTGGAACACGTACAACATAACTGAGTCCTGAATCATAAATTGAATTTAAGATTTCAGGAAAACAAAAGTTAAAATGTGGAAAGAGAAAAAAATGTATGATCCAGGATTAGTAACATGTATTAATAGCTGAGGGACTAGATCTTACTATTACTGTAGCTAATTAATGATGCACACATTTGGATTTATTTAATCAACCTGTCCTTCAGTCTATAAAATACCAAATACCCTGAGTGCCTGCTGCAGGATGGTACAAGGCCCAACCAAACAGCTGGATTTAACCGTTTTCTCTCCACATCTGGAAACATTCTAGGTCTTGACACGAACCCATGTCCAAACGAGCATTAGATGCTTCTGAATTAATATTTCATGCACGATCACCATTAAAAGATGCATGAGCAATTAAAAGTTAATGGATCACGTTCAACAAATGCTGCACTACTGCTGCTCATCTGTGACAGATTGTCAAAGTGTTTGCGTGTAATGGCATAGGGACTGAAAAACAACCTCATGTATTTGTTAAGTTACTTTTAATTTCACTAAGAATATCAGAACTCTGGATGTTAATATCGTATGGCAGCAATGTGTCTGTTCAAGCTGTTAACTTGTCTGACTGTGAGTCACATTGTCAGAACTGATTGTATGACGTTACAGAATTAATTTGTTTTTTTATTAGTTTATTTAAATCTGTTGAAAATAAACAACGGTAGGTTCACTGCTGTGGTATTTATTGGCCTACAAGGTTAGCTTTTAATGTTTGTGTTATTCTTCAGTATTGTCATCATTTCACACCAACTGGACAATGTGTTTAAGAATACATCCATGTTGAGGTTTTTGCTGTAATGCTAAATATAGCGTGTTGAATAAGACTGTGTCTGTCATGCCACCTAGTGGACGTTTGCGAAAAGGAAGCATGACCCCAAAATGACATGCAAACTGACTTGTTTACACGTTAACCTACAACTACTGTAATACAACAATACATAAATAAGCTGTTTGGCAGATAGAGAAGAAACTAAGTCTTAGGAGCGTGTTGTGTAACAACCTGAAACAAGCTAAAAATTACTGAGAGCCTCAGTTTGAACAAGGATCACGACAGCGGGAACAACACAAAATACTGAAAGTACTAGTGTAACATCATGTAATAGAAATATGAGGTCATGATGAAATCCTTAAAAAGCAGAAGTAGAACATATAAAAGCTCTGAGTGGACAGTGTTTACTTCTGCACAGACACTAGATTATTTGGGGAACCATTTCTACTAATCCCTGGGGGAGTGGGGGTCGGCTGTTGTTGAAGTGAAGTGTCCGTGATACCACGTGCTGCTCGTGCTGATGAATGGGTACAACCTGCACGTGTGCGTGCGCATATCAAAACATACAGTCCTCATGGTGAGGCAGAAGGTGTCATAACGTGACCCGAGGCCACACCGACTGCAGCAGATCCAGTTTCCCCTGCGGAGACACGAGTCACATGGAAACACAGAGAAGTGACAGGCAGCAGCCTCCAACTGTCAGCTGGATGACACACCGAACATCACCGCACAGTTGAATCACGCTTCAAGCGCTGTAAGATAGAGAGGCTTATGAAATGTATCCCAACACAGTTGACATTAAAAGGTGCAAAACGTAAATGTTTGAAACCAAAATGTTCAATAGAATGAAGCAATAACAGCATTGATGTTATATTAAAAGGCATCCGAGCTGTAGAGATTCCTACTGAGGTTATACCAGCAGAGGCAACACTCTGATATAAAGTATAGCTCATGCCTCTGGAGCTTAGCCAACTCCCCGACCTCCCACTCACTCCTCTCCCATTTCACAAGTCTGTCAACACCGGTCTACAAATCTTCTCTTCCAGATGCGAGAAAACATGTTTGTTTGGTACTGACCCCAGCCAAGGTCACACCATCCTGAAAAACATGTAAAACATAAAAATAGTGATGCAATATAATCATTACCTCTAATCGTGATTTTAAAAAATGATTTTAAAAGAATTGCAATATGGTTTTGTTCCTGCATTTCGCAGCCCTGAGTAGATCCTTACAGAAGATGTTCAAAGTTGAGGAATAAAGGCAGATAAACAATCTATAATGGCATGATAAAATGAAGGGCTGTGAATTCTTGACTTCATATTTGTGAACATAATTTATTTACATCATACAATTTATTCTGTTTTATTGGAGGATTACGCGCACTGCAGTATATAAATAAAGATGTTTGTACAAACTTGCATAACTAAAGGGTAAAAAACAAAACAGATTAAGCAGCTGGACCAAAAAAAAAAAAGAAATCAACCAAAAACTGAAAGTTATTAAGAACCTACGACGACGGGTCTCACTAAATCACCATGGCACACAACCACTTAGCCTCATACGGTGCTCATACAACCAGCCGTCCACATCTACTCCCACAAACACTCCCAACGCTGTGAATTTTGTCGGCTCACATTAAAAATCAAGGAAACATTCAATAGTGAAGTAAAAGATGAAAAGATTAGTGGAGCTAAACCCTTCCAAAGGCAAAAATTAATACAAGTTTAGGCTACTTGTCATACAACAACACACGGCATACACTTTCTGGAAAACAAAAAAGGAAACAAACTAACAAAATGTGACTTCAGTGGATGGTTTCAAAGACCTAAGACGCAGGAAGTCCACGTGCCTGCCATCCAGATCCCGGGCACAGAGTGGGTCGCGGCATTCAGCCGAGATCAACAGGAGGGAGAAAGACGTCACTGTCAAACTATGTTGCATTTCCAGTCCCGTGCACACGGCAGGAGGAAAGGAATATGAGCCGGCTAGAAAGGGCTCGCGACAAAGTCTCTTCTTCAAAGTCTCTTTGTAGTACGTTTGTGGAGCTGTGTGTCAACAGGGGCCAGAGAGGACAAGATTCCTGCGGCACAGAGAAGCATT
>CAEMYA010000029.1:3426969-3468698 GCA_903131615.1 Diplodus sargus
GATAAAAACTTACCAGGACGCAAAGTCTGACAAGTAAGGAGGGTTCGACTGACCAAAAAGAAAAGAAACCACAGGACGACATCCTTTTTTTTGCTACTCAAGCCAGCAGAGAGCAAGCACGGCTGAGATGGTGCCATCAGCCAACAGCAGTAACAGTCTGAGAGTCTGAACAGGCTCGAGTGTCCAAACTCTTTCCAGGCAAAGTTCAAGCGATCTCAGGGGGAATCACAAAACAGACTGGGCAGCCATCAACAGCGTTTTCTAAAAGGGGCAGTAACTTTTTCTTCAGCAAACACCCTCAGTCGCTTATATGGACCCACCTTCATCCTCACACAAAAACATTGTTAAATACAACCTTTCAAAAGTGTTAAACTCACACACAAACAAGAATGAAAGCTGAAAATATAAGTGAACTTTCATGCACTGGGGAGAAAATGCTGAATGTGTAACAAACTAGGGGTGGGAACAGGTCCTTCAGACAGAAAGTTGGGCTCAAGTTCATGTTTTTTTTTAAAGCCGGTCGCTCCCAGTATTCAAAGTCAAACTGAGAGTCTTCTTCATATTCTCTGGATTTTGTCGGCAACAACAACAGGGTTCTCCTTGCGAATCTTGTCAGCAGCTTCGGTTCTGTAGTCATACGGACAGTTGTGCTTATCAGAGTAACGGTGAAGTCCGCAGAACAGATTCCCACAGCGGCAGTCAAAACCTGAAACACCACAACAGAGGACATACCGAGTCAAATCAATGACAAGTGTTCACAGCAGCAAACCCCCCCAAACTCTACACGTCCAGGGACAATGATGTCAAAAAATCATAACTGATGATGATGTGATCCGTCCAAGACATTAGACTTTATCGATACCTTTTCACAGGGTCTTTTATGCAAGAACTTATTTTAATGGCTCCAAAGAGGAACATTTGCTTCTAGGAAAACTGAAATCAATAACTTCTGAACAGATATTAATACTATCTGCCTGTCCTTTTTGGCTGTTTGTTTCACTGTTTTCATCAGATACTAGAAAAGGCTTATCTGCTTTTGCATTCTGCTGTGGACTGCGTGTCAAAATGGCAGAAAAGCATAAAACTTGCTGTGTAATGGCTCTGCTTTGACCACAATGTAGTGGCATTCTCAGCCAGAAGCAAGGTTGCTACCTAGAGCAGAGTCATTGTTCAGCAACAAAAAATGCTCCAGTTTGAACCCATTCTGCCTCATAAATCACCATATATATTCTAATCGGGGGAAAAAAAGATTTTTTTAATCTGTGCCATTTCATACCTGTAAGGCCAACCTTCTTGCGGCACATGAAGCAGCGATTCTTCTTGGGTTTCGGGGGCTCTGGGGCTTTGAAGTCCTCACTGCCAGCAGTGGAGGGATGGGAGGCAGAGGATGTGGGCTGACTCAACACTGGAAACACACGAGAAAAATACATGAGCTTTCTTACTATCCTACACACCATTATATAAAAAAAAAACATGCACATACACAAGGGGGACTAAAGATCCACTGGTGAATGTAAATGGGGGAGGATTAAGATTTTGGTATGTGCTAGGGCAATTTTAAAATATGACATTTTCTACAAATTATAGATTGAATTAGCCAAAAACAAATGTTTCAATGACCACACCGTACTCAACTGGTAAGCTTGCAAGTGTGTTGGTGTAACCTGTGTAACTGGTATAAGTACATATCGTCTGTGATAAATAACAGGTCCATATTTAGTACCTACCTGGCTCTGTGAGCTCTACTTTGGTCCCTGAGGCTCCTTTCTCCTCACAGGACAGACTCATCTCAGTCATCTGCTGTGTTACTGAAACGGCTGCTGAAGCTCCACTGCAAAGGATAAATAGGACACATTAAAAGAAGAGTCACATATACTAATAGGTATGTATTTATTCGGGGTTTATGGAGTTTTCCCATCAGATTGCATTTATAAGAAGAGCCCACATAATTGAGCCAATGAGGAACTATTCATCCACTCTGAAGTTGGAACATTCTTGATAGCACTGGAGTTGTTAGAAGGCAGTAAAATAAACTTTTGTGGATCCTCTCACCTGAGAACCTCGCTGGCAGCAGCCTCACTGGCGGCGGCAGCAGCAGCAGCAGCTTCAGCTTCAGCAGCGGCAGCCTCAGCCGCCACCTCAGCAGCAGCGACTGCAGCGGCTGCAGCATTGTTCAGAGTGGCCTCTAACCTCTGGATGGCAGACACCTCAGCGGTGGGGCCACTGCCTGAGGGAGAAACGTTTCACCGCATGTTACAGTCAGACACAGAGGTTGGGAGTTTTGCCCTGTGTGCAAATGGAAACAAAGGGAAACTGTGACAGACACAGCAGGTCTTACCCAAGGCACTCAGAGTACTGACTCCGCCATTGTTTTGTCTTGACAGGTGCTCCTTATGGCACACAGAGCACATGCCATTAGTCCTAGGGTTGCCATAGAAACCACAGCCGGTAGGACAGAGCATAGGAACTGGGCTTTGATTGGTCTCCTGGGCCATAGCGATGTCTGCCACCTGGTGAGCTGACCTGGGGAAGCAAACAAAAGACACCGGTGGAGTGTGTGATTATGACCAACATACAAAAAAGTTTCAATATCCTGGTACAGAGTTTGAAAGCCATTTTCAGAGCAAATATATGCATTACAGAGTTCAAAACAGTGTCGTTTCACTCTAGGCTGTAGTCCCTCAAAGTCCAATTCACCTCTCGCTCAACACAGTCCTACCACACCAGGTTGTGGTAAGTAATGGGTTTAGTGCAGGGATGGGCCTTCTGATGATATCAAATCAAGATCGATTTTTAAGGTTTCCACAAATGCTTCCTTTCAGGGGCATCATATATATTGCAGGGTTTAGTGTTTAGTGCCCTCTTACGTCTGTTTCCAAACTTCACATTACATTATTAACCAGCAGATCTGTACTATGTGTACAAACTAGAAGAGTGACGTAGTCAACTAGATGGCCGCACCAATCGGATTAGTTACTTCAAAAAAGGGATAAGGAGCTTGTGCCAGAACCGCCTCTATGGCAAAACTGGGTCTTAAAATGGTTCAAATGGAGAATTCCATAGGCTTTAGATTGTGATGAAGTTAATTGTGATATTATCTGGACAGATCGACTGCCCCTAGTTTAGAGAGCCATTAACAAATTCTCACATCTGACGTGTCTGGGCTTGGCTGGTTCAGCTGCTGAGCAACTTCAGGCAATTAACACATTACAGTATCTTCTGCTTTTCACAAAGTCATCAAATAACGTTGTACAATCACTGATGACAACTGACAGAAGCCTCTCTCTCCTGTCAGCTGATCATTCAAGAGTTGAAAGGGAGAAAAAAAACTTGCTTGCTGCTGCATCACTAAATGGTTTAACATGCTATCTGAGTGATGAGATTATCATGTGATGAGACACGACATGGAGAGGGCTGGGCATCTATCTATTTCTGTTCAACCATGGTTAAGATCTACATTGAATGCAAAGAGCTGTTTTGGTCTTTGCTGATGAAGACCGCGAGATGTGATCGAGATCATCATTATCACCCAGGTGTTAACTTTTTATCGTTTGGCTTAAACTGCTGATGTTTCGACAACATTCGACATATTTGGTAGGAGATAAAATGTTTGTCTAAAAATCTGAATGCTTAGCCAGCGTCGATAGGATTACCAGTTACTCCAAGTTGGGAAACAGGAAGTATGAGGCCCCTCTTTTCTGGTAAAGTTAACCAAGTAAACAAGAACTTGACTCCGACTAATAATTACATATAAGGAAGTTGATCACAAGAGGGGGGTATTTATGATCATAGATTATAAGACACGGGGAAACCATAAACATTGCAATGTTTCCGGTGAATTGCATCAGAGGCTTCCTCCTCTTCATTACTGCAAGCTGCAGCTTCACGTGTGTGTGCCTGCAGACTGCAGTGATCCACGCAGCTTCCAGGCTCACATGGACCTGTGTGTGGTGGCTTCCCTCTCTCACAGCAGTGCAATGTGACACTGTGATCTCAAGACACGCGCACGAACACACACACACACACACACACACTCACGGGTTGCCTCAATACAGTAAGGCGGTGAACCCGTCTATTTATAGACAACCTCGAGAGTCGTGCAAACAGAGCTGGTGTCATGCCAGAATGTGTATCGTTATCCGAGCAGGTTTCCACCATCAAAGATCCCATCAGCTTCCTGACCAAAGGGAGACAGGTGGCTTCAAAATCCTGCATAGTCAAGACCGGATTCATACGTTCTGCTGAACAGATCCTGTCACGGTGACAAAATTCAGCAAGAACAGCTGTAGTTAAGATAAAGAGGCGAGCACGTTCATCACCGAGACAAAAGCCAAAATCACCTACTAGCTCGAGATGAAGTGGTACTGGGGGAATGCTAACGGCAGACTCCCAACTCAGTTATCCTCCCGAGACTCAATAACCCCCTCTCCAGATAGATGTGCTCAGTGAAGATTGTTTGAGCGATCAATACTGTTTACCTCGGCGCCAGCCCTCGCTCGCTTCCCGACAAACACCGGGCCACAGCAGTGTCACTTCTACAAATCCACTGAGTCATGCTAGCAAGCTAATGGCTGCTGCCAACATCTCACTCTGATAAACTATGCTACATGAACAGCACGGACCAGGCTAAATCGACCCAGCGTAGAGTGTCCAAAGCTCACAGTTAGAAGAAACACAAACAAAGCACACTCCAGCACTACAGTTAGTTAATTGACTCGTGAGCTAACGACTGATAGCCACAACAACCGTGTGAGCAGATTCTCGTGATCTCGCTAATGTTAGCATGCTAACTTGGAGGTTAGCTTAACCAGAAAACTGTTAGCATTGTTGTTGCCTTTGCTTTGTCTCTTCTTTGTTTTTGTTCACAACACACGCTAAACTTGTATCTTGACATTAACTTATGACACAGTGCCTATGCATGTATCACCCTGCGAAATAGTTGTTATTTTTATTACTGTTAAACAGATACATCAAATAATAGTTAAACATTGATATAGTTAGCCAACAAGATGTCTCACGTTATAAGTCTACAGATGCTGATGGAGCTGCTAGCAGATTAACTTTAGGCAGGTAAAACAACGTTACACAGTGATTTAACTAGCTGGGCAGGGTGGTGTGGACATAAACAGACACTCTCGTGTCAATGTCAGATTTTATAAGTGAGTTGTATTTAATTTACGAAAACCTCGCAGTTGGAGAAGGAAAGTTTTCAGCGACACGTGCTAACCAAACAGAACATTCCTTTAATCCTCGCAGGCGAAGTAAAGCTACGCCATCATTACGTTTTTGACTAGACCAAACACTTTCAACAACAGGTCTGGCTTTAAGGTTGATTGTGTTGGTGTCTCACTGCCCACTTGGGAAACTTCACAAACAACCACGTAGGCTAACTTAGCTGGCTTTAATATGAATAGTTAACTTACCTTCTGTGTCTGAGAAACGTTTCTTCTCGAAACTTTTTGGATTGACCGAAGAACTAACTAGGTTTTACTAAGAGGTGACTCTCTAGGGCCGTCTAGGTACGTCGATTTTAGTGCTTCTCTTTTCAGCCTTCTCACGCAACTCCACTCCGCCTGGGAGTACCTTGGGCGAATGTCGTTGACGTCCTCTGCTCTGTCGCTGATTTGTGGTAGCATCTGTTTTGCTTTACGTGGTGCGTTTGCGTCCTCCCTTGTTCCGGTGAGACGTCACGGAAATTGTGACCCTTTGATTGGAAGGCAGGGGTGTTGAAGATGATACCCCTCCCCTTCCGGTGTGCCGCAAAAGATTTGTTGATTCATTGCTTTTACCGAACATAAACCCTGTCCTAAAGATAGACAGACCGTAGCTCCGACTCCAGTCTAGAGGATTAAAAATCAATGTTCATGTAGCCAGGAAGGATTGACAAAGACGTGCTGTTCGTAGATCAGACTAAACAAGTTTATGAGAGGTGTGTTGCCTTCAAATGCTCCTCGTAAACTTCAGTTTATTTTATGTTCATCGTTCAACTGGGATTGTTCGTTGAGTTTACTCTGTCTGACCTTCGTCCTGTTAGTTATATCTTCCCATGGACAGCCCGGCGACATGAAAAATCCTCAGGCCAGGGTCAGGCCTATGGATCAGCTCGGCTGGACACAGTACTGTGATCCAAGCCTGTAACCGAATCCTTTTTGCAATGCCCATCCCAAGACAGGCATTTACACAAATTCCCCAAGAAAATAAATACAAAAGAGGGAAACACTGATATAATAAAACTGGATGTCAACGACCAGTTCATTTATGTTTTTGTCACTTATCTTTTAAAGTTAATCTCATTCCTGATCCATTTTGAGTTCTGTGGGAAAGGAGTTCCACATATTGATACCCTGAATAGCTGCATGCTTGAACCTATATGAAGACCAGTGTGACAATTTGAAGACATGTTTGGCTGAAGGAAACCTCTGTTGACAGAAAATCAGGGGTGCCCTGTTAGTTAGGAGGTGTGTTGCCCAATCTGTGCGAATTATAAGGGGTTCATTAGTTCTTCATTGGTCACCACAAAAGATGAAAAGTTGCAGGACTCGAAGCCATCAGCCCCTCCGATTAAATGAAATGTTCCTGATAAATATTTTTTAAGTAGTACCACCATAAAGGTCAAATCGATTAGGTAAAACAAGGGAAGAAATAAAGACACAACAATTATTTCAAGCTATTCAATATTACTACTACTACTACTACTAATACTACTACTACTACTACTACTACTACTAATAATAATAATAATAATAATAATAATAATAATAATAATAATTTACTTGTATAAAACCTTAAAAACAGTATGGTAACAGCAGTATTCCACACACTGAATTTCATCAATAGGGTTGCCAAGCTCTTATCTTTTTCTTAGAGTTATACTTTAGAATTGCTGACAGTGTTCAGTGAGGCCTAATGTCTGTGTGCATGTTCTTATGTGGGGGGAGGTAGTAATTGCGAAAGGAAATCCTTGATCCGTCTGATTGCGGATTAGTTGCCAAACTCAAATACATGTAATCTAGGGTTTATCAAACAGCACATGTAAACCCGTTAAACTACCGATTTTTTTATTCATACAATAAACCCAGCATAGCATTTTCCTTTTTTTCAGCAAGTACAATTGTTCCATAATTTGTTCGTTTATGGGAAGGCCAGAATAAAAAGTATATACGATTTAGAAAGTGTAGGGATAAAAGCAAAGCAGGACCTGACAGGAAAAGGAAGTGTGGACAAAAAAAAAAAAAAAAAANGGACGTGACCAGTGGTTGTCTGGGTAACGCATTTGAAACAGATGCGCTCGACCAATCAGATGTTTGCAGGATTCTGAGCGCAGCCAATCAGGTTGAGGCGAGCGAGGATTTAAACCAAGACACCGAAGCTACAAAAAACTACACGGCATCAGCCTCCATTACGAGTCACAGTCTTTTTGTTGAAGCAGTGCACGTTTCGAAATGGCTCTTCGAGTAACCAGGGTAAGCATTTCATTTGTATTTCTCTCTGTTTTCTTACTTATGCCAGGAAAGGTATTCCGAACAAAGATTCCCGTATTGAATGGTCATTATTTTGTTAAAATACCAGCAATGTTTAGAGCTCTCGTGCGTCGCTGCGGGCTCTGCTCTCGTGCGTTCCGTTGTAACGTTAGGAATGCGAATTAGGGAGACATGGCAAGCCCTTTATATAAACGAACATGATTTAACTTGTATGGCTAAATATTTGAATTTCTCTACAGAACCGCTTGGCTTCTACCAGGAATGACCTAGGTGGAAAGGCCTGCTCGGTCACCGGGCCTTCACTGAAGCCTCGAGCTGCGCTTGGAGAAATCGGAAACATCGCAGTCAACAAAGAAACGCAGAAAAAGGTAACAATGACATCTAATTTGTGTACACTGTATTCAATTTCTGATGGAGGATGGATGGTAAATCAACTTAATTTCGCAGTGCACACGCACTTAAGCATGCATTCTTTAAAAAAACAAATGGGCTAATTATACACCCAGAATTATTTGTATGTTGGCTTTTGATGTCTCATAAGTAAAACGATCGGAAGCTGTACTCAATGAGACTCAAAATGTTGTAGAGCAAAGGAGGGTGTTGGCAAACAACTTGATGCACATGTTTGCAGGGGTGCATCTACTATATTTCAGTGATTTTTGGGCCCTAGAATGCACTTGGAATGTTCAGAGCCCAATGTAATGCATTTTTAAATGGCTCTTTATGTCTAGTGATCAAACATCATACATTTCATGAGTCTGCAAATTGTTTGGAACCAGCTAATGTTTACAGTTTTAAAAAATGCTTTGACTTCACTAATCTTTCTTTCTAGACTGTCAAGACAGAGGCCACGAAGAAGCCCAAAGTCACAACCAAAGTTGAGAAAGTAGTTGCTGTTGAACCACCAAAAAATGTGGCTCCTGTTAAACCTGAGCCAGAGGTGCAGGTGAGTTAGTCACTGGCTATCTGCTCATTAAACACAAATGACTGCTGCTTTTTTTTCTTTTTGTGTGTTTTTTTTTATTTTTTTATTTATTTTTTTTTATAAATACTCATGTTGGCTTTCAACTGTTCCAGGTTCTTCCAGAACCAGCATCCCCCACTCCAATGGAGACTTCAGGCTGTGAGCCTGCTGACCTCTGTCAAGCATTTTCAGACGTCATCCTGCACACGGCTATCAGGGATGTGGACGCAGATGACTACGAGAATCCCATGCTCTGCAGTGAATATGTGAAGGACATCTACAAGTACCTTCGACAGCTTGAGGTAACCAATGTTCAAGCTCGTTTTCTCTTGCTACATAGTTCCCCTTTGGATATTTAACCCATTTTCCTGCCACCCCAGGTTGAGCAGAACATTAGACCCACTTATCTGCAAGGCAAGGAGGTTACCGGCAACATGCGGGCCATTCTCATTGACTGGCTTGTACAGGTGAACCTCAAGTTCCGTCTGCTGCAGGAGACTATGTACATGACTGTGGGAATCATTGACCGCTTTCTTCAGGTGGGTGACTTTATCAATCTTTTGTCACTTGAGCCAAAAATGCCAGCTGTTTATAAATTTGCCACACCGTTTTCTAAATCATGTATTATACATCCATCAGGACCACCCAGTCCCCAAGAAGCAGCTGCAGCTGGTTGGTGTGACCGCCATGTTCCTTGCTTCCAAATACGAGGAAATGTATCCCCCTGAGATCTCCGACTTTGCCTATGTTACGGACAAGGCCTACACCACCGCCCAGATCCGAGACATGGAGATGACAATCCTGCGGGTACTAAAGTTCCAGCTAGGACGCCCTCTTCCCCTGCAGTTCCTCCGACGGGCCTCAAAGATCTACGAGGTCTGTTTCGTTCTAATCCGGCCAAAACCTGACTTCTGAAACATCTTATCAGCCACTCATGTCCATTCCTGACTTGTCTCCCCAAGGTGACTGCTGATCAACACACCCTGGCAAAATACCTCCTAGAGCTGACCATGGTCGACTATGAGATGGTTCACTTCCCACCTTCCATGGTGGCAAGTGCTGCTTTGGCTCTTACCCTCAAGATCTTAGATGCTGGTGAATGGGTAAGTGACTTCATTAAGAGCTTTATTTTATCCATATCGGCTGCATCTCTTAAACCTTTTCAAGTCTACCTTGCGTTTTCTTTGACACATCCCAGTATAGTGGGTTTTTTTTTACCCAACTGCCATATTGGCATTTCTATACTATAGTTCAATGATTTTTATTAACTTGGTCAGCTTAATGGGTTGGCCGTGTCATAAAATTGTGGTTGCTTTTCTAAACGGTTCAATATCACCTCAGGATGTGACGCTGCAGCACTACATGGACTACACAGCAGAGAGTTTGATTCCTGTGATGGCGCACATCGCCAAAAATGTGGTAAAAGTGAACGAGGGACTGACCAAACACATAGTAAGTGTCAAAACCTGCATTGCCATGCTGTGACTTGCCTTGACTTCCATCAACTGTTATGCAACTCATCAATGGCACAACATTGAATGACCTTGATTTTTCTCCCAGTGTAACTCCTTTTCGATGTACCTTAACAATATTGTGTTCTTGCAGGCCATTAAAGGTAAATACTCGACTTCGAAGCAGATGAGGATCGCTACCATCCCACAGCTCAAATCTTCAGTGGTGAAAGATCTTGCAAAGCAAGTCACCCAGTGAGAGGACTCAATGTTTTTAGCACCATGTGCTGATTTGTACAGTTTTAACTTAAACTTTTATCGTGACCTGAGGGATCAGCACGCTAAGGACCATGACAGTGGTTTGCATGTTTAACCAACTGAAATCGTGTGGTTTTTTACTGACCATTTCAAAGCCTGTTGCAAGATTTGTTTTCCCATGTCAAGTCTTGGTTTTCTAGCATGTAACACCTGCAGATCTTGTGACACATGCTTTTAAAATGGTCAGATGTAACGGGTGCAGTGGCCTGGTGGGGCACTCCCTATTTTTATAAAAATGGGATCATTTCTTAATGTGTGAATGTAAAGTATTTGCTGTACTAAATTTTACTTGTCTTTTTAAATCTTCTATTAAATGGTTTCTGAAAATCTCCCTTGTCACTAATTTTGACCACCACTAGAGGCTGCACTTGCCTCACATTGGTTCTCAGGGCCACTGCTTCAGCAGATGACCTGCACTGAGGTAGTGAGTCAGTTTCTATCTTGGATAACTGCATGTCAGGTTTTTGAACAAAAAGCCCTGATGTGAACTAGGTGCAAGTACCAGTGTCGCTTGGTTTTACTGAAGCATCCAAACGTTAACTTGGGACATGGCCCCTTTTACACTCTCTTTTCCCATGTAGCTCAAACTAAGTTTCCCCCATAATCAGTGCTGTACAGGTAATGGAGCTAGACAGGCCTCACTGGCTTTTTGCAAGCTTATTTGGTCAGATGACAAAGTTGCAGAATTGCCATGAGGTAATTGGGATAGAAAGTTCCACAATATTGCATTCACATCAGCAACTACAAACAGGATGACAGAATATACTGTCTGTAAACAGTGTGCACACTTCAACAGTCTCATCCCTCTGGTCTCAACTGAACTTGAATGCAGTGGGTTTTTTTTTTACAGAAGACGAAAGTACTTTGTCTTTATGTGCATATGCTTGTACTGAAGTAATCAAGATCTACCTTAATGTTTAACTATCAGAATATTTTTTTGAAATCATTGGCTCTGTCCCAAATAAACTTATGTACTATTAAGAGATGTGTTTTGACCATCAGGGTCACCGTAGAATGTAACATCTGTCTTGTCACAGTAGGAAAAGCGTATTTCTAATAACACTTACAATTGCTCTGTTCAAGTCAAGAATCGTAGTCATGAAAGTGAGCCAGCATGAACAATACCAGGAAACTGAAACAGATAAATGGAATTTAGTCATTAATTTTATCATCACCTCTGCCAAGGAGGTTATGCCTTTTAACCGTTTGCCTGTTAGTTGGTTTGTCAGGATTACACCAAAAAAAACACTAAAGATTTCCACAAAGCTTGAAAGGACGTCTGAGCCCAGAATAAACCCCAGTGACCTATGATGTGGAGTCTTTAAAAAGTCTTTAACATTGCGAGTAAGGGCATTTTTTTCACATTCTTATATTCTAAGGTAAATATGTCTGGATCTTGATGGAAAAAAAATCTGCCGTGTTTAGGTGAGTGAAAACAAATTAATGCAGATCCTAGATCTGGTCAGCTTAATTATGGTCGAGCAGTTATGGGTGGTTTCAAATTATGTGGTGCTATTGAATTTATATAATAAGGCCTGATTGAATTGAAGGGGACCGGAGGGCCTTGGTGGAGGTATGCTTTCCATACTGCAATAAATCCAAATATTTTCAATGAAAACAGCCTGTGAGGATTACAGCTTTACAGCACCAGTGGAGCTGCTATTTTTTATATTCACTCAGTTTATTTTCCAGAAAAAGTGATCTAACTGCTTCGATTCATTGTGACACTTGTCAGCATCATAATCTTACAATACGTGTAGATCTCATGTAAACCATGGGTGCAAAGGCTCCTCACAACATCAATTACATCACATCAAGCCACAAGTATTTAAGGCTAATGGACAGAGCAGAGTGGGGGCTGTTATCACTTTAACCCATTCACAGCTGAGACCCTGGAGGAACTGAGCCCCCCTATCCATCCTCCCATCCCCGGGGAGACGCCACGAGAGCTTTGTGTAAAGACCACCTGCCATCTGCACGGTGTGAGTCACTCTACATCATCGGGATCATGAGGCCATCGCTCCTAAATGCCTGCTGGATAACAGCTTGATACATCTGCTGCTGTAAAGGCTGGGACCAGAAATCATCTGCCACTGAAAGAGAAAAAAAAACAACATAATTTGGCACTGGGTTTGGGTTTATTGTAGTTCCTAATCAGAGTTCATATGTAATATGAGGAGTAACTTTCACTGTCTTGTGTGGTAGCATCACAGCCAAACTATGCGTTGATAGCTTAATTATATAATGCAAAGCACTGAATCTTAGCTGTACATCTGTTAGCTGACATAATGGCATATGTATAGGCAGTAACACTGACACCTTCAGAGCACATCCCTATTATCCATCCAGCCCTGAGCCTTCTGTTGTTTTCCACGGAGACACGTGATAATTAGGCTCAGTTATCCTGCAAAGCCGGGCTTTTAAACCCACAGATCATACCGAGAATTCATACTTGGAGGCTGAGGTCATGACTGGGCAGCCATATCGGTTTACAAGACAGATTCCTCCTGTGCGGGGCTCCAAACCATACACTTGCAGCTGCCTGGAACGCTGCTTGGCCTTTCTGACAAAGACTCAGCTGTGTGACATTTATTATGATGGAAAATTTAACACAGTGGCTGTGAAGTTCAACACAACTCAGATCAATTCAACTCAGTAAATCCAAATGACAAAAAAAAAAAAACGAAACAGATTTCATCACTCAACCCTTGGGGTATCTAACCATACAAATAGTTTTGGTTTGATGTCTGGGATTAAAGGACTGCCTCTGAGACTCCTGCCTCTACGCCAGAACAGTATTTTGTGGTGATCAAGACGTGAACAAATTATTCTCAATTATTTTTACAGAAACATGTCCTTCACTGTCAGCACATTGATAAGCCATAGATTACTGAACAACTGTAGTTAAAAAAAGGAAAAACAGCATTACTCATGTTCTCCTTCTTTAATGAGGATGACAGGCCTAGTGATCACAGCTGTGATAGACCTCTCACACACCGGGACACGTCGCTACAGGCGCAGGCCCGTCAATAACACCCAAGAAAAGTGTGTTGGTCGTAGCAGCGTGGTGCGCCAGTGGAGTGGGGCTGCGAGCACAACCTGCCCATCAAATGCGATAAATGGGAAAAAAGTGGTGCGACATCGCTGGGAGTGAACAACATACCATAGAAAAAGTATGGTTTTGCTGCCGATGCAAGTTGGTGCAATTGGCCACATCAGAGAATCCATGTTTGCCTCCTTTCCAATGCACGGAATGGCTTGGCTTAAATCCATTTGCTCTGAACCTCTCTTGAAGGTTTTCTATTAGTTATGGAAAGTACCTGGTTCCTGGCCTGTTTTTTGGCATCCAGCTAAAAGTTCACTGTGTGCGAATTTCAATCTAAAGCGTAACATTTTTTTGACTCAAACTAACAACAGAATGTGAAGAAATAACAGTTTAGACATCATATTAAACATTTCTATGTATTGTGTTGAAGAGAGATACTGAAGTTAATAAACTGCTTGCTAACCAGCTAGCTTCAGGCCTGAAAACGTCCTTCTCCCTGCAGTCCAGGGCTCCTGTGCAAGCGGCGTAGACACCAACAGTCCCCTGGTAGATTGGCTAGCTGCGTGGCTAACTGAGCTAACAGCTGCTACAGTCACAGACATATAAACAGAGTAGAGTTAGCAGCAGTTAGCAGTTACTCTGTTGATATACTGCCTCTGTTTGTATAAATCCAAGCCAATTCTTATGTATTGTACCCCCTGCTGGAAAAACCAGAATAGACCAGCACCAAAACACAACATATGCTGGTCTTTACAAGCAAATGTTTTGTTTTGGTGCTGGTCTATTCTGGTTTTTCCAGCAGGGCCTTTAAAGTTGGAGTCAGATCAGAGAAGAGAATCACTACCTGCATGACACAGAGGGACCAGAGTCGTGTCTTCACCTGCCCTTTTTTTCTACTTGCTGTGAAAAACAGCTGCATACAGAGAATCAAGACCACTATCCCTTTGGTATATTCTCCATTGTCCCTGTGTTTGTGTCACGGGGAAGATGATGCCACTGCAGTTTCACACCTCATTGCTATGATGATCAGATAAGAATCTTATCATCGCTATGTGTAGCGGAAAACACAATTAGAAAAAGTGCATGCTACCAAAAGTGAGTCAAGTCAAGTTCAGCCAAGCTGTATCATGCAGCGGAGGCTTTGGATCTACTTCACTGTTACACATATAAACAATAAGGCAGACCCAAGACCCACTGCAATACAACGGGACCCTACCTGACCTGATTTGACTGGCAGGGAATTTTAACAGCCATTTATCATTCCAGGACACTGCGTCCTAAAGAGTTGATCCCCTCATGATCTACTGACTTTTGTTGACAATTTTTTTTTAATTGGAATATCTTTCAATAAAACCATCTTGCTTATGGTATTCATGTCCCCATCAGGATGAAATGTAACAACTCACGTAGCATGTTTTCTAACGCCATCAACAGGTCAAAACTTCCATTTGTCCAATACTTTGCTCTATAACCAAACAAAGACGTTCACATCTGCCTCCGCTGTACTTTGCCATTAGTGCAAAATAACAAATGTAAGTTATCTCAATTTAGCGTATGAGCATGTTAAACATACCCGATTACCATCAACATGTTATCGTTGCCAGTGTGAGCCTAAATCCACTGTCGTTTTTGTTACCTTTTCGTATTTTTAGTAGCCAGTGTAGGGGAGGGTGAGTCGAGGGGCATTTCGCTTGTTGCAATCGGTAGATGCCATTTAATCCTGCACACTGGTCCTTTAAATCATAACACTGTACAATCAAAGAAATCACACTAACTTGACGGCCTTACAAGATCTCCACTCACATTAACAACCATTCTGCGACAACAATCTGAGAGCGTTTGCACATTCATACACATTTAAGTGTCCTTAAAGCCCAAACGCTTTCTTACCTCTTTCATGTTTATTCAAGCGCTCCCCATTAAATGAATTTGCGAGTCAGCACTGAGGTCCAGAAAGAATGCAAAGCTTGGCTTCAGACCTCTCAGTATTTCGGCAATACGGATCTCACCCTCAAACAGATCGTCCAAGACCAGAGTCAAGAGTTTGGAACTCCGTCCCAGTCTAAACATCGTCCAAGATGGCCAGAGATTTAACAAGTGCACCCTTCAAAATGAGTCAAAGCCCATTCTCACCTCCCGTCCACCAAGTCTGCATGTCTCTATTCAAGATGACAAAGTCAAACAAACAGCCGGCCCGTGGCAGCACTGTTAGGGTTTCTGTGGGGTGCTAATAGGTTGGCAGCTGGCAAGCAGAATGAGGCCTCTGGGCTTGCCAGTGGTATGAAGCACAAATAAACACAGGGGCATTCATTTTCACAATTTATAGATTTTCAAATAAAAAATCATGTGCTTCCTGAACTTTACTGACCTCGTACGCTCTGTGTCGCATGAAGGAAAGAAAGGCTCCCATTGTGGCCTGAACAGTGGAGTGTTTTAGCCAGGTGTGAATGGGATTTTCTCCAGACCACCTTACCATCTCCGTGTACGGTTTGAAGGCGAGAAGGAAGTCATCTTCCCCTTCTTCAGGGCTACGCTTTCTTGTTTGTTTAATCACCACGGACAGGAGAACAGTGTGTTTTCTTTTACAAAGCCGGAGCTTTGGGAGAGTACTTTGGAAGTAGAGCAGAAAAGCTTTGACATTGTCATACTGATGCCAGAGATGGACTGAACAAAGATCAGAATCAGCTGAATCCGAAAAACAAAACATCTCAAAACTATTTACATTAATTCAGTTGTCCTGTCCCCTGTGTACTCTGTAAATCATTTGACAAAAAAACAATCACCCCAAGGTTCATTAAGTAGCTGTTCAGCTGCTGTCTATAATATCACACGTTTTTCATCAGCATGAGTAACTTTTTTGTGAACTTCTCGTCGATGTTGGCATGAATATTGATCTTCAAAGTTCATGCTTGCCCTTAAAATAGCAGTCGTCAAGATAAAGTCGTTTGAAGGTCCATCTAGAAGCTGTTCTGGTGCTTTCTATAGTGTCACGTGAGCTTCATCAGAACACTGAAAGCTCCCATGTTATGCTCATTTTCAATTAAGTTCATTTGGGTGTCTGCTAAAAAATGTTTACATGCTTTAATGTTCAAAAAACACATTATTTTCTCATGCTGCCCATTGCTACAGCACCTCTATTCCCCTTCTGTCTGAACTCCCCATTTTAGTTCCTGTCTCTTTAAGATCGTCTCATGAACCGCCCAGTCTGATCCGATTGCTCAACTCTCACAGGCCTGAACAGGCACCAGCAACCGTGTTTCCAAGTGAGCTCCGCCCCCAGCTTTGCGACCGTGGTCATGCTGGCGACGTGGCTGAGGGCAATGACTCCATAGTTGTGACATTACAGCCTTAAGGATTTCCTGATGGCTTGTTTAAAGGCACATTTCCTGAATACAGGGTGTGTGGATTTCTCTGGGATTTGCGTGTTTTGACACTTTCAGTCATTTTGAAGCACCTTGACCTGCTTTACAAAAATAAATGTAATTTCACTTTCCACAATATGGGACCTTTACGCCAACATGGATAGGAACTCCTCAAAGTTCTCAGAATAACAGTGAACAATTTCCCAGTTACAGTCTCTAGACTATTATTAAGAACATAAGACCAAAGTTCATGACAGGATTGCTGCATGTACACATTGGAAGAATGTCCTATACAAACCATTTATTTACAGTACATATTCAAACAAGAGCCTGGATACACAAAGACACAAAATAGACTCAAAAACTAAGTCAAGCTAAAGGAAAAAGCCATGTGTAGAAATCCACATTTTTATTACATGCATGCTTTGGCAAGGCATCCTGTTTTGGGGAGACAAAAAGAAGTTATTATCTTGTTTCAGCTCTCAGAGGTTATTTTTGGCCCCTGACTAGCTCCACTGGATCCCTCCAGTACAGTGTGGTTGCAGGGATGCGAGGAGTGCTGGTTATTCACTTCCCCAACTCTTTTTCCACTGGCCCTCACTACACAAGTTCTGGGGTTTGATGGGTTTGGTCCAACGATTTTTAAGGTGCCAGCAGACTTTCTCACAGGAAGAAACCAGCCAACGACATGCTTTTTGCTGGTTGGTGTCTAAGTAGGGAACAACCACAACGCTAGATGTGAGTTACTGAGGTCAAATTTGTATTTCAATCAGGGATCTTACTGTTGCATTTTGAGCTCGTTAAAGAGTTTCTGCACCAGTGATCCAAAAAGAATTCTGATCATTTACTTGAGTAGAGGTGCTAATACCACACTGCTTTGCCTTCTCTCGAATAAAGCAGGGTAAAAAAAAAAAGAAAACATTTAAAATTAAACAACAATGACTCTTTCCAGAAATCATGACGCGGTTACTCAAGATAATCCACAGAAGACGTTGTGGGAAGTTTCATATGGTAACTATTTTCTTTCTGTATCACTGAGCAGAAGAAAGTGCTCTTCTTTTCAGGGATGAGAGGCTAGCTAACTAAGCTAACTCAGGTTACGGCTCAGCCGCGGAGGATGCCAATTAATGTTTACATCTCACACTGTCATGAGCATTGGCCTCTGGTCTTTCATGTTCAATGAGATGTACATTGGGTTCTTTTTTTCTTTTGTAGCACAGAGTCTCCACTATTATTCCAGTTCTTACACAGTTACCTGGAGATAGCAGCCAGGAAAAATGTCTCTTCCTGGTTTGGTTGTGCAATGGCCAGTGCACTTCCTTTGTGCCAATACGTGACGTATATTTTCATAGGAAAAATTGAGGTCGTAAAACATAGCTAAATCAGGGTTTATAGGGAACTAATCTATATGGTGTCTTTTTTTTTTAACAAGCATTACACTCGTTTTTACTTCAGAGTGATAAGTTAAAGCAAAAGAAGGTCTAACAGTTATTAGTTGCTGTAATCATTCCTCTTGTCCGTGCCGGCCGTGGAGAAGAAAAACATTATGCCACATGTTCTGAACTAACTGGCAGACTTGCATGATATTGCTCTCAGTGGGCTCATTTAGGAATCAAACATAATAATGTCATTAAATTATTCTTTTCTGGCTCGAGAAATGCAGCTCACTAACTTCCCCAGCAGTGGTCATGTACAGTACATCGCAATGTTCGCATTACATCATCCAGACTGGAGCACAAATAGGTCATACTTAACAAACTGTTGCTTGTATTTTCATATAACATCATTGTGCAACATGATAAGCGCTAAAGGGCCATTAAGTTGTTGCTGTCACCCACCGTAACTATCGGAGGTTATATCACACCGTTTTACTCAGAGGGAACCGGGCCAGTGTTTGCGCTTTGATTTATGAGATCAGTAATAATGAGCACAAGACTGCCCATGAATGTAGTGCTTGGTGCTGTGATTGGAGTCATGTCAGTGCATTATTCTCTTCTGTGATGATAAGTGCCGACGCCTGGCTTGTAAGCCATGGAATGCAGTACTGTAGATTTCAAGGTCTGCTTGTCGATTTTGAACATATATATTCATCTTTACAACTTTTTCGGCATAAAATCCTGATAAACAATCATTCACAGAAAAACCACAACAACAAAAATACCCTTGATGGTGGATGTGTAGATCACATGCTTGTAGTGAGCCACTGAAGTAATATCCCCATTTCCCCCTTGAAATGTAAAATAATGTAGGCTGGTCTTCAGAGACGTCTCCTGGTATCTACAGTATGTTGTAATCTGACCTGTTTGGTGAGTCAGGCTGCCTGGCAAACGCCACCTCTGAGCTGTGTTCATTCCTCTGTGTGCTGGGAGGAGGGGGGTTGGGGTACAATTCCGCTACTGCTGACACCATTGTAAATCAACCTCTGGGGTCACTTGGCCATCTCCTCCTGTTGTCTGCATGCAACACGGAGGCTGACAAAGAGTGTCCCAAACTGGACCTTGGCATCTCCGCCGCTTCTTATGCAAACCTATTTGGCTTGAATCCGTAGCTGCACTTAAATATCTGTGAATGCTAACAATTAACTCAACCCACAATGCTTTCCCAAGTCTAACTACCTAGATTTCCTGCCCAAACCCAGCCGAACTGTGGGTATACAACAAAGGTGACACCTGCCAGTGGTACACTGCAACGGTCATGATGTTCGGTAAATGTTGATACACGCATGTCCTGTTGGCAGTCGACCTATTCAGTAAGTGAGGTTAAAGAGGATGTGTTGGTCACATGAAATGTCAAAACACTGATATTTAGCAGATTTTTCTTTTAGAAAACTGAAGGCTTAGGTTTGGGACTCCAACATAATGATATTGAATCATGAGGCTAACATTGAATGCATTACATATTAAATAAAAAAAATGAATAAATAAGTCAGGCCTCCTGTCTGAGGTGACCTGAGCAGCCACATAGAACCACAAAAACACAAAATGATAGTGACAAGAATAAACATGAATGAAACCACACCATGAAGAAGCTACAGCATAATTCATACCGAAGCCAATATATACACACACCTGAAGATATATGATGTGGCCTAACAAGGTGATCGTTATTAGAAGAGAAAAGAATATCTGTATCCACATTATTCATATTAATGACCTTATCTTATAGAGACCTAGTCTGCTTCTCAGGATGATTTCCGAATGGAAATAAATGTAATGAATGTGTATTACACAAAGTGCCTCTATAGCACTGGCTGTCACCAAGCCAAATATGCATCAATCTTATGCAAACACTTGTTTTTGTGTTGCTTGTTTCTCACACTGTTACCAACAGTGTGCTCTCTATGTACAGTGCTGAGCAAGCACTTTGGCAAATTAAAATGGAGTCCTTTTTCTTTCAGCTTTCACCTCAGGAAGGTGAGCTCCTCCCCTGAATGCATATTTCCAGGAGTCTCATCTCACTCAAGAAGCCTGGGATAATTACACCATTTGTCACGTCACTCTCCTATCTGAAACGACACTGAGTTTACTTAATTATAGAGCTCTTTCCCTCGTCAAAATTGGTCACCCCAATCTGTGGCGTTGCTCTGCCTTGCGTTGGGGAAATTATTTTTCTGGCTGTTTAGAGTGCCGCCTTACTCAAAATAAACAAATGAGTAAAATTGCTCCAATTTTTCAGACAACACCTGCTTGTCATTTCTCCAAGAATCAGGGATAAACAAATTATCCTCCAAGTGTGATTATGTGAGCTTACTTTTTCCGTCATTCTCATGAGTGTTTTCTGGTAGCTTGGTCCATCATCACACGCACACTGCAACCTCAAGGGACTCGACGAACAGCAGCACAGTTATTGATTATATTAGTCAATAAAGGCTAGTTTCCTCCCTGACTATTATACTAATGCACTTAGGGTGAATGTCCCGGCTAGCCTTGCAGGCCAGGTTATAAAGTGCACCAGAGCTCCTAAATTATTCACAAGGCCCCTTCACCAGTACCGGGTCTCCATTAGAGACAGCAGGGGAAGAGGGGAGAGGGGGGTGACGATGATGTCACCCGGCCCCATGGAGCCAGACAAGGGCACCTGGGACTGAATGATGGAGTCAGCTGCGGAGGACCACAGCTCTGCCGGAAAAGTCTGTCTGAGGAGACGAGCGCTCTGCCTCTGCAGGTCGACTCACCAGCAGGCCATGTTGGTCAAGAGGGAACACTGTGTGCGTGTGTCTGTGAATACAAGCTTATGTAACCAAGGTTCATAATGACTGGTGACTGTACAGGGAAAACACTGTAGCTGAAGACTGAAAAGTACAGAGACATATTTGACAAGAAAGGCCACAATTCACTGCTATACATAAGCTGCAAAGTCCATACGGGTGACAAATTCAAGGGAAACTCTTGGTAATGTTGTCTGGCATGCGCCTCCAGCAACAGCAGTAGTTGCAGTGCTCCTTGTCATAGATTATACAAGTTTCTTTATTCTACTGCAGGGATGAAAACCATTTCTCCAAAAGATACTCCTTTGGTTATCATCATTTGGTGTTGGTGATGGTGGCGGAGAGTTCTGTCGAACACCTTGCCCTAAGGTGTTTGAAGGAGACCTTAAATGTTCTTACAGCGCACAACAAGCTTTAACACATGCCTAGAACCTCCCTAAAAGTCTCACCAGATTACCTAGGGGTTCCACTGAATCTCCTAGCTGACCAGTATAACCTCCAAAAGGATTACAAGAACCACCTCAAACACCCACTCAACTTCCATGTTCACTGCTTAATTCCTTTATGGGACCACTACAACCACAACCAACCCACTCAGTCTCTTCTGTGTCCCATTAAACCTTCTACAAGGCAGCATCCTAAAGACAGCTAAAACCATTTCAATGACAATTTGAACCTCCTAAAGAACCACTAGAATCCACGTAATGACCAAAGAACCACCTAAAAACATCTACAACCTCAAAAGGAACACAAAAGCTGAAAGATCCATACAACCTCCCCAGTGACCATTAGAACCTCCTAAAGAACCACTGAAACCACAAAGGACCGCTTAAAATGACTCAATGACCACTTAATGGTCATTGAGTCAGGGGGTTGAAACTCCCAAAGAACCAATAGAACTATGCAAAAAACCAAGAACCACGTAAAACTTGACTAGAACATTCTAGCGAAACAACCCCCTCAATGGACATTATGTTAAACTTTGTTTAGGATCACTGCGACAACAAAGGACCAACTCAGTCTCCTCAATGACCACTAAAACGTCCTAGATGCAAACAAGAACCACCATAAAAGGCCAATAGAACCTTATCAGTGACCATTGAACCTCCCAAAGAACAACATAACGAACCAAGAACCACATACCACCGAAGACCAGTACAACTTCTTTAGTAATCACTAGAACCTCCAATAGGATCACTAAAACCACAAGGACCAACTGAAACTCCTCAGTGACTGCTGAAACGTCCCAGAGGCCCACAAGAACCACCTTAAAGGCCAAAAGAACCGTGTCACTGATCTGTGACCACTAGAACCTCCAAAAGGACCCACTAGAACCATGTAACAGACCAAACCCCACCTGTAAGACGGCAAGAAACTTCAAAAGGACCACAAGGACTAACTTGAGGGAAGATATAATTATGTCAGTGACCACTAGAGCCTCCCAAAGAACCATTAGAATCACATGAAGAACATGAATCACCTGCAAGACAGCTAGAACCTCCTAAGTAATCACTAGAACCACCTAAAGGATCAGAAACTATGTACAAGACTGCTTCAAACTCCCCAGTGACCGCTAAAAGCCCCTAAGGAGCCACTAGAATGTCTTTATTGAGTACAAGAACCTCCTGAAGGACCCCTAGAACCTATTTCACTGACTTCTAGAGCCTCCTGAGTGACCAAATGAACCACCTGAAGGACCAGCTGCTTGAAGCTCCCGGAGGACATTATTCAGAAAAGATAATCTTATTTTGGTGATTCATGATGATGGTGCAGAGTGCTGTTGGACACATCACTCCAAAATCTGCCAAAAGTGTTAAGTGTGGTTGAGAGGTGGTGACTGTGAAGACAATAACATATCTTTTTTTATGCATTTCTATTCAATTGTACTCTTATTTTAGCAGTGTTGATCCCACTGGAGATATTCTGACAAAGCTTGATAATGTGACGTAGCCTAATTTAGTGCGCTTGCTTTAGGCCTAAACTATTATTTATCATCTCTTGGAAAGAATGCAAATGCCATTAAGCATATTTCCAAGAATGTTGAGCTATTTCCATTGACCTTTTCTTTTAAAGGTTTAAATCAAGATGGATAGAGTATATGACATATAGGCGACTTGCATGAACTCCCTGAATCATCTCATAATGCATTTTGGTCTAGTCTCTTTTGAAAAAAATCTGAAACCCTAAACATGTCCTTTTCTTGAATAGATTTAAAAGCGTAAATGTTTGGATGGAAGGACCGCTGACAAAGATTGTGGAGATTACACCCTGTCCTCCTCACAACTGGCAGTTTTCCTCAGACCAATGCTGCTAGACTGCCAGAAGAGTGTAATGCGAATTCAGACTGAAGAGCTCCACAGTAAACATGCGACCATTACTTATGTGTCGCTCTGGTGTCAACACCACTGTGTGACACGTGGAACAGGGTGAAGCGAAGGAAAGCCTGATCGAATCGGTCCAACTCTCTCTTGTGTCATAACAAGAACACACAGAGTCATTAGCTGCTCTCTTCAGGATCACAACGATTTACTGTCCTGCACTGATACTTATAGTGAGCAGTTACTGCTTTATAACGACCTCAGTACTGCTCGACTTGAAATATATTCTCACTATGCCCCTATTTTTCCTGTTGTGAACTCAGGGAACCCTTGTTCCCTGAGTGAACCCTTGCTATGAAAATGAAACGCAAAGCGTACTAAAAAACACATGAAATAAGTCGTGTTCTACAGCGTAGTATGAGGTATTTCCGCTCTCCCACTGGTCCGCTTCTGTCTCATTTCTGGGAAGTTCAGCTCGTAGAATACACAGAAAAACACTAAAACATAGTGGAAAATCAACACAGTCAGCAACCAAGTCAAGAGACATGAAAGTATTACCCTGTCGCCAAGAGCCATCTTTCTTTCTCTCTCTCTCTCTCTCTCTCTCTCTCTCTCCTGTCACATCTGTCTCTCACCCTCTGGACCGAGGGCTTCGGGGAGCCTGGAAAGGTCGTCAAATCACTAGCACAAACTAACATCTGGTGCGTCAGGCCCTGGTGGTCAGAGGCAACTGACTATAGAGCAAGCATCACAAAAATGAGTTCCAATAATGAATAAATGGCCCAATGAGACATATGGAATATCAGGCTTTCTTGCTGTCACAGTCAATAACCTAATTGTACAATGTCTCAATAGGTCAGAGTGAAGGATTTAGTGACTTCTAGCAGTGCAGCTGTAGACTACAGCCAACTGGTTACCCCTCTTCTTAGCCTCCCCTAGAGCCTGTGTTCGCTTTGTCTGTTCTGGACCACTGTAGAAACACGTCGGATCAACATGGCGGATACCATGCAGGATGACCCGCTCCCTGTGATATCAAAGGCTAATTCTAAAGCAATGAAATCACAAGAATTCTTAGCTTCAGGCAATTATACACTAATGAAAATATAGTCGTGAATACTAAATTCAGTTCATTTTTTTTCAACTTGAGTATTGAGTTTCATATGTTGAACTTTAACACAGCAAAGCTTTGAGCTAAATGCAACACACTAAGCTGATGTGTGGCAAGTATAATTACCATGTTCGCTATCTGAGTTTAGCGTGCTAGCATGCTAATATTTGCTATTTAGCACAAAAAACAGAGTACAGCAGAGGCTGTTAAAAACCAAAGCATCGGACAGTGATGATGGCACTAAAGAACAGGGGATGGACTGATGTCGTGACAAACGAGCTACCAGTTGCCAATATAGTTCAACCTGGACCAAGGTTGTGAACAGACCTACTGGCTAACCATCCTTAGATAGCTCTGTTCTCAGTTACTGCCATCTCCAGCATCCTTTTCCAAAACCATCGTGACATTTTATCTGATGCCTCAGGTCTCTGGTGACGAAACAGCTAGTCAGGCTAAAAGATGTTGAGCTGTTACACTGATTATTTAAACTGACCAGGAGGAATGTCATTAGCACTGGACATCGGAGAGCCCTTTGGCGCCATATGCCATGTAACCGGTTGACCAAACTATCAGACTGATCATATTAGGGAAGAAAGAACTGAGCTTGACCAAATTAGATTTCAGTATCAGGTTTCATTCACATACAGCCAGTCATTGTCACTGCTCTTAATGCAACACACTAAATACAATATTTATGGCTTCAGAAAGATGGGAGAGCAGATGTTCACCTTCTTTAAAAAGTATATTTCTATCTATAATGTATAACTCATTCAGTCTTTAATCTCTAATTCCCTATACATCTATTTTTATACTACGGTCACTGTAAAAATATACTCTACCATGTCATTTTTAAAGAGAATCTATAAAGAAATTACCATAAATAAAGACCTGATAGGAAAAAATAAATATGGCAAAGATATGCAAATATGTGAGGTTGTGTATGCACTTAAATGTCTCTGTGCATGTATACACAATGTATGCACTGTGCATGTTACATACAGTATGTTGACAAAAAAAATCTGTCTTTTAAATATTGAATTAGCTTAATTTTACCCATAAGAAACAAAACCCATTTGTGTACAGTCTTGCCCTAGAACCACACTATGATCAATCTCAGGTCACTTTTTTATGATTCTGCTACATTATTGTCCTCAGGTTCATAGTTAACGCCTTAATCTGAAGTCTGAAGTCTGTGGTCCCAATGACCCCTGTCCTCTTTGCTTTCAACCTCTACGGAGGAAGGAAGTCCATTTCCTCCTCAGGGATCGATAAAGTGTGGCAGAGGAAAAGACTTCGGCTCTGACCTACATTTGGGACACGGCGCAAAATACTTCACCTTGATGGTGTCCTTAATTATTTTCAGGAATCTATGAAAGTTCCTCAGTGAAAACAGCGTGTGCCTCTGCCTTTTAAGCAACACCCAAACTGGAAGGCTTTTAATCTGCAGTAAGAGGAAGTGTTCAGTCTTTGAAAGGAGAAGTCAACCAAGTGATGGAAAAAAGAGAAGTAGAAATTAAGGCTACAATTGAGGGGCAGATGCTGGTGTGGCAACACACAATGGGATTGATGCTTGCTACAATGGGATTCCCACCTCAGTCTGTTTCGACTAGATGTGCAAATATACAGCTGTAAGTCTTAATATGCGTTTGTAATAACTGACATCATTAGTTTGCACCAAGGACCAGTGGTTCACACAAAAAAAGGCTTCCATGAGACTTCCATGATGCCATTAATGACAAGTTTCAACAACAAACACAAATGTGTGACATCCAGTGGTTTGCACACATGATTGATGCTCCTGTGTCCCATGCCAAAGTCACCTTTCAAGGAAGTATTTTTTCTATTTCACGAGATCTTGTGTCAAAATCACACCATAGATTTCTAATGAACGTGATCAAGATTATCTTAATGGAAGTAGATAATATTCAAGCTATAGGAACTCTGCCTAGCAGTCCATGTCCAGGATTAATGCATTTCCACAAATAAGCCAGACAAAATATCTCAGGGGCATAAGTAAATATAAAATACTGGAGTTGCAATTTGGTCAAACAATGCACTGATTTTCATCTCGACTGCCTAGACAGAATAATCACTTTGCCAAAAATGGGTTCCAGATGTGTTTTTTTTTCCAAGGCACCCCATTGAGGGTGAAAGCCATTTGTTGTAAACTGCGCAAAACGGGCGCTGTTGAACAAACAAAAAAGTGCACGAGCCATACGCAGATGACTCCTTTCCTGCTATAATTAGCCTTCATGTGTTCACCTCCATTCACTGCGCCAGCTGCCTCGGACATTTCAGACAATTGGAGGCCTCTGCTGACACAGCTTGAATATTCCCTCTGTCCAAAACATTATGCTGATACCGTCCCTGCATCCCAACCACTAATTATTTGTACATCAGAGAGTCACATCAGGAACTGATCAAGAGCTGGGGACGTCCATGGTAGTTATTTTCTGATCTGTTTCTATTATTGGTGCTGCAATACTTAAAATGTTCTTATTCATCACTGGTAAATGGACTTGCATTTCTACAGCACTTTTCCAGTCAACTGACGACTCAAAACGCTTTACAACACGTGTCACATTCACCCATTCACTCACACATTCATACATTAATGGCAGAGGCTGCCATGCAATGTGCCAGCTGCTCATCAGGAGCAATTTGGAGTTCACTATCTTGGACGATTCAACATGCCAGCAACCTTCTGATTACTAGGCAACCGGCTCTACCTCCTGAGCTACAGCTGCCCATTCTCTCTTATATAAGCTGTAAACATTTTAAATGATCAAAGCAAAAATGCGACAAATAATTTTTTACCCACCAGACCCTACTTTGAAGTATGTTAATTATGGAGATTTCTTTGTGTATATCTAAAATATTTTTCTTCATTTTCTTCCCACATGTTTTATTTTCTCTTTTTTTAAAAATTTTCTACAGGACCCCAAAATGATTTGTATATTATAAAATTAATTTGTAAAGAAGATCAAATTGTTTTAAATATTTTGCAAGCCCTGTTACTTTTTAAAACAATAAACATTTCAATAATAGTGAAGTGAAAATAAAAGCATTACAGAAACAATCGCACAATAGAAAGTAAGGATTTTCAACATGTAGTATGTCATTTCTGCCACTGGGAGTCTCTTTAAATCAAAATAAAACAAAAGAGCCATGTAGCGTGTGATCATGGAAGTTGATTTTACTCAGGCAGAAATGTTCATGGACAGGAAACATTTTAAAGTTTTAGTCACGTGACATTCAGTCACAGTAGCCGACGAAGTGTCAGGCGACCAAATGAAACGCGCCGTTACCTCGAATAAAATACAGATTTCTCTGTGTTTGAACATTGCTGGAAACATTTGGGATAATGACACACAACTACACAAACACTTTTTATCCATTTGTACGGTAAATGGACTGAATACAATATAAAATAGCATATAAAAATACAGTACCAGAATGATGCAATGATCTTAACTTGATAACACATTTCTTACATGATGATTGGAAAATACAGTTTGTATTAAAATAAGAACAACATTGTCCACCCTGTGCCTACAGACACTGGTGCCTCTGCTCAGATGTCAGGACTTGTGTTTGTAAGATCAGCGTCAGTACAAACCAGCCAGCGATACAGTGGACCTCATCCATTTTCTATTTTGCCTCTTGTTTTGTTAAGCCGTGGAAAATGTTTCGGCTTTGATCAAGTCAACACTTTACTTGAATGATTTTTGGTGCCATATCAAAGAACTGTTGATTACACGCTAATTTGTCCTTTGCAGTACAATATACATATATGTCAGCTTGCTGTAACTGCGCTCACAATTAATCAAGATTTTCTCACATTCCAGAGCATGTGAAATGACAATAATGACATTTTAAGAGTGCACATAAGGATACTTTTTTTTTTCAAAGTTGTGTACCATGTTTGAAATAGACTTTACATTGATATATTGTCTCTGCAGTCACTGATTCAAAACATTCTTTACATTTATTATCCTCCAAAAAGGCTGTAAATTATTCTTCTTCTGTTTAATGCCCCACTCGAAAAGTATCACAGTTACAAAATCCGCATTGACTGAGTTCAACTGTCCGGAGGCTTCTTAAGAGCCTTATAATCTTAAATGGAACTGTTCTGTGGGAAAGGCAACTGAGTAGTGCGTAGCATGAAGCAGACAGCCAAGCTGGGCTTTCCACCCTTTGATAATGAAGTCCAAGACGGTTTCAATGGACGGCCAACCTTTCTCCTGCTGTTCCTCCAGCTATTAATAGTGCTATTCTTCCGGAAGAAGCGACAGGCAAGGCAAGCAAGCTTTACAATGCCTCCCTGCAGAGGATACAAAGTGCCTTTTGATCCGTCCATTAACTGCAACAGAGCCTGGCCACACATTTATCATGAGGTGTAATGCAAAATCTTAATGGGAAAATACCAATAATTAATGGCCCTAATAAAGGTTTTTGCTTCAATTATGTAATGATTAGAAGCTTAATGTCACATTTGTATCCGTCAAATCTGTTGTTATCGGACTTGACAGCCCGTCCTCATCAGAAGAACTGCTGTGAAGATGTACAGCGCAAATAGGTTTTCACAACCCACGTTTGTTTATTGTGAGGAGCCGATGTCTTATGGCCATGGTAATCATGAGGTAGCACGGGAGGAAATCAGGGGACTTAGTAAAAAAGGATGACAAAGTACACAAACAGATGAGAATGTGGTGGAGGGATGGCTCAAACAAACACAGGCCTTTGACCCAAAAGACCTCTGTTTGTGTCCCCTGTGAAGCCAAAGATCATAGGTCAGTTATTTTAAGTCAGTAACATGGTTAACCTATGTCACATATATAATGTAACTTAAGTTACATTAGTAACATGCTTATGAACCTAATCAAATAGCAAGCGCACAATGGGCCGATACGCATGTTGCTGGTACATAGTGTGGTTTTGGGAACAGTGATTTATGTTGATAGGCTTTTTGTTGTTTTGGGAATCAGGGTGGAATCTTTACCATTGTTGGGCAAGTTACGTTAAAAAAAAATACTGTTTTACAAATGACATTTGAAATTGTATAACTTTACAACATTACTATCTGTGTCGAGTTACTGATTACATTACTTCTGGGTTGCTTTAACCAAAATATGAGCAGAAGTACAACTACACATTTTAAAATGGAAGAGGGTAAAAGTTCAGTGGTGGGCGATATTGAATAGCCAAATGAGTGATCTCTTTTTTATCAAAACTAGGCCTGTTATTAGCAGGCTGTTATGCAGGCTGTGGAGAGCTAACCCAACTTCCCAATATAAAAACTGCACTTGACTATTCCTTAAAGTTTCTGTCTTTTTCTCTGCTTAACTCAAAGTAATGGTTGCAAACCTAGTACGAAAACCTACATTTTGGCTCTCTCTCATTATCTCTGGTGGCACACTGGCGGAAGCGCTGTGGGTTGGATGCATTGTTAAAAAACATTATAAAACACTTACTGGACACAGTAAATGTAATAATATTACCCGAATCCTATTAGAAGCGTGATACATTACTGCTTAAAGTAATACATTACTGTAATGCGCAACCTTTTAGCCTGTCAGCCCCAACACCGATCTGTACTAAATATGGGCAGTATTTCCTCACGATGCTGATTATTGCAGTTGAAGCTCTTCATTTACAAATACCTAACATTAGACAGCTCTCTGTACAGCTGTGCAGTTGCTATTAGCTATATGTCATTATATTAGCTTTGCACCTAAACAGTTTACTTCCGGGTAAAAAGAGCCATTAAAGTAATTTCAGCTTATGGATGTTGAGTTAAACAGCCAACAACCCATTATTGGCAAACCTCAGTTTGACCTTATTCACAACAACTCTACATTAACAACAATGTTGTAGATAAATGTTTTTGCAAATGCATTTTTTTCACCCACAGGACAACAGAAGCAGTCACAATGCCTTCCTCTATTGGCTCAGAGAGAGGACAATGAACTGAAAAGATTTTTCAAAAACTCCACAGAAATCATAAGCCCAATTCACACCTAACCCTACCAGGAGACTGTGTTATACATTTTTTCACTGATAAAACTTTGGTATTTTTAAAACAGTGAATCACTATGTACTGAAACATAAGAACTGTTGAGAAACATCTCAGGAAAGCTTTTGAGATTCACAGTGATAAAAGTCATGGTGACTTAAACTGATTCAAAAAAAGTTTCACAGCCTGATGTTTAACATCTTCCAGATGTTGCTCCCCACGGTTATCAGTAAAACAGAACCCCTTCCCATAAAACCTTTATCTGAATTGTACACAATTAAGTGAAAGGTAAATGCCAAAAGGCTCTCCTTGTAATTTGTCATAATTCTAAAGGGCAAGGCTTTTGTATTTTAAGCCAAAGACTGGAAGCATTATAGCAGAGTGTTTGTTGAGCATGAAACAGGAAAATAAACACTGTGGTGGGCTGCTATTACTTGGAAATAGTTAATGTAGCATAATTCCGCTCACACAACGTTAGTAAATCTTCCCCAGATTGTGACTCAATAATTACCCTTTAAAATTCATCAGTCTTAGTAAATTTAGTCCACATGCTAAAACTATTTGTCTGCAATAAAACAACAGTGTCAACAGTCATGCTCGCAGCTCTGTGAGGCTGTAAGTCAAAAAATCAGGTTAAAGTCAGTGTTAATAATGTCAGAGAATGAATGAGGTGTAACACATTCCCTAACACAAGCGCATATAAAAAGAATAGGCCGGCTGGCAGTGTATGGTGTGATAGCCCCGGTTCACAAACACAGATGAGCTCTGACCGTCACTACGAGTGTCCAGCTCCAGTGTTGTCACACAGAGTCTCACTCAAGTTTTTTTGGTGATTGGAAGTCAAAAACGAAAAATTAAACTGGAGGTAGATGGGTGTCCGTCTTCACGGCAGAACAGCGACGTAGATGTCAGGTCCCACACAGGTGGTTCACAATGCTTCAGCGCCAAAGTTGACACTGGAAGCAGTTACCAAGCCTCGTTGGTACACCTGGGCCACTAGGTTTATTGATAAGCCCCGCCCACTACCAGCCAGCCAAATCAAAGAGGAATTAATGCCTACAGAAGCATACTATTAACCTAACAGCATGCTGATCTCTTTGGATAGCATGTTAAGACGCTAACATCTGTTAAATGGAAATTTCTCCCCAAAATACAATATATGACACAATATTTCTCCTCTTACTTGTCGTGCTATTTTTTTTTATCAAGATGTTTTTAGTCTGAGATGTGGAGTTTGCCTTTTGTCCAATGTAATGGAAGTAGATGGCAGGAGAGGCTTGTGCACGTGACAGCACGGGGTGTGAACATAAATGGTGTAAATCTCAATGACAGTAATAGTAATTTAGTCATTTATTCTTCCAATATCTCTTTACTATTGTCTCTATTTTTTGAGACTTACTCTTGTGATACTACTTAAATCCCTATACTGCTGTGTTACCTGCAAACTTCTCCCAAGGAGGATCAATCAAGGAACATCTTAATCTTAATAAATATCTGTGAAGACAGGACAAAAGTGTTGGACTTGGCATGTCAACCAGCGAACCTGCATCATCCGTGTCCCCAAGTCTTCTGTTGAGGAAAACCATCTGTCTATCTATTGTTCGTCAAAATTAAAGGATTTACTCACAAAACTGTCCTTATGCTGTCAAACAAGTCGAATATAGTTTACAAAGTACCAGTTTTCCAAACTTTTTGTCAGAGTAGGCATCACATTTTTCACACGCTGGATATGTGCCCACGTCTTCAGTCTAATTGTTTTTCCAACCAGAGGCTTATTCCCAAATACCACAAAGGTGCAGACATTCCCAGAAACATCCTCCTTTCTGCTGACTCACGGCTCTCGCTCTGTATTTTGTGAGGAATGTTCTGCAGTTATTGGCTGAAGCACTTTGACAGACTCACTACCATCGCGCACCAGAGGCGTTTCATTTGCTTTTAAACGGTGATTCCTGGCAGAGAAGGTGCAGCAAAGTCAAACGTGGACCACACACACACGCGCTTGACCACTTTGAATCATTTTACACGTGTGGACACATACGATCTCCTGCACACAAACAGATCGTCATTCTGTACCTGCAGCAGCTTACGAGCTTGAGAGTGACATTATTGGCATCACAAAGACCTCATAAAGAAATAATTAATTATGAGCATTAATGGTCAGGTCCATAACTGGACCTCATGTGTCAGAAATAATAACAGAAAAGTAGAATCAGGACAAAAAAGGGCTGATTGAGGTGACAATTCCTGAGAGGTAAACTACAACATGAACTGTTTCTTGAACCTTCCTTGCTAAAAACAAATGCACACAAAGAGATCTGTGTTTGAATCTGGGGGTCATTATTAGCTGCAGTTGGCAAGGCAGCAGCCACAGCAGCTATAATGAGCCAAACCATCTGTAATTGATGTTT
The DNA here is from genome assembly GCA_903131615.1 of Diplodus sargus. Lineage (NCBI taxonomy): Eukaryota > Metazoa > Chordata > Actinopteri > Spariformes > Sparidae > Diplodus > Diplodus sargus. The sequence goes on from CAEMYA010000029.1 coordinate 3,459,649, forward strand.
ATTGAACCTCAGGAAGCTTGATTCCTATCCTGATTGATTGAAAGGCCATTTCCGATTAAATCATGCCCTGGCTAGTTGAAGGCAGATGTGCAGGACACATCTGCAGAGTTTAGGACATCGCTTAGCCTAATGCTCTGGCATTATTACGATGCACACACCTCAGTTCTCTCATGTGATGAGCTCTTGTACAATTGGAAATACTCTCCCAAGAGCCTGGCTTTGTCGAGCAGGCACGAGGCCACCAACACATGTAAGACAGAAGTCATTTACCAGTATGCAGGATCTGATGCAACAGACTATTATGGGAAAGTCTGTCTGTAATTTTAGAAGAAAGGGCGATCTGCTGGAAGTGAGCAAGTCAAAGGGCTATCAAAGCGACTCCGCCGCATCGCAGATGTTTTTGTTGAACCGAAACTACGACAACTCCTGAAGAAGCCAAACCAAAGCCTGAATCAACTTGTTACTGCAACTATTACAGCCATTCAAAGTGTTAGGTTATGTGTGTTATGAGCATTTTGAATGAAGCCTGCTTTTGTTTATTCTGAAATTTGCAACACATTGTCATACCTCAATGAGTGAATAGGTCGATTGTCACTGATTACCAAAACGACACATATTACTGTTCCCAAATAACCATGACAATTGCAGTTTAACAGCAACAGGTATACCTGACCATCATCATATGCTTGCAGTTTTTTTAGGTTTGGGAAAATATCTTTGGCCCGGTCCCATTTCCAAATTTTACCCCTACTCCTCAATTTCAAGTGAACCTCTTGCCCCTCACACCAGCCGGTCATTGTACAATCCTTTTATGTTTGTTAGTGATAAAATCACACACACATATGTATTGCATGCACACACATTCTTATTAAATGTCCTCAAATGCCCTCAGATATTGAACAAGGCCTGGCGACAGTCCTTGAGTAACGGACTAAACAAGGATAGACCGTCCAGATGTTTCATGCATCCACTACTAGTTAGGCACGTACACGTACGAGTCATTGAACTCCTAAAGTATTGATAAAACACCTTGTTTATGCCAAAGTAAGGAGTCAAAAGCAAAAATCCCCTAAAACTAAGTTAAAGGTGAAGGTCCCTTTGCTGTTTGGGTTTGAATAGCTCCGTTACTCATTTAGTTCAGTTACTTATATCATGTCTTGTTACGTCTATGTCAGAAAGTTAAAATTGAACAAAACTGAAAAAGAAAAAAAACACTGCAAATCTCAACACTGACTTTTGCTATCACCCTGTCAACTGTGTTCCCCTGGGCGACAGTCCTGTTCCTGTTTTACCCAACAATCGATCCCATCCACTGTCCTGTGTGGACTTTGTTGATCTTTTTAGCACTTCACCTGACTTCCTACTTTGTTGCAGTAACGATTAACCACAGACATTAGAAGTCACTGTCTAACATGAATATGGGTCATAATAAACTGTTTCCACGGTCGACAGTATGTGGTTGTTTTTTTTCCGATGAGGACGGGTTAGAAGTTTGCCCTCTAAGTTTGTGTTTTTACGAGCTGCTTTGGAATTGTTTCACAGGCACTGTTCCTATTTTCTTCCATTCTCTAATTTCTACTACTACTTTGGCGAAATACTCTTGCTTTCTCGACAATTAGATTAGAAGGTCAACGCCACGTTCATGCCTTTGGAGTGGAATCCTGAAGGTGATTAGCCTAGCTCAGCAAAAACACTTGAAGCAGAAGGATCATTTATGTCACAGCAAAAATGTAACATGAATATACACATGAACAATATTCTCCAATTTCTTCTATGCCATCACTTATGCACGGATCTGAAAGTATAACTCTAACCCTCAGCAACTCAGTATTAGTATCCACAGTTTAGTTGAAAGAAAGAGGTACCACACATGCACAAGACATAAGGCAGAATGAATGACTTTATTTCTCTGCAATAATTTAAATATAGATACACAGAGTTTTGGATTATGGTACAGCTCAGTGTGAGGCAGGAAAGGATGTGGTCCTCTGTTTCGAAGACTTGGCGATCGGAGCAAACTGTCCTAGACTTCCCAGCATGGCCGGTAAACCCGTCCCACCATGCACCTCATCGTGTCTCTCCTCAGGATGGGGATGTTCAGGTCCTGGCCTCTGTGATCGATGACCTGGCTGGTCTCGTCAGCTCTCCTTTTGTAGAGGGACAGTCCACTGTGAAGCGAGCGCAGGTCCCTCCACAGGCTTGGATCAGCGACGACGATTACCCTCGGCGCCCTGGTTTTGCCTGCGGTCGCCAGATCCGCCTCGCCGAGGCCGTTTTCCGTCACCTCGTCGCTCAGCAGGGAGGTGAAAGTATCCTGCTCCAAGGAGCTGTCTTCAGTCTTGCCCATGGGTAACGCCGCTGACAGTGTGTAGCACTCAAAGAAAAGCGCTGCGGCGAAGATGACGGGCATGAGTGACTGTCTCATGGTGAAGGTCTTCCAGGAGGTGCAAAGCGTTGGCTTGGTGGATGAGTTTCTTTCCAGAGCTCTCGCTTCGTTGTTCTGACTCGGAGATCGTATCCTCGGCTTTTATATCGTTTCAAGCTAGGTCGGCCACGTTGAATCAGTTTTCGTCATCTGTTCGCCTGTTGTGTTCCGGAAATTAGCTAAAAGCATTAAAAGCCAGTTGGGTAGAAGTCTTGCAGAGCTCAAGAGTGTTGTTTTGCTGGAAAGTTAATTAAAAGTCATCTCCAACGTGGTGGCTGATATTAGATTCTTGGTGATGACAGTGGGAATTCTTTGAACAGTAGACACAGAGAAGAGCATCGATCCGTAATAACTGCCCTTTAAAACAACAAGGAAGGATTACACACCTGTGACGCGCTTTGTTGTACCAGACACTTGGTGATGAAAGCTGTCCACTCACGGCATTGTTGCAAAGATGTTCAATAAGGGACTTAACCTTGGATTAGTGCTAAAAAGCTGACAAATGATCCTTGAAGTGTTTGTGTGTTCGTGGCAGCGGCTCCTTGCTGACGTGTCAAAGATGAAGTGAAGTTAGGAAATATTTCTTTGAGGAGAAGATACCACAGATCTTCTCCTGAGGCCCTGAGATGGAAGCTGATCTGATCTCTTGTCGGACCGCAGCATAATTACAATCCTACCTAATTAGTGCTGCCAGATGGGTGCTGCAGAAGCTTTGCACACCTGGGCTTGCATAAGATCCATATGAAATGAGTTAATTTATGCGCAGGTGGCATATGAGTCAGATCAAACGTGTGGACAAATTAACGGTTTTAAAAAGTTTTGAAATGTAATTTGGATAATTTCACGTCATCGGGTGTTCCAGAAAAGTTTGAAAAAAGCAGTGACATCTCCAGCAAAGATCTTTTCGCACAGAAGCTGCAAATAACAATCTTATGAGCACTCGAGAGGCAATACAATAAACACTATTGAACCCAGTAGATTGACAGAGAATGGATTTGAGATTTTACTGACATGATTTGCAGCACTTTAATGGCTAGACGTATAATTTGATGTCATTAAATTGTGAAGGTTATTTTAGTCTTGTGCAGCTGGGCAGTTCAGAGGGGAAGTGCCGCGGACCATTTCTTATTGAAAACCATGTCTGTGGTTTTTAAAAAGTCTGGTGTTTGAGAATCATCTACACCCTGTTTTTATTACCGTCTGAAAGGCCTTGTGTGGTTTCCTGGAGACAGACGGTTTTGTTTAAATCTTATCTTTCATTCCTAGATGTCAGCTAGTCGTATGTATCATTGATGGGACCGGTGACGGGTGGAGCTGCCCTAATGCAGTAGGTGTTAATGGTGGAAAAGAGCTTGGAGCTGTTTTTGGATGAAAACCATATGGATCTGTAAAATAGAGGTACCTTTAGGAATGAAGAAAATAATGGCTGTTATATCCCTAAAGAGATCGCGTGTGCCAACACTTCAACTCCATATGGTAAACCTGCCAGTAACAGGACAAAAAGATCTTATAATCTCTCAGCTAAAACGTAGCAAGAGCAGTTTCTCATTTATTTCCTTACAGTATTTCCATTAACAGCATGAAGAAGCAGTAATTATTTGAAATTCAGGAAACTAAAACTTGATTGATGATGCTATGCTTTGGGTCTGGTCAAACTCAATACAGTAATAACTTTAGAGACATTGTTATTAAATTTTAGTTTTAAAGTCTCAAAATAAAAAAAAAGACGTATGTATGTTGCAGAGATGAAGGTGGCATACTATCTGGCTGGCCCCGGCCTATTCTATCTCTTCAGGTGATAGACTAGCTGTCCTGTGTGAACAGCTGAACCTGTTAAAATTGACGCCAAATTGAAAAGTGCAAGGTAACGCCATGCAGCAGTGCTGAACACTCATTATGTTTATCCAGCCTGTGATAGCCATTGTAGTTTGAACTGTAAGTATAGAAGTGGAAATTCTTTCATTTTCACAAGGTGAAAATTGAAATATGGTAAAGATTTGAGTCTTTTAACTAAACAAAAGAAACTCACAAAATGTAAGAAAGTAAATATTCTTACACATATTGTCCTTATTTAAACTGTAAATACAACCATACACCATTTGAATTCAAGTTTCTCTCCTTTACCAAACTAAGACGAGCTTAATGACCTTGTTAACTTACCAAATTCACCCAAATTGTCTTGGTTTGCAGTTCTACAATCACCTCTGTTTTGGTCCAAATACATCCTCAATTCACGTAAGATGGATGTAAGATGTGAAAATATTTCAGCCCTACATGTCGTTTTTGGCCACTGCTGATGCCCAAATCTCTCTCACTTCTCTGCCACTGCCTGTCATGTCCTGTCGTCCCAGGGTCATAGTCCTGGTCAGAGCTGCTGTAAATCACCTTCGTACTGTATCCCCTGTCTTCAGACTTACCTCTAGGTCTCAGAGGTGAGGTCTTGGTCCTTACAGACTCCTAATCAGCTAATAGGGCCATTTAGCTGCACAGCTAACTGAGCTAACTTGCTAATGGCAGCTAGTCACTGAAAATAGTTACAGCAAAGAACATTGTTAGCAGCAGTTAGCTGTGATTTTGCCCCCTGTATTTTTGGAGCTACCTTCAACAGGTGGCCATACTTTACATTACACTTTTAAAGATTCAAAGAGACACGCTTTTGCCATGGGTAGTGTGACTTGAGCCAAAAAAACATGGATCCACATCATGAATGCACAAAAAAATAAGAAAACAAGAAAATAAAAAGGCTTTTTTGGGATCAGTCAGTTTTTTCTTTGGTAGATCTGTGTGGTTACTGGATTACATCTGCCAGCATGCCATGTTTCCATTTAAAAAATGCATATCCAACATTTTCAAGACCAAGCTAATGAAAGATCAAATTTATGCGAACCACTGAATGTACTGTACTCTGACACTTTGCTCAATACATTTTAATAAGATAATCCAATGATTTCCCTCGCATTCCTTGAAAAGAGAAAGGCAGAGGCAGGGAACATTTTCCACGTTTGCCCCTTGGGTGTAAGGGAGCAGCCGCCAACTTAAGGTGTTAGTGCACCACAGACAGTGCTACACCGAGGTGGAAGAAAAAAAGGGATTTCTAAAAGCAAGAGGCCAAGGTGTGCTGACCAGCTGACTACACTGATGGGCGCCAACCAAAACAGGAGGCCTCGGCTCGGGAGTTTAAAGGAGGCGTAAGAAGACCCGACCGTGTGCTGAGGGAAGACGTACATAACACCGGCCCCTTCAGCACAGCGGCGCTTCTCTTTATTACGATACCGAGCGGTGGGCCACGCGGTGCAAGCTCAAAGTGTTATTCCAGCTAGGTAAATACAGGAGACAGATCTAACAGCAGTGAATGTATTAACAGGCCCAAATTGAATTATGTTGTTGCATTTCCAACATGGTGTGTCCTGCCAGCCGCTTCTGAGGTCTGACCGATTGAAATCTCAGTTTTCGTTCACTCACAGGCAGGTTAAGGATGTCTGTACCGCAACATGCACAGAGGGCTTCCATTTACAAGAGCAGGAAGTTCTGGTTGGAATTGGCTGAAGCAACTAGAGAGTTTTCCAGCAAGGCATAGGTGGAAAATACCTCTATAACTATTTACTGTTGTACGTGTAATATTGCATTTGAATACTTAAAAGTCATGGAGATAACATTTTTGAGCAGGCACATCATTTTTTTTTTAATTATACTTCTGCAGGGCTTGTAGAAAGGAGAATAATAACGATTTATAATCAATCTATTTTCCTTGAAAATATTTTTATAACTGAGAATTAATTATTCAAAGTCTTTAGTCTTTTAGTCTTCTTCTGAACATTTCTCTTTTTGTTAACTTGCCTTTACTTGCCAGTTGACGGTGTAGAGAGAGACAGGAAACAAGATGACAAGAGTGGTATGGTCTGCAACAAAGGTCCCTGATTGGCAGTGTTGTGCCTGAACGCGTTCAATGAACGATCGTTCATGAACTCGTTCATATTTTGGCCGAACGTGAACTGAACATACGCATTTCTGCCAGATGAACGTTATTGTGAACACGTTCATTCTGCCGTTTGTGAATGGTGCGCTCTCACAGTTTAACTTCATTCAAGACAGTGCCATATTTCCATAGAGCCTTCCAGGTGAACACCTACTAAAACACACCGTGAACAGGCCTTAATACGTAGCGGAAAAAAACCCAATCTGGCTGTTGTGTATAAAAAGGACGCTGGACGAGAGGTTTGTGCATGCAACTCGCTGTACTTTCGATCAAAACGAAACTTAACAATTTCAGACAGAAACAGCTGCATGCCAAACATGCAGTGAGGCATTACCAAACGAACACAGATGCATTCGTCCTGAAAGGACATAACACTGGCAACACCAGCCACCACTGAGTCGCACCGCCGCATGCGTCATCATCAACATGCTAAGCATGGAGGCAAAAACAAATGAAGGCAGCAGCACTACCTCAGACGCTGCCTCCACCATTAATAGAGCATCTTCGTATGATTACTTAAAACAATTTTATGAACAGGTCAGTGATGATCCAGGTGGAAAAAATCGGACCTTTTTGAGTGAACTTTGCCCGCCGGGTTTCAAGAAGCAACTCCGTACGTCAACAACGTCAACAGCAAACCTGGTTTTGCAGTATATTGTTGAAGAGCTGCAGTTTCAGTGTAAAAAATGATAGAATAATTGCTGTCTTTGGCTCTATATGGGCTGTGGCAATAATTTAGAAAAATAATAGCTCGCAGCAACATATTGAAAAAAAAGAACTATGAACAAGTTTATTTTTGGAACTGTGAACTTAGTTCAAAATTTTGAATTATGAACTTTTGAACTGAACTAGTTCATTTTAAAATTTGCGAACTGAACTTTGAACTAGTTCATGTAGAAAGTGAACTTTCCCAACACCGCTTGGTTGGAGTAGAACCTATGGACACTGCAGTTATGCGGAATGTCCCTTAACCATTAGACTACTGAGACGCACCACTCCTGTACATTTATCCAAATTAGAGAAAGAGAACAGTTGCTAGTTCCTGTTGGGTGCTGACAGAAAATAAACGCATACTATGCAGGATTTGGTTGTTGTTGGTAAATGCACCATTCCTTCCTTTGTCCTTCCTCACTGGCTCTACAGTGAAGAGACAGCGAGAGATGGTCAAGTGAACTAGAAAGTGAATGAAAAGGGAGAGCAACGTTTGCGAGAACAAAGCAGGTCAATAAGAGAAATGAAATGTTATTTACAGATGGTTTCACTGCGGTGACATTCTGAAGCACAGGTTTTCATTGGCTGATTCCAACCCACTGAATAAAAGTGAGCCAGCCACATAGCGGAAGGAATGAAGAAAAATGCTCACCCTACAACAATGCTGCGTGAGAGGCATGCAGCTGTACAAACTGACAAATCCCTTTAAGCTTCATGATAAAATTATTAACATAAAAAAAATAACATTAAAATGTCTAAAAACGTTGATGCCTTTGTCCTATATTTTGTCGAGTTATGAATTTACATTTTCCCAAATGTTCCCCACAATGCTCAAACCCAGAGAAATCTGTCATTGTATGCAAGGTAACGGTGTCTTTTATTAGCTTGCCTGGTAACCACTCAATGATCAGAGAGTGAGGAAGGAAGTCGGTAAAAGTGACTAAACGTAACATAAAACTTTAAAACATCGCCTCATCTGTGAACCTGATTGCATAGTCACATCACGACAACTCCCATGATCCCGCATGGCATCACAACATCATCAAACTATTTTTCTTGTCATTGTTTTGAGAGGCCTGATGGCAAAAAAAATACATACTGTGCATATAATTGCTCCTGCAGTGACCATGCTGACTGGAAATAATGTTTGTGGGACAGATATGTTGCTCACTTCTGATTGATTTGGGCAAAACAAGACAATAACACAATGGCAAGTCACTCTGATTATCAGGCTAATCTTGTTACTGCATAGAGTCATTCGATTAATTGTTAATAGAAACATTTTAAATAAAAGGATTTCTGTGGCTACTCTCCCTATGCATGAAAGGAGAGACTTTACAGCCCCGCTGTTTCTTCTCTATTGATCTACGATCAGTAAGAGGGTCGCCACATGTTTGTACTGAAACTGGAATTCCAGGAATTCACTCAGGACATATGTCCTTGTCTTGTCTATCTGTAGCCTGAAGATGTGAATGAATGCACGCAACACAATTACAGACACACCTTAAAGAAAGATGAAAGCCAAATACTGCTTTCGCCATGAGCTCCAACTCATTATAGCGGAGGGTGTCAGAGTTGGTGTGAAGGTCAGGATGTGGCTGCAGGGGAAGATGAAAGTAACGCGGTGAAAGCTGATCTTGGATCTGGTGCTGTGTCTCAGAGTGATTTGGCTAAAACACAAATAATGAAATTCCCAGTGAAAGTAACATCTCCAAAGTGAACTCTGAGACACCAGTCCAGGGTTTCCAACTGAAGAAAGAGAAGGAAACAGTCCAACACATTAATATCTCATCAATACATCTGCAAAGATGCTGGTTGTCATGGAGATGGTTAGTCAACATGTAATCACAATGTGATACAAAAATAGCAACATCGGCTCTCCGCGTCTTTGTTAGGAGAGAGAGAGAGAGAGAGAGAGAGAGAGAGAGAGAGAGAGAG